>CM068300.1:53091144-53522236 GCA_034768395.1 Linum lewisii | reverse complement strand
CCAGCAGTGATCGGGTTGTATTCCTTTTCTGGTCCTTTCTTTTTATTTCTTCTTTTTGGATTTCGATCCAACTTTTTTCTGTGTGGATCCGGGACACTTGTCCCGATTTCCTTTTTATCTTTCATTTGTTTTTATTTTGCAGGTAGTTTGAGTTTGGGAGATTCCCTTTGCTTAGGGTCTACCTCTTTCTACTTCGCTTTGGTAGATTCCCTCCGCTCCGAGGACCCGTGTTCATCCCCTACACCAACCATCTCGGTCCAGGTTCTTCTACTTCACTCTCAACTCTAGTTTTAGTCCTGTGAGGACACAGAACGGTTTAAGTGTGGGGTAGGTTGTTAGAGAACCTTACATGAACTTGATTGCCTTTGATTGTGTTTTTTGTGTGTTTCGTGGTCCCTTTCCAGTCTCTCTAGCATTAGAATGGCTCAGTTCTTGATTTTTTATGTTAAGTTGTTGTTCAACTTGTCATAATGATGCTTAGACTGCTTAACCTAGAACTTGAGAACCAACATGTATATTTTGATGCTAAATTGCCTGGTCAGAACAGATTTTTAAAATCACGCTTGTAGTTTGTCGCCTTGATTGCATGAAAATGACCGAATCCGACCAGCAAACCAACTGTGAGGTTTTGATCCATTGCACGTAACTTGCAATTTCAAGTCCTTTTGAGTTATTTTCTGTTTGCTTGAATGAGTTAGAATTTGCATGAGACCTACTCGAGACCACACGATGACACGGGTTCTAGAATGATAGGGGCACCTAGATTCAGCTACTAAGCCAGATAGCCTACCCAATGTTAAATCCATTAGGTGTAAACCCTTGAGCTTGGCCTGTTCTTTCGGTTCGATATACATTACATCCATTCCCCATTCTTTCATTCCCCGTTGATCCCCTATGGTTGTAGTTCTAGATTGACCTACCGGAAGTCGGTTTGTGGTAACCTGCCTATAACCATTAAACAGGTGGTCTTAGCTATTATGTCCAAACTGGTAAACCCCTCTAGCAACTAAAAGAAAGAATCGGCACAAAAAAAAAAGAAAGAAGAAAAATAAAAGAAATTTCGAAAAAAGTAAGAAAAAGAAGAAAAGTTCCAAAGTTTCAAAGTTCAATAACGTTCTTCTCCCTACATATGGAAGAACAAAGTCAAAAGAAAAAATGTGTAAAGAAAATTAAGTGCTAGGTTGCTTGAGGGTATCATAGGACGAGCGTACACTATTCCACCCGTGTCTGGTTAGACGGTAGGAAGCCATAGGCTAGATTCGAGGGAAGCTAGTCGAAAGCTACACCGCACCAAAGCCATCATCATACATTCTCATCATCCATCTCATTATAAACCCTTGTAGTGTAGAATTCGTTACAGTCCTAGCAGGGAAGTCCTTTTTGACTAGTTACTCGTGTTGTCACAGTGGTGGAGATGTGGTCGAATTGCAAACTTATGACAGGATTCAGTAACATAAAATGATTGAGAGCAGAAACACATCCTTAAACACAGAGAGTGAGAGTTCCCCGTTTACTAAACATTTCCTGTGTGAAGAGTCTGGTCGATCAGGTCAAATTCGCGCATAATTGGTTGCGATTACTCGTCATGTGCAGTTTATTAGTGAGACCAGGTTGTTTGGCTGATCAGTATGCATGATAGGTTTCTTGTTCTAGGAATTATCTGTCTAATAATTCATTGTGTTTGATTGAACTCCAATTTAATCGATCCTATCATTTGTGAACATGAGCGTTTCTATTCAGTTTGCTTGAGGACAAGCAAAAGCTTAAGTGTGGGGTATTTTGATGAACTCGATTTGACGTGATTATCAGTCTCATTTAAGCGACATTTCCTTGCTTAAGACATGGTTTTTTGGGTAGAATGGCGAATATTCAATCAATTGCTCTATCTCGTGCCATTTGTGTTACTTTGGCCCGTTTCGGGTCTATTTGATGGTTTTCTAGTGTTTCTATGTTAACACAGGTTTTTTCCGTCAAATAAGTAGCCAAGGACGTGTCTAAGGCGTTGGAACCTCAAGGAATCGCACCGGAATCGATCCAAGGAGCCAATCAAGTCGAACCAAATTCCTGCTCCATTTACACTGAAGTTTTCGCCGAAAATCCCTTGGAGTTTTCGGCGAAAACTCAAGCACAAATTTGCAGTGCTGACAAGAAGAAGTTTTTGGCGAAAACTAGGAAGTTTTCGCCGAGAACCCTGGCATCCGAAAATCACAGAAGAATTCAGCCGGTGATCAGTCAATTTACAAAGGAATTTTCGGCGAAAACTCAAGCACATTTTCGGCGAAAATTCCAGTTAAAAACCGGCGGTATTAGGGTTAAGCGTAAATACTTAACCGACGGCCCAAATAAAGATATACCTCATAATTCACATAATTCTGAGAATTCTCAGAGTTCTGGAGAGAGTTTTAGAGTTCGAAGAGCCAGGAAGAGATCGTGACGCCATCCCTTCACCTCGGAGACTCGGAGCTAGGATTGAAGATTACCGGAGAGCGAAGCTTTGCCAGAGTCATCAGAATTAGGTTTTTTCAGTTCTTATCTGTTCTTCCTCTGTATGATGAACTCTATTTCAGTCTTCGATTCTTTTGTTATGAACATGAGTAGCTAAACTCGTAGAGCTTATATTAGATGAACCCTAAGTGAGCCAAGGCAACAACAATCAATAGATCAGCGGATTTCAATTCTCGTTCAATCAATTTCTATACACCACCATAACTCCTGACCCTTAGGTTTAAGACTGGAAAACATTCGCTCTATCCGATATAACTACCAAGATTAATTAGTCGCCCAGGTACGGTCGCCTCTCGCAATGACTTAACTAACTGGTGCAATTACTAATGATTTATGAGATACTCTTGAAGCGGATTAACCCTAACAGGTTCCTACGAAAGGCAATGAATAGGTTAACTGGTTGAATTGATGTTCTAAAGTGAGGCGAGCGTTCGCTTCTATCCTCAGCTTAACAAGAATCTAAGCTAGGTGATCAGGAAAGACAAGTTTTAATGTTTAAAGTAGAGAAGCTGTCTGGCGACAAACCCTAATTCAACACAAACCTAATCTAGGCGACCAACTAGAAAAGAAACATAAACAATCAAGAACAAAACAACCATGCAAAGAGAAACTGATTGAACTTTGAATCTAATCACCGCCGATCCGTGACCGCTTTAAAGCCCTGGGTCACTTAGGGTTCATCTAATCTAAGCTCTACGAGTTTAGCTACTCATGTTCACAACAAAAGAATCGAAGACAGAAACAGAGTTCAACATACAGAGGAAGAACAATAAGAACTGAAAAAAACCTAATTCTGATGACTCTGGCAAAGCTTCGCTCTCCGGTAATCTTCAATCCTAGCTCCGAGTCTCCGAGGTGAAGGGATGGTGTCACGATCTCTTCCTGGCTCTTCGAACTCTAAAACTCTCTCCCGAACTCGTGAGAATTCTCAGAATTATGTGAATTATGAGGTATTATGATGTATCTCCGTTTATGAGCCGCCGGTTATATATTTATACTTACCCTAATACCGCTGGTTTTTAACTGGAATTTTCGCCGAAAATGTGCTTGAGTTTTCGCCAAAAATTCCTTTGTAAATTGACTGATTGCCGGCTGAATTCTCCTGTGATTTTCGGACGACGGGGTTCTCGCCGAAAACTTCTTCTTTTGTCAGCACTGCCGATTTGTGCTTGAGTTTTCGCCAAAAACTCCATGGGATTTTTGGTGAAAACTTCAGTGTAAATGGAGCAGGAATTTGGTTCGACTTGATTGGCTCCTTGGATCGATTCCGGTGCGATTCCTTGAGGATCCAACGCCTTAGACACGTCCTTGGCTACTTATTTGACGGTAAAAACCTGTGCTATCATAGAAACACTAGAAAACCATCAAATAGACCCGAAACGGGCCAAAGTAACACAAATGGCACGAGATAGAGCAATTGATTGAATATTCGCTATTCTACCCTAAAAACCATGTCTTAAGCAAGGAAATGTCGCTTAAATAATACTGATAATCACGTCAAATGAGTGTCATCAAAATACCCTACACTTAAGCTTTTGCTTGTCCTCAAGCAAACTGAATAGAAACGCTCATGTTCACAAATGATAGGATCGATTAAGTTGGAGTTCAATCAAACACAATGAATTATTAGACAGATAATTCCTAGAACAAGAAACCTATCATGCATATTGATCAGCCAAACAACCTGGTCTCACTAATAAACTGCACACGACGAGTAATCGCAACCAATTATGCACAGACCTTGCATGATACTTGCCTATGCTCTGATGATTGTTGAATTTGACGAGTTTAATACCGGTCTACCTCGTTTTGTGTGCCTGCTATTTCGGTGTGATTTTTGCTGATCTGATTGAACTTTCGTATCTCTCTACTCTAGTTTAGTCCTGTGAGGACACAGAACGATTTAAGGGTGGGGTAGGATGTTAGAGAACCTTGCATGAACTTGATTGCCCTTAATTGTGTGTTGTGTGTTTCTCGGTGCCTTTCCAGTTTCTCTAGCATTAGAATTGCTCAGTTCTTGATTTTTGATGTTAAGTTGTTGTTCAATCTGCCATAATGATGCTTAGACTGCTTAACCTAGAACTTGAGAACCAACGTGTATACTTTGATGCTAAATTGCCTGGTCAGAACAGATTTTGAAAATCACACTTGTAATTTGTAGCCTTCGATTGCATGAAAATGACCGAATCCGACTAGCAAACCAAATGTGAGCTTTTGATCCATTGCACGTAACTTGCAATTTCAATTCTTTTTGAGTGGTTTTCTGTTTGCTTGAATGAGTTAGAATTTGCATGAGACCTACTGAAGACCACACGATGACACGAGTTCTAGAATGATAGGGGCACCTAGATTCAGCTACTAAGCCAGATAGCCTACCAAACGATAAATCCATTAGGTTTAAACCCTTGAGCTTGGCTTGTTCTTTCGGTTCGATATACATTACAACCATTTCCCGTTCTTTCATTCCCCGTTGAGCCCTTGTGGTTGTAGTTCTAGATTGATCTACCGGAAGTCGGTTTATGGTAACCTGCCTATAGCCATTAAACAGGTGGTCTTAGCTATTATGTCCAAACGTGTAAACCCCTCTAGCAACTAAAAAAAAGAGAGAAATAAAAGAAAATTTCGAAAAAAAATAAGAAAGAAGAAAAAGAGAAAAAAAATAAGAAAAGTCAAAAAGTTTCAAAGTTCTAGTTCAATAAACGTTCTTCTCCCTACATATGGAAGAACGAAGTCAAAGAAGAAGTCAGAAAAGAAAAGAAGTGTGTAAAGAAAATAAGTGCTAGGTTGCTTGAAGGTATCATAGGACGAGCGTTCACTATTCCACCCGTGTCTGGTTAGACGGTAGGAAGCCATAGGCTAGATTCGAGGAAAGTTAGTCGAAAGCTACACCGCACCAAAGTCATCATCATACATTCCCATCATCCATCTCATTATAAACCCTTGTAGTGTAGAATTCGTTACAGTCCTAGCAGGGAAGTCCTTCTTGACTGGTTACTCGTGTTGTCACAGTGGTGGAGATGTGGTCAAAATGCAAACTTATGACAGAATTCAGTAACAGAAAATGATTGAGAGCATAAACATGTCCTTAAACACAGAAAGTGAGAGTCCCCATTGTACTATATTTTCCCTGTATGAGGAGTCTGGTCGGTCAGGTCAAATTAGTGCATAATTGGTTACGATTACTTGTCGTGTGCAGTTTATTAGTGAGACCAGGTTGTTTGGCTGATCTGTATGCATGTTAGGTTTCTTGTTCTAGGAATTATCTGTCTAATAATTCATTGTGTTTGATTGAGCTCCAATTTAATCGATCTTATCATTTGTGAACATGAGCGTTTCTATTCAGTTTGCTTGAGGACAAGCAAAAGCTTAAGTGTGGGGTATTTTGATGACACTCGATTTGACGTGATTATCAGCCTCATTTAAGCGACATTTCCTTGCTTAAGACATGATTTTTTGGGTAGAATAGCGAATATTCAATCAATTGCCCTATCTCGTGCCATTTGTGTTACCTTGGCCCGTTTCGGGTCTATTTGATGGTTTTCTAGTGTTTCTATGTTAGCACAGGTTTTTGCCGTCAAATAAGTAGCCAAGGACGTGTCTAAGGCGTTGGAACCTCGAGGAATCGCACTGGAATCGATCCAAGGAGCCAATCAAGTCAAACCAAACTTCTGCCCCATTTTACACTGAAGATTTCGCGAAAACACCCGAGATTTTCGGCGAAAAATCCATGCACAAATCGACTGAGCTCATTCAAGGAAGTTTTCGGCGAAAATGTAAAGTTTTCGCCGAGAACCAATGGTCCGAAAACCACAGAAGAATCCAGCCGGCGTTCATCCCATTTACACTAAGATTTTCGGTGAAAATCTTAGTTAAAATCCGGTGGTATTAGGGTTAAGTATAAATACTTAACCGGCGGCCCAAAAGAAGATATATCTGATAATACCTCATAATTCACATAATTCTCAGAATTCTGAAGAGTTCTGAAGGAGAGTTTAGAGTTCGAAGAGCCAAGAAGAGATCGTGACGCCATCCCTTCCATCTCAAAGACTCGGAGCTAGGATTGCAGTTTACCGGAAGATCGAAGTTCTGCCGAAGTCGTCTTAAGTAGGTTTTTCAGATCCTTTTCTGTTCTTCCTCTGTCAAGATGAACTCTTTCTTTGTCTTTGATTCTTTTGTGAAAAACATGAGTAGCTAAACTCTTAGAGCTTAGCCTAGATGAACCCTAAGTGACCCAGGGCTTTAAAGCGGTCACGGATCGGCGGTGATTTGATTCAAAGTTCAATCAGTTTCTCTTTCATGTTTGATTTGTTCTTCATTGTTCATGTTTCTTGTCCGGATTGATCACCTAGATTAGATTCTTGTTAAGCTAAGGATAGAAGCGAACGCTCGCCTTACTTTAAAACATCAAATCAAACAATTAACCTAATCATTGGAGTGTGCCTTTCGTAGGAAGCAGTTAGGGTTAATCCACTGCAAAAGTAACTCATAAATCATTAGTAATTGCACCAGTTAAGTTAAGTCGTTGCGAGAGGCGACCGTACTCGGGCGGCTAATTAATCTTGGTAGCTAGATCGGATAGAGCGAACGTTCGCCAGTCTTAAACCTAAGGGTAAGGAGTTATGGTGGTGTCTTAGAAATTGATTGAATGAGAATTGAAATCCGTTGATCTGTTGATTGTCAATGCTCTGGTGAACGAAGGGGGATTCGAAGTCTAAGTTCGTCTGTCATATCTATTTTCAACCCTAATTTCCAATCTGTTTTTAGTTTCAATTTTTAATTTCCGTGCATTTCTTAGAATTAGAAGTCGTGGAACTCACACCACGCACGAAGTATTTACCCTGAGTAATTTGCCAGCTTATTTGAGTAATCGATCATTAGAAGGCCCGTGGAATACGATCTACCCTAGCTTTCTAGCTTAGTAGTATTTGTTTGAACCCGCACAACGATAGGTTCATCAATGCAGCAAGCATGGATGATGACTCCCCCACCATCTGGCTGAAGCGATGAACCTCTCCCTCCAGCAATCTCACGCGATCCTCGGCGGGGTAATGACCGAAGACGTGAGAGGTAGTAGCTGAACTACTACTCTGGCTTGCTCCACCACGCCTCCTACTCATATTGACCTGCAAATGCATGAAAAATAAACAATTAGGAATAAAAAATGTTAGCTAACTTAAAATTCCAAATATGATATACTCAATGCATACTTGAGAGGGGGTCATGCCAAATCCCAGTCCGCGAACCCTACCACTATGCTCCTTCGGATAGATACGTCCGAGTGCATCATCCGTAGAAGGAAATGTCAAAACTGTGGGGATCATGGGTCAGCTCCAAAAATTGAGGCTGCAAATTGATGAAAAAAAGTTTTCAAAACCTAATTTAATTACATACGCACTATTTGAGATTGTTTGGTTAGATTGAAACAGGTGAAAAAGTACTTACCACATTATGATCGATGTAAGTTTGATCCTTCTTTATGTCAGTGATAGCATACAACTCACCTTTGGTGGGTGCATTCCCTCCCCTTTCAGCTGCCTATATGTGCACGAACTAAACAAGTTCAATACACTTTATATAATCATAAAAACAGAAAGAACTAACAATTTAAACTGAATTATTACCAACTCAAATCCTCTAACTCGCAACTTCTTTGACCCTCTAGTGTGGGATGACTTGTAATTCTTCCGAGCATCAGAATTCTTGCGAGAGAGATCCTAAAAATTTATATTCATTCAATATTAGTATTAAAAAGATTCAATTCCATAAAATACTTTAAAATATGATCCAATTTAAACTCAACTTACCACCATATCAGGTCTCAGTCTGAGATCCACGAACTGTGCCCACATAGGCCCAAGGATATTGCCCGACTGGTGCTGTAGTGCACACGCCCTTTAGGGCACCACGAACTCCTCCTCGTCGAACTCATGGTCGGCTTCTTGAGCTGCTGATGACACTAGATTTATCGTGTTTATCAGCCCTAATTAAGCGAAATTTCATTGCTTGAAACACAGTTTTAGGGGTAGTTTAGTGTGTTGTCACTCATTAGCACTATTTCCTATCGATTTGGTTACTTTGGCCCGTTTCGGGTATATTTGATGTGTTTTTTAGTGTCTCATTGAGTACACAGGTCTTTCCATCAAGTATGTAGCCGTCGGACGTGTTCGGGAAGCAATGTAGCCTCGAGAAATGACTCAGAATCAATTCATAATCCAAACTGATCAAATAAAGAAGAATTCTACCCAACACTCAAGTCCTCGACGAGAAGATTCATTATTCTCGTCGAGAAGATGACAGACTTTAAGCCAAAACTCTCATCGAGTTTCTGCAAAGGATTACAAAGGAGTTCTCGGCGAGAATTTCATAGTTCTCGCCGAGAAGTTGTTCAGGAAGCAGCCAAAAGTCTCGTCGAGTTTTCTCAAGCTGATTGCAAAGAAGTTCTCGGCAAGAACTTCAATGTTCTCGCCAAGAACATATGAAGAAATTAATGAGAATCCTCGGCGCAAATCAGAAGTCAATTTACAAAGGAGTTATCGGCGAGAACTTCAACATTCTCGCGAGAATTTGACCTTTTCGGTAAACAGTGAAAAACAGCCTATTTAAGGAGCCCGCTACCCCCAATTCAAGATACACTTTTCCATATACGAAATTCCAGACTTCAGAGATGACAGAGAGAGTTTAGAGAGCATCTTGGAGTTCCCAGAGAGATCCTGTCACCGTCTTTCCACCTTGGAGTGCTCAAAGCTAGGAGTGAAGATTTCCCGAGATCGAAGCTTCGCCAGAGTCGTCAGAATTAGGTTTTACAGTTCTTCTATGTTCTTCCTTTGTATGATAAACTCCTTTGTTGTCTTTGAGTCTCTTGTTCTCAACATGAGTAGCTAAACTTGTTAAGCTTAGATTAGATGAACCCTAAGTGACCCGAGGCTTTAAAGCGGTCACGGATCGGTGGTAATTAGATTTTAATTCAGACAGTTTCTCTTGCATAATTGATTTGTTCTTCGTGTTGTGTTTCTTTTCTAGTTTGATCACCTATATTAGATTCTTGTTCAAATAAGGATAGTTGGCGAACATCCACCTTGTTTTAGAACATCAAATCAATCAATTAACCTATTCAATGGAGTGTGCCTTTCGTAGGAACCATTAGGGTTAATCCGCTTCTAGAGTAACTTATTAAACTCAATTAACTGCACCAGTTAGTTTTCCGTTGCAGAAGTGAACGTATGGACGGTTAATTAATCGTGGTAGTTAGATCCGATAGAGCGAACGTTCATGGAACTTAAACCTAAGGGTAAGGAATTATGGTGGTGTCTGAGAACTGAATGAATTAGAATCGAAAGTCGTTGATTTTGTGATCGCCAATGTCTTGGTAATCTTATGGGGATTCAAGTCTAAGCTTTGTCTATCAATTTTTTAGTCAACCTTATTCAACCAATCTGTCTTTTAATTCCATTTTATTTCATTCGCATTATAGATTAGAAGCCGTGGAACTCACACCACGCACAACTTGTTCAAACCCAAATAATTTGCTTACTTCTTTGAGTAAACGATTAGAAGAGACCCGTGGAATACAATTGACATGTGAATTTCAACTCACAACATTCAAGGTCGTATTCCAGAATTCAGTGGTGGAGATGTGGTCGAATTGCAAACTTATGACAGAATTCAGTACCAGAAAATGATTGAGAGCATAAACACGTCATTAAACACAGAGAGTGAGAGTTTCCCTTATACTAAATATTTCCTGTGTGAGGAGTCTGGTCAGTCAAGTCATATTCGTGCATGATCGGTTACTACTACGTGTTGTGTGCAGTGTTTAGTGAGACCAGGTTGTTTAGCTGATCAGTATGCATGTGAGGTTTCTTGTTCTAGGAACTACCTGTCTAATAATTCATTGTGCATGCTTGAACTCCAATTTAATCAATCTTATCATTTGTGAACGTGAGCGTTTCTATTCAGTTTGCTTGAGGACAAGCAAAAGCTTAAGTGTGGGGTATTTTGATGACACTCGATTTGACGTGATTATCAGCCTGCGACATTTCCTTGCTTAAGACGTGGTTTTTAGGGTAGAATAGCGAATATTCACTCAACTGCTCTATCTCGTGCCATATGTGTTACGTTGGCCCTTTTCGGGTCTATTTGATGGTTTTCTAGTGTTTTCATGCTAGCACAGGTTTTTGCCGTAAAAAATAGTAGCCAAGGACGTGTCTAAGGCATTGGAACCCCGAAGAATCGCACTGGAACCAATCAAAGAAGTCAATCAAGTGAACCAAAATCCTGCCTCAATTTACACTTGAGTTTTTCGCGAAAACCCTTAGAGTTTTCGGCGAAAACTCCAAAAGAAATCGGCTGAGCATCACAAGAGGAAGTTTTGGCGAAAACCCCAAGTTCTCGGCGAAAACTCTGAGTCTGAAAATCACAGGAGAAACAGCTGGGAGATCAGTCAATTTACAAAGGAGTTTTTGGCGAAAACTTCTTAAGTTTTCGGCGAAACTCCAGGCAAAATCTGGCAGTTTTAGGGTTAAGTATAAATACTTAACCGGCGGCCCAACTTCAATATACAATTGATAATTCATAACTTTCACGAGTTTCAGACCGAAAGAAGTTCGAGAGAACAGAGTTGAAGAGATCGAAGAGCCAGGAAGAGATCGTAACGCCATCCCTTCACCTCGGAGACTCGGAGCTAGGATTGAAGATTACCGGAGAGCAAAGCTTCGCCAGAGTCGTCTTAATTCGGTTTTATAGTTTCAATCTGTTCTTCCTTTTCATGATGAACTCTGTCTTTGTCTTTGATTCTTTTGTTATGAACATGAGTAGGTAAACTCGTAGAGCTTAGACTAGATGAACCCTAAGTGACCCAGAGCTTTAAAGCGGTCACGGATCGGCGGTGATTAGATTCGAAGTTCAATCAGTTTCTCTTTCATGTTTGATTTGTTCTTCGTTGTTTATGTTTCTTGTCTGGATTGATCACCTAGTTTAGATTCTTGTTAAGCTAAGGATAGAAGCGAACGCTCGCCTTACTTTAAAACATCAAATCAAATAATTAACCTATTCATTGGAGTGTGCCTTTCGTAGGAACCAGTTAGGGTTAATCCACTGCAAGAGTAACTCATAAATCGTTAGTAATTCCACCAGTTAGTTAAGTCGTTGCGAGAGGCGACCGTACCTGGGCGACTGATTAATCTTGGTAGCTAGATCGGATAGAGCGAACGTTCGTCAGTCTTAAACCTAAGGGTAAGGAGTTATGGTGGTGTCTTAGAATTGATTGAACAAGAATCAAACTGCTAATCTGTTGATTGCCTATGCTCTGGTGAACTAAGGGGGATTCAAAGTCTAAGCTTGTATGTCGTCTTTGTTAAGTCAACCCATTTCCCAATCTGTCTTTTAGTTTAGTTTTTAATTTTCTTGCATTTTCTAGAATTAGAAGTCGTGGAACTCACACCACGCACAACGTGCTAAACCTGAGTAATCTGCCTTTATATTTGAGTAAATGATTATTAGAAGACCCGTGGAATACGATCTACTTAGCTTTCTAGCTTCGTAGTTATTTGATAACCCGTTCTACGACAGATCATCAGTCACTGAGTGGAAGGCTCCTTCCTTTGATCGCCTGATTCGGCAGCATGGTGCATTGGGGTCACAATCACAGACTTGAGATGCGGACCAACTTGGGGAGGTGTTGATCCAGAGGTAGAGGCTTTGTTGGTCGGGAGGGGTGTAACCCTAGGAACCTGGTCAGAGGGGCGGATCATCTCACGATCAAGAGCCTCGGGCTCTAGGTTGGGTAGCCCACGCCTTCGGCGCTCCGCCATGATGTATTCCTCCTCCTTCGCAATGACTTCACGCATAAGGCGATCGGCGTCACGAAAGGCATCATCCTCATTCTAGTAGGCACGGTCCGGAACCTCAAAGTTGTAGCGATGGAGGCCGCGGAGCACGGTTTGGAAGACTCGGAGAGTGGGACAGTGCCAAGTGGGACTGAACTTATAGAACTCCTTGCTGCAGCTGCGCATGACCACTCACATGCTCTCACCTAGACTACGGTTGCAGTAGTCATACAGCGAACGTTGTTCGGCGAGAGATCGCTCAACAACTTCTTATGCGGCAAGGGAGTCATTTAGCAGCTCCTTGCAGCGATCCCTCTCAGTGATCGCGTTCTTCCCCTCAGCAGCTTCAGATCGGGCTTAGCAAAGGTCAGACTCGAGCTTGACAACGCTTTCCTTGGAAGCCTCAAGATCAGCCTTTAGGCGATCCGTCTCGCCCTTGAGGGTGGCTTCGATCACCTCCAGCTCGGTAATACGAGCTGTATCCTCCTCTACAGATTGCCAACTAGCCTCAACATTCAATCCAAGCATGGTTGCGCGGTGCTAAGAATATAAAAATATGATGACGATGACAAACTCAATACAACGAAACAACAAGGTACCAAAAAGATGATTCAGAAACGTACAACAAACACATACCTACTCCTCGTTGTACAAACGGGTAAGATTGTGGCGCAGATCGCTCACCTCCTTCTTGAGGTCCTCATTCTCCTGCTTGATATTCTTGTAAGCAGCAGCCAGGTCGCCCAACTCAGCGACGGCCTACAGTGTGACAAATGAGTATAATAATAATAATAATAAAAAAGAAGAAAGCAACAACAAACAATAAAAAAGATCACAAGTTTGAAGCTATGCAATCTTGGTAAGCACATACCTGAAGAAGGCGGAAGGAAGTTGAGCCGTGGAGCTCCATCAGCTCGGAACTCACCCCCGGGGCCGTTTGATCATGGAAGACGTCACAGGCGTATTCCTCCACTATATCACTGGCCATTCCTGGTGATATGTGGGCAGAAGAAGGGTGAGCCAAGGCAAAGTAGGACAGCCGGAAATAGCCCTCGCTCTCACGACCCTCAGGGAGATCCATCAAAAAGATGGTGTTGGCTCACCCGGAATATCGAGCGTGGCGACCGTGGTCGGAAGAAGGTGATGTAGGCCTCGATAAATCACGGGGAAGGTTTACAGGGCGACCTCCATCTTCCGCGGTGGGCTCCGGGTTTCCAGGGCCTACTTGTGGAGGAGGAGAGTGGGGTGGTGGAGAAACGATGGTGGTGTTGGCGTTCTCACGAGTGGCTTGGTCAAACAACGCTCGCACTGATAGACTATTCTCATTCTTCCCCCTGTGGTTGTTGGGGTTTATGCGATTATTGGATATGAAAGGGAGAATCGCGGCGTGGTACCTCAGGATCGCCAGAGGGTTCTCCCTGAGGTTTCTTGTTAGAGGAAGTCTGCGGCTTCCTCTTCTTAGTGGACTCAGAGGCGTCCCTCTCACCAGAGGATTTTTGCTTCCTCCAAGGCTCGTCAGAGGAGTTGAAGAAATTTTCTTCAACTTCTCAGAGCGCCGCTTGGAAGACTTTTTGCCCTAGCAGCTGAGGGGACAAGGGGGCGTGCCCTCAGGTTGAGGGCGAGTGTCAGCAACAGCACCGTGAGTGGTGGTATTTATCAAGAAGTCGGACAAGTTCAGAACACCTGGGAAAAAATAGAAGTAACAAAAGATTAGTAGGCGAATGAGGAATGTGTAAAAATAATAAATACTACCCAAACCAATGTAGTACCTCCCCCGATTCCCTCCTGAAAGGCGTTAAACCCAGAACGGGTAGCCAGGTTGTGGCAATCGAGCAGAATCTGCCTTCTCTCTGCGATTTCTTGCTCAGTAGGGGTGATGGTAATGTTGAAGCGATTTACATCGTTGGATGACCAAGTGGTAGGCAGTAGGTCGGTCCAAGGGCGAACTGAATCGCGGGTTTGAAATAAAAAACGAGTGGTACCAAATCTGGTGGGGCTTGGCATAATGGCGGATTCCCTCTTTAGGTGCTCTTTCCACCGGGAAAAGCTTATGCCATAGGTTGTCATCTTGGCGTTATATAGGAGGCATAATAATCATAAGGAGGACTCTCTCCAAATTTCATGCCACCTCGGGGGACAGTTCCCAATAGTCGACAGCCGTGAAGCGACGACAAACTCCTAGTCAGAAGGAAATTGAGTGATCGGCAAAACCTTGGCAATTCTATGTGCAGTACTAGAGGGGAAATAGACAGGCCCTATGACTCGACGCTCGTCACAGGGGGCCCTTTCCACATGTATCGCCAGTCGTGGATAGTGTAATCATCGTTTCTAGCAAAGGCATTAGGACTTATCTCAAACCGATAGACAGCTTTAGAAAAAACCCACTTGATGAGATCCATAGAAGGATAAAGTGGGTTCGGAAGAAGAAGCCTCATCCTGATTATCCTCTTCGTCGACCAAAGGAGGGGAGGGCTGACGATCGGTTTGGATTCTGAGAGGTTGGGTCACTGGTGCGAAAATTAATGCACACAAGTTTTAACTTAATGAATTTCTCCAAAGAGATCGTTTTTCCCTAGGGTCTCCCTTTTTCTATTACTCAGAAAAGTGAGTCGAAGCTAATCGAGATTTCGTTTTGGGTTTGTATTGGTTTAAGATCTAAGTAAACTAATTAAGCAATTTAAACAAATAAACAGGCAAAGCAGATTGGGGTTTCAAAGATAGACTAAGGCGGTTGTTCAGACTCGAATCCACGCTAGTTCGGTTTAGATGGATGAAACTATGCAATCGACGAAATTCAACAGACTAGACGACTCGGCAAATCCTTTGTAATCTCTACTCCATGGTCAGGCCGTAGAGATTCAATTCTATCAAACCTACAAGCTCCTATGGTCAAGCTAACTTGCAAGAAATCAAGAACGATCAAGAACCGTGAAATGCCACAAAAATCATGCAAAGAGATTAGGTTCTGACAATCC
Source organism: Linum lewisii (assembly GCA_034768395.1). NCBI lineage: Eukaryota > Viridiplantae > Streptophyta > Magnoliopsida > Malpighiales > Linaceae > Linum > Linum lewisii. Next base: position 53,506,932 of record CM068300.1, on the reverse strand, counting down.
TATGGTCAAGCTATTGGAGAACCTAACGACCTCCTAAACTATAGAATGAAATGCGTTCATAGTCAGACCCGCAATTCAAAGATAAACTCAGAAACTAACAATTGATCAAGTTGCTAGAATCAAAAAGCTTAAATTAGGGTTTAGGAGAAATCGCATCTATGTCTGAAAGATCATCGATTAACATAAACGGGTTAGAAACCCGAAATCATCCATACAAAATCCTATCTAACGCTTCATCTAATCTATACAACCCTAGAGGTTTAGCCAGACATAGTTACAGAAGAAATCAAATATACAAGGGAAAAGAAAACTGGAGAAGAAGACATCTTACTCCGAGTAGACCTAATCCTGACGAATCTTTAGAACTCCTGAGCTAATCCTCGCTGCCTCTATTTTCCTCTGTCCTCGTTGTACGCTCTCTCCCCTGTACTCTTCGTACTCGCTGTCCTTCCTTTCTTCTGTTCGATGGCCAAAGGCCGACCCCCGAAAATTAATTCCCTGTTATTGGCCGCCTCTTCAATAAATAGTTGATCTCCTCAATTAACCAACTCATGTCGTTTTGCTTCAAAATGGAATGATGGGTTTAGATCCCTTCAGCCCAATCCAACGCCAATCTTAAGCTTCTTCCACCAATGAAATTCATGAGCCCAATTCTTTACTGGTAATGGTAATCTTTAATGATGATGGCAAGATTAAGATGATGATGTGATGATGATTGGGCCACGTTTGGTGGCTAAACTCATTAGCCCAATAATCTATCTCATGTTGTTCATGATTTATTTGATTCGATCTCCAATGTCGTATATATCCTGAAATACATAAAAAACATGCAAAACAACGTAATACGGTCCAATGGGCAAATGAGATAAAACAAACAAATAATTGTCAAATATCTCATCCAATTATGTCAAAAGCATAGCAAAAATGTCGTCTAATGCGGGATTGAATACACCAATATTTGAATGCATCAAATCACCCCACACTTAGACTTTTGCTTGTCCTCAAGCAAGAACTCTACACAATAATGCACCAACCTGAATGAGCAAACCGAAAACCTCTTGGTTCCTAGAATGATGTAAACGATGCTTCTATCAAACAAGAGGATTACCCGACTGACCACATAGTTAAAACCAAACTCTGCGAGAGTAAAATAGGAACAAGACTTTAACGAGCTAGTGAACAACCTGACTTGATAAAGGCAAGACAATACTTACTTCTGTTACACTTACTCTAATACGCAACCTGACACTTGCTAGATAAGGGAACACGACTTGAACAAAATTAAAAAGCATTCCTTTTTTTCTTTCTTCTTTTTTTTCTTTTTCTCTTCCTCTTTTTACTTTTTTCAATCATTTTTTTCCGAATGGTCGGTACAGTCAGTGTGGATACTACCGGGTATGGAGCAGCCGGAAACCTTTGGAATTCCGCGTTATCCTAGACCCCAGCCACGATTGGGAGTAGGTTAGAAGAAGAATGCCACATTGAGACTTCCCTTTGGGACTACAGCAATGGGCAGGCACGTATGCCAGCTCGTGAATCGACACACAACTTCAATACCGAACCACTCATTTTTCAGATTTTCTCTGATTTGAACATTAACAGCACTTTAAAGCGTGAAATTAAAATATCCCTTATCTAGACTTGATCATGGCATTGAACTAGAGAATTCGAGCATCAGATAGACAAAGTCTTTTACATTACCAAGTCAACTGTTCACTAACACGGAAAGGACGAGTTCCTAGAAAACTACAAGCAAGAAGAATGGGAGATGGTCATAATACAGGTTCTCACACACATATTTGATCAGCTAAAGCACCACATCAATCTCACCATATGGAAAACGGTAAGCCACTCAAGAAGATATTAAGCAATGCGAAGAGATACTTGCAAACGAGAATGGGAAGCAGTGAAAGAGTGAAAAACAAAGTACAATCACCACCCATTAAAAGACAAGAACTCAGTTAACCAACATGCATGCATTGTCACGAAACCACCCCAGACTTAAACTGGACATTGTTCTCACAGGACTAGAAAGAGAGTAAAGGAATCCGGGGAACCTGGAAGGTGAAGGTCGATGTCGTGGATGGCGGCGAGCTCAGAGTTAAGTACCGACAAACCGTCATGCAGAACCTAAGGACAGCCTGAAGCAGGAGAGAACCTCACAACAATATCAGAGCATTCAAAGTACAGAATAGACCACTGACTCAAGAACCACTAAAGTTTGACACAAACTCAAAATTAAACAATTGACTCAAAAACTCAAAACAGACTCCAGACATGGGTTGTCTCCCATGAAGCGCTCTTTCTTTAACGTCTTTGAGCCAGATGATACCTTATTATGGACCCTAACTCAAGAGTTCCTTGAAGTCAAATAGCTTCTTCAGGGCTAGCGGTTGAGTTCCAAATAGCACGCCAGAAGGAGCAAGATGTAGTCGGTGGTGCTCAAGTAGATCCTGGTTTTGCTCGAATGACTTTTTCTTCTCAAATTTTCCTACTGGAGGAGGAAAAAGATAATATGGTGTGTTACAATCAATGGTTGCAGTCTGCTCCACACCAATGTCATCCAAGTTGCTCTTGTAGTTGAGCTCATACACCTCAGAATCATTGCCCTCCTCAGTTTCAGTTGCCTGAATTACCAATGAAGGTGACTCCTCGATATCCATGTGCTCATCTCTATCTGGAACTACAGGCTGGCTCGACGGAAGCATAAATGAGGATAACTCCTCAATATCCAGATGCTCATCTTTAGCTTCAATCAAGAGATGAATAAGCTCCACATCTTCATCTACCACCATTGTCAAAGATTCTTCATCAGATACCTCTAGCTCACAACAGTCATGGGCTAGGTAATCATTTTCTTCTTCGATCAGCTCTCGAGAATCTTCTTCCATCAGTTGATACTGTTGGTCAATCTCGACGTTCACAACATTAGGAGCTCGTAGAGTCGAGAGGATCTTATTCAACATAAAATCTGTATAAGACTCCTGTTGTTGGTACTGGTGCGAATGTAGATATTCCTCTTCGTAATCTCGGTAGTAGTGTGTAGCTTGTGGCTCTGGCCAAGAAGACAAGTGTGGTGGTTCCTCATTCCAGATTGGCAAAGGTGGTTGCTCTGATATATTCCATCCTTGTTGATACTCGTCGAATGGTACTCCATTATTGCACCATCCTTGGTATTGCCCATAAAACCTGTTATCCTGCATCTCAAAACTCAAGAGCACTACCAAGGTAAATCATGGAAAAGATGTAGAGAAAAGAGATGATAAAAAGAATGAATGAAAAGCTTCAACGCACAATGCCTTTCCTAGAAAAAGAAAAGTCCCCGGCAACGGCGCCAAAAACTTGGTGCGAAAATTAATGCACACAAGTTTTAACTCAATGAATTTCTCCAAAGAGATCGTTTTTCCCTAGGGTCTCCCTTTTTCTATTACTCAGAAAAGTGAGTCGAAGCTAATCGAGATTTCGTTTTGGGTTTAATTGGTTTAAGATCTAAGTAAACTAATTAAGCAATTTAAACAAATAAACAGGCAAAGCAGATTGGGGTTTCAAAGATAGACTAAGGCGGTTGTTCAGACTCGAATCCACGCTAGTTCGGTTTAGATGGATGAAACTATGCAATCGACGAAATTCAACAGACTAGACGACTCGGCAAATCCTTTTGTAATCTCTACTCCATGGTCAGGCCGTAGAGATTCAATTCTATCAAACCTACAAGCTCCTATGGTCAAGCTAACTTGCAAGAAATCAAGAACGATCAAGAACCGTGAAATGCCACAAAAATCATGCAAAGAGATTAGGTTCTGACAATCCTATGGTCAAGCTATTGGAGAACCTAACGACCTCCTAAACTATAGAATGAAATGCGTTCATAGTCAGACCCGCAATTCAAAGATAAACTCAGAAACTAACAATTGATCAAGTTGCTAGAATCAAAAAGCTTAAATTAGGGTTTAGGAGAAATCGCATCTATGTCTGAAAGATCATCGATTAACATAAACGGGTTAGAAACCCAAAATCATCCATACAAAATCCTATCTAACGCTTCATCTAATCTATACAACCCTAGAGGTTTAGCCAGACATAGTTACAGAAGAAATCAAATATACAAGGGAAAAGAAAACTGGAGAAGAAGACATCTTACTCCGAGTAGACCTAATCCTGACGAATCTTTAGAACTCCTGAGCTAATCCTCGCTGCCTCTATTTTCCTCTGTCCTCGTTGTACGCTCTCTCCCCTGTACTCTTCGTACTCGCTGTCCTTCCTTTCTTCTGTTCGATGGCCAAAGGCCGACCCCCGAAAATTAATTCCCTGTTATTGGCCGCCTCTTCAATAAATAGTTGATCTCCTCAATTAACCAACTCATGTCGTTTTGCTTCAAAATGGAATGATGGGTTTAGATCCCTTCAGCCCAATCCAACGCCAATTTTAAGCTTCTTCCACCAATGAAATTCATGAGCCCAATTCTTTACTGGTAATGGTAATCTTTAATGATGATGGCAAGATTAAGATGATGATGTGATGATGATTGGGCCACGTTTGGTGGCTAAACTCATTAGCCCAATAATCTATCTCATGTTGTTCATGATTTATTTGATTCGATCTCCAATGTCGTATATATCCTGAAATACATAAAAAACATGCAAAACAACGTAATACGGTCCAATGGGCAAATGAGATAAAACAAACAAATAATTGTCAAATATCTCATCCAATTATGTCAAAAGCATAGCAAAAATGTCGTCTAATGCGGGATTGAATACACCAATATTTGAGTGCATCAGTCACCATGTCAACTGAGACGGTGGCGGAGGTATAGGAAGATGAAGGATTGTAGCCTAACTCATATGAGTATTCTTGATTTTGGTTATCAGCGGAAGAGCTCATGGCGAAAGAAGGAAGGAAAGGCTAGTTTACAGATAAGGAAGGTTGGATATGAAAAAGCAGTGAGAAGGGGAGGAGAAGTCACATACCAGGAGGACGGCGAGGAGCTCTAGCCATGCTGGAAGGTTAAGTAAGGAAGATGAAAGGAGATGACGTCGGCAAAAGATGAAGTAATTCAAGGATGAACGGAAGTAGTAATTTTGTACAAGAGCAATGGAAGCAAGGAGAAGGCAGATAGTGTAAAAAGAAAAGAGAAGGGGGAGAGCAGGGGTTATATAGCGAAAGGAAGAAGGATCTGGAAGATGGAGAAGGCGAACCATTTCTTGAAGGTGATTGGCCCAACGAGCGGTGGAGGAGAAGTCCTACGCGTTGTATGCGAATCATGGCTACCTATAAAGCGGCCTCGGGAAGTGTTTCCCCAAATTTATGAGCACGCTTCGTTAGGGGAAGTTACAAGAATGCCCCAAAGGACGGACGGGCACGTGGCACAGAAAAAAGTGTAACGCTACCAGACAATTATCATCCAGAGACCATTAAAAGACCCTTTTTGGCAATGGCCGGACTCCTTTCCCAAGATAAGAGCTCGGCTAAAGACTTGGGGGAAATTGGTGAAGCCAGGCTTAGGCGATTATTCCCTAAGCAAGAGCTTAGCCAAGGGCTTGAGAGCAATTGATGGAGCCAGACTTAGGCGATTATTAGCCCTCCTCTAAGACAAGAGCTCAGCTAAAGACTTGGGGGCAATTGATAGGCCCCAGGCCCGGCGATTCTGGGCTTCGGATTAGCCCACAAAAGGGCCCGCAAGAAGACAGTCAACAATTTAGGCGATCGTTGACTTGGCCCATAGGCGATTGGGGGCAGCGGCCCAATAAGGAGTAATAAAGCCTACTACCGATGGCCCTAGCAACTTTAGGGTTTGGGCGAAGCAAGGACACATGGCATCATCCCAGAGGTCAGCATGGACGGCTGGGAACGATCCTTGGTGACCAAGAAAGGAGGTCGGGGCTATAAATACAGCTCTGACCCCTCTGAAGACGGGAGGACACTCTTTTACCCAACAGACTAAACTCCGCGGTACGTTATTCTGTTCACCTACCAACAATTCCTACAAATCGCCTAGTTACTCGTTAAACTCACTACTACTTCCCCCTTTGCTTACGAGGTGCCCACACTGAGGACCAGGCGACTGGGCCTTCGACATCTATTGGGCTAGGTGATTAGTCTGGAACACTATGATTCCAATCTCTAGCCCGAGTAAACATCATCCTCTCTTGAATCGTACATCTCAATCATTTTCATAATTTCTTCTCATCATTCGATTTTCTCTATTTGTATCCTTGTTATCCTCTAAAATTTACTATTTTTTTAATTATTTCAGTTATATTTTTTTTGCTGAAGTCCAAACTTATTCTAAAAGCATGCGCTTATTATGTGGATAATATAATTTGTCCATAATTATTTTTACCATTTATATCATATTCATATCACTAGTTTCAAGTTGTATAATATTGTTGAAAATAAGAGTTCAATCAAGTACCTCATGTTTAAAATTATATACAAAAAATATCTTATTATTTATGCATTAAATAAGTTAAAACATCATTTATATTAGTTGTACTATAAAAATGTTTCAACAATGAGGAACATATTATATATACAATTAAAGAATTAAGTTATAACACGTGAAGAATTTCTAACTTGACAAATCCTTTGTTTGTACATACAAATAAATGACAATTATAAAAAACTGTAAAACATAGAAACGAAAAAGTAAGGCTACCTCAAACAAAAAAAAAGTAATTAAGGGCCAAAGTGGTAGAACCCGATTAGTTTATATCACAACCGTTGATTTCTATTATTAATATATCAAATGTGGATTTTGGCTATCCAAATGCGGACGATTCCCCCTATCAGCATGCTAAAAAAATTAAGTTTCAACATACATATAAATGCTAAAAAAAATTTAATTACCAATGAACATCCAATCAATAACACGTGTAGAATTCCATTCCTAGTATTTTGGGAGAGAATTAGTCACTTCTGGTGTGAAATTGTGATTTCACCCCTACCATTTTTCCAAAATTCAATTTCTAAGGTTCCAATCTCTAGCCCGAGTAAACATCATTCTCTCTTGAATCGTACATCTCAATCATTTTCAAAATTTCTTCTCATTATTCGATTCTCTCTATTTGTATCATTGTTATCCTCTACAATTCACTAATTCATTTTATTTCTTTCACTTATATTTTTTTATGAATACCAAACTTATTATGAAGGTATACATTTATTACGTGGATTAGATAATTTGTCCATAATTACTCTTACCAACGCCCAGGGAATAAGCGAAAACGCCTACTATTGTCTTAAACTCACGGGTCTGCTCTGAACCGGTCAGGAATCTGCTCAGAAATCATTTCAGAGTCACAGGGACCAACTCCGCCTAAACCATAGGCGAAAACGCATGAGGGTTGTGCGATTATACCTACAAATGTTCATACTTTCAGAACGTATTTATTTAGGTGCATAGTTTGTTTTCTTATTTATTATGGTGAAAAGTCCTTTTATATATGCATTAAATAATTTAAAACGTAATTTATATTAGTTGCACTGTAAAAATGTTACAACAATGAGGAAGATACTATATATACAATTACAAAATTAAATTATAACACGTGTAGATTTCTAACTTAGACAAACAATTCAAACAAAACTGTAAAACATAGAAACGAAAAAAGTATGGGTACCTCAAACAAAAAAAAGTAAGGGCCAAAGTGGTGGGACCCACCAAAGGTAGATTTTGGCTATCCGTTGTGGCGGCCGATTCCCCTATCAGCACGCTAAAAAAATTGTGTTTGAAATACAAATAAATGCTAATTCAAAATAAAATCAGTTACCAATGAATATTGAATGAGTAACACGTGTAGAATTCCGTTCCTAGTGTTTTGGTAGACAATTTGTCTGGTGTGAAATTATGATTTCACCCCTAGAATTTTCCAAAAATTCAATTTCTATCATTCCCATCACTAGCCCGAGTAAACACCATTTTCTCTTGAATCGCATCTCAATCATTTTCATCATTTCTTCTCATCATTCGATATTCTCAATTTGTATCCTTTTTATCCTTTAAAATTTACTAAGACTTTTTCATTCTTTCGATTATATTTTTTGCTGAAGTCAGAGGGGTCCATTACCCTGTGCTGGCAAGACCTAAGGCACAAGGCCTCAAATATTTTGGGCCTCATATTTGGCTCAAGCTACAAATTTTTAGTAGTATAATAAAATGATTAGTATTATTCCAAATATCGACATCTAAACTAAATTAATTAGGAAACTGTTTATTTGGGGCTTCAATTTTCGTGACACTGATGAGTAAAATACACAAGACACCATTGAACTATTATTTCCTTTCACATTCACCACTAAACAATTTTTATTCACCAAATACCATCAAACTTGTATATTCCTTTCACCAATTATCATTCTGTCCTATTTGGATGGGATGATGACGTTGTATGAATGGAAAATATAATGCAATTATAGTATATTGAAATTTTTTGGGTCTTCTTGTGATTGTTGCTAGTTGTCATAGAAGATTTCTAAGTTGAAGTTGTTGAAATCCTATTTGCGTACAATGACATATGAAAGATTCAAGGGATTAGCAATGGTGGTGAATGAGAATAAATTTTTTAAGATATGAAGATTAAAGAACTCAACGACATTTTTGTTCATAAAAAATATTTTCGTAAATATTTTATGATTTTATTTTTTTGTCTAATAATTTAAATTTTTCTTATGTTTTAAAAAATATTGGTTATAATTTTTGTTGCCACATCTAACTTTTAGAACAGGGCCTCCAAAAATGATTGGACGTCTCTGGCTGAAGTCCAAACTTATTCTAAAGATATGCGTTTATTATGTGGATTAGATAATTTGTCCATAATTAATCTTACCATTTGTATCATATTCATATCACTAGTTTCAAGTTGTATAATAGTGTTGACAATAAGAATTCAATGAAGTACCTCATGTTTAAAATGATATACACACTATATCATTTTATCTATGCATTAAATAATTTAAAACGTCATTTATATTAGTTGCACTGTAAAAATGTTACAAAAATGAGAAAGATACTATATATACAATTACATAATTAAGTTATAAAACGTGTAGAATTTCTAACTTGGTCAATTCTTTGTTTGTACACACAAATAAATGACAATTAAAAAAAACGGTAAAACATAGAAACGAAAAAGTAAGGGTACTTCAAAGAAACAAAAAGTAAGTAAGTAAGGGCCAAAGTGGTGGGACCCAATTAGTTTATATAACAACCGTTGATTTTCATTATTAATATATCAAAGGTGGATTTTGGCTATCCGTCGTGGCGGACAATTCCCCTATCAGCACGCTAAAAAGATTGTGCTTGGATATCCTAATAAATGCTAATTAAAAAACCTTCAGTTACTAATGAACATCGAATTAGTTACAAGTATAGAATTTTGTTCCTAGTGTTTTGGGAGACAATTTGTCACTTTTTGTATGAAACTATGATTTCACCCTCACCGTTTTTCCAAAATTCAATTTCTATGGTTCCAATCTCTAGCTCGAGTAAACATCATTCTCTCTTAAATCGTACATCTCAATCATTTTCATCATTTTTTCTCATTGTTCGACTCTCTATTTGCATCCTTGTTATACTGTACAATTCACTAAGGCTATGTTCACTATGAATTAATATTTCGTGAATTATATAATTAGATTCTTTAATTTTCAATTCCACCAAAAATTCTGTTCAGTTGAAAATTAAATAATTGACTTTTATAATGCATTTTACAATTTAAGGCTAATTACAAAAGTGAAAAAATCTCAATTTCATTAATTACATAATCCAATTCCGCAATCCAAAGGGCAGGGATTGTGAAAATTTTGTTAAGATCATCCCCCTTCAAATCTTAACAGCAGCTAATAGTATCTATTTTCTGTTATATAATAACTTTGTCACCATCGTGGTTCGTCAACCATGCTCCCAGTTATAGCAATGACGAACTCGCATGTATCTTCATTATCAATCGAAATTCATACCGTCATTATTACACTTGATCATCCAAACATAGAACAACGCATAACCTCTATTTCAGTTATTCAACCAAAGAATCAACACCTTCCCTAGCTAGAATCAGATCCAATCCCTTTTACAAACTGACTCAACCTTCAACTTCCTAACTGATCCCTAAGGTTCATTGTTCATTAGCTTGATAGAATAATCTAGCTCCACTCCATTATTAATCAAACACAGCACTCAAACAAAATTCGCATACTAAAACATCACAAATCCATAGAAGTCTCCCTCTCCCAAAACTGAAGAAATGAAACCACCATTCCTAAACAACTAATCCCAGTTCATCATCATTTCACCATAGAAGCACAAGAATAGAAATCTCCCAAGAAAAAATGAAGGAAAAACTTAGAATCAATTTAGCAGGGTTAGAGAAAGAAATACGATTTACCACAAGTATCCAGCTTGTTCTTGTTCGAAACCCATAACCCATCATCCTCGTCGTCCGACTTAAACCCCCACTGTCGAATCCCATAACCCGTCCCTCGCCGACTTCACCTCAACACCAAGAAGTTCTGACAGCTCCACAGCTCCCTCTGGTCCGTCTCCGCCAGCCGCTTCCCCTCCCACTCAACTCGTCCTAAACTTAGCTTGGTATAGCCGATCTTCAATCTCCTCTGCTGAAATTGCATGCACCACATCGCAACCCTTCGACTCCAGCATATGTATACTTTCGGCCTCGCTATACATTTCCTCACCACCACTTTCCCGCCACCGGATCCAACGAAAATCAGAGATAAGACGATAAAGGGAATGGGAACCGTAGAGCATTCAACAGCTTCTGCCCATTTCCTTTTCCTAACTTTTGCATCTAGCCAATTAGATCTCTCTTGGCCTCTTCCTACTTCCCCATATAAATTATAAAATAGGCCACATGAATGACACTTGTTAGTATAGGTTGGACACGTGTGGGTGCAGTCAGTGTTAATAGTACTGTTAATGGTATTTTAATGTTACAGTTTGTGACTGTTAATGGAAGTCACATGCGTGAAACTATTGCATATCAGTTGTGGAGGACTTGTAATGCTAGTAATTAATCGAGTTTAGACAAGTGTTATGTGTGATTCACTAGAATTATAGAAATATGCAGAATTACTCATCAACCTGAGTAATAAACACAATTATAAATTTTGAATTTAATAATTTGAAATGTTACCTAATAACCCCTAAACAGAATTTCAATTTTGAATTCAAATTATCTAAAATTATAAAATTCTCTCAATTTTACAATTTTAGATAATTGTTAGTGAACATAGCCTAATATTTCTTTCAATTATATTTTTTTCCTAAATACCAAACTTATTATGAAGGTATACATTTAATATTTCGATTAGATAATTTGTCCATAATTAATCTTACCATTTGTATCATATTCATATCACTAGTTTCAAGTTGTATAATATGGTTGACAATAAGAATTCAATCAAGTACCTCATGTTAAAAATTATATACACAAAGTATCTTTTTAACTATGCATTAAATAATTTAAAACGTCATTTATATTAGTTGCACTGTAAAAATGTTACAAAAATGAGAAAGATACTATATATACAATTACATAATTAAGTTATAACACGTGTAGAATTTTTAACTTGGTCAATCCTTTGTTTGTACACACAAATAAAAGACAATTAAAAAAAACGGTAAAACATAGAAACGAAAAAATAAGGGTACTTCAAACAAACAAAAAGTAAGTAAGTAAGGGCCAAAGTGATGGGACCCAATTAGTTTATATAACAACCATTGATTTCCATTATTAATATATCAAAGGTGGATTTTGGCTATCCGTCGTGGCGGACGATTCCCCTATCAGCACGCTAAAAAAAATTGTGCTTGGATATCCAAATGAATGTTAATTAAAAAACCTTCAGTTACTAATGAACATCAAATCGGTTACACGTGTAGAATTCTGTTCCTAGTGTTTTGGGAGACTATTTGTCACTTTTTGTATGAAATTATGATTTCACCCCTACCATTTTTCCCAAATTCAATTTTTATTGGTCCAATCTCTAGCTCGAGTAAACATCATTCTCTCTTGAATCCTTCATCTCAATCATTTTCATCATTTCTTCTCATTGTTCGACTCTCTATTTGTATCCTTGTTATCCTGTACAATTCACTAATTCATTTTATTTCTTTCAATTATAATTTTTTCCTGAATGTCAAGCTTATTATGAAGGTATACATTTATTATGTGGATTAGATAATTTGTCCATAATTAATCTTACCATTTGTATCATATTCATATCACTAGTTTCAAGTTGTATAATAGTGTTGACAATAAGAATTCAATGAAGTACCTCATGTTTAAAATGATATACACACAATATCATTTTATCTATGCATTAAATAATTTAAAACGTCATTTATATTAGTTGCACTGTAAAAATGTTACAAAAATGAGAAAGATACTATATATACAATTATATAATTAAGTTATAAAATGTGTAGAATTTCTAACTTGGTCAATCCTTTGTTTGTACACACTAATAAATGACAATTAAAAAAAACGTTAAAACATAGAAACGAAAAAGTATGGGTACTTCAAAGAAACAAAAAGTAAGTAAGTAAGGGCCAAAGTGGTGGGACCCAATTAGTTTATATAACAACCGTTGATTTTCATTATTAATATATCAAAGGTGGATTTTGGCTATCCGTCGTGGCGGACGATTCCCCTATCAGCACGCTAAAAAAATTTGTGCTTGGATATCCAAATAAATGCTAATTAAAAAACCTTCAGTTACTAATGAACATCGAACCAGTTACACGTGTAGAATCCCGTTCCTAGTGTTTTGGGAGACAATTTGTCACTTTTTGTATGAAATTATGATTTCACCGTTACCATTTTTCCAAAATTCAATTTCTATGGTTCCAATCTCTAGCTCGAGTAAACATCATTCTCTCTTGAATCGTACATCTCAATCATTTTCATCATTTCTTCTCATTGTTCGTCTCTCTATTTGCATCCTTGTTATCCTGTACAATTCACTAATGCATTTTATTTCTTTGAATTATATTTTTTTCCTGAATACCAAACTTATTATGAAGGTATACATTTATTATTTGGATTAGATAATTTGTCCATAATTAATCTTACCATTTGTATCATATTCATATCACTAGTTTCAAGTTGTATAATATGGTTGACAATAAGAATTCAATCAAGTACCTCATGTTTAAACTTATATACTCAAAGTATCTTTTTATCTATGCATTAAATAATTTAAAAAGTCATTTATATTAGTTGCACTGTAAAAATGTTGCAAAAATGAGAAAGAGACAATATATGTCATTACATAATTAAGTTATAACACGTGTAGAATTTCTAACTTGGCTAATCCTTTGTTTGTACATACAATAAATGACAATTCAAAAAAATTTGGTAACATAGAAACGAAAAATTAAGGGTACTTCAAACAAACAAAAAGTAAGTAAGTAAGGGCCAAAGTGGTGGGACCCAATTAGTTTATATAACAACCGTTGATTTCCATTACTAATATATCAAAGGTGAATTTTGGCTATCCGTCGTGGCGGACGAGTCCCCTATTAATACGCTAAAATTTTTTGTATTTGGACATCCAAATAAATGCTAATTAAAAAACCTTCAGTTACTAATGAACATCGAATCAGTGACACGTGTTGAATTCCGTTCCTAGTGTTTTGGGAGACAATTTGTCACTTTTGGTATGAAATTATGATTTCACCCCTAGCATTTTTCCAAAATTCAATTTCTATGGTTCCAATCTTTAGCTCGAGTAAATATCATTCTCTCTTGAATCGTACACCTCAATCATTTTCGTCATTTGTTCTCATTGTTCGATTCTCTCTACTTGTATTCTATTTTTTCTGAATACCAAACTTATTATGAAGGTATTACTACTATTCAGCTCTGTTGTCTTCTGCTTAGAATGCCAAGTAAGTTATTTATTATGTGGATTAGATCATTTGTCCATAATTAATCTTACCATTTGTATTATATTCATATCACTAGTTTCAAGTTGTATAATATGGTTGACAATAAGAATTCAATCAAGTACCTCATGTTTAAAATTATATACGCAAAGTATCTTTTTATATATGCATTAAATAAGTTAAAATGTCATTGATATTTGTTGCACTGTAAAATGTTTAAAAAATGAGGTAGATACCATATATACAATTAGAGAATTAAGTTATAACACTTCTAGAGTTTCTAACTTGGCCAATCCTTTGTTTGTACATCTATAAATACATTAAAGGAGAAATCTCATTTTTGAGTTGACAAGTCAGTTTTATGAGGATTTTAGAGCTTCTCCTTCATCCTAGGAACGAGGGTACAAGGATCGAACTCTCAACTTTATGGTTAAGAGACAAGGTGAACAACCAACAATGCAACACCTAATGATTAGTATATTCTATTCTTTAATCAAAGAAAAGTGAAAATGTGTTTAACATAACAACAAGAAACATTAATTATAGTATTTTTGTTTATCATATCCCAACAATTAATAACAAATTATTTATTTTTTACCAACATATTCATTAAATTATTTGTATTTCTTTTTTATTTTAATAAAATTATCATTAGGATAGATATAATTTCTTTAGAAAATTATTATATATTAAAAAATATAAAAAGGTAGAAAGAAATTCAACGACACATCTAAGTAATCTAAATAAAAACAATTTTTAATAAAAAATTAACCCAAAATTTGACCAATGGACCGATGATAATCTAGTACAAATAAATTATTATAAAAAAAATATAAAACATAGAAACGAAAAAGTAAGGGCACCTCAAATAAAAAAAGTAAGTAAGGGCCAAAGTGGTGGGATCCAATTAGTTTATATCACAACTGTTGATTTCCATTATTAGTACTAGCTTTTGTACCTACCGCCCTATGGGCGGTGTTGTTTCACCCGTTTGTTTGATAATAATAAGAAAAAAATTCAAATACAATTAATTATTATTATTATTCTTAAATTTTTAGTCATTGTATTATTACTCACAATTTCACCTTTCACCTCTCTCCCTCTCACTTGATTCTTGAGTCCAAAATCATAGCCGTCAGCCATCTTGTGTTATGTGTCTCGTCTCCTCTCTCTCCCACATACTCCTCTGTTTTTTTCTCCACCAACGGAAATGAGATTTATTCTGCCAACAGAATAAATTATACTCAAAATTAATTATTTAAACTCAAATTCAAATCTTTCAAGTTTCAACCCACGAGGCTTAGCCGAGAAATTTGAATTCGAACCGGGAACTCAGAAATGGGAAGTTACAATCCTCTTGAAGCAGATATGAGGACCACAAAGAGGAATAGATGGAGAATTAGATTGAAGGAAGGATGACACTCTAATTCTTCTTAGAGGCTTTAGGTCCATCTAGCAAATAATCTCATTAGTCTCTAATAATACTGACCATGCCCGAAATGCCAAAAGTAATCACCAATTGTCTTTATAGGTACTATTTTCTCTATTCAATTGTTAGGGTTCATGCTCCTTTCCGCCACTGTTGGCTACTTCATTTTCAATGGCAGATGAGTAATATATAGAGAGTAGGGAGGAATAAATGGCAGCGAATCTTAGCGTTTCGTTCGTTTGTCAAATTGAATTGAATTGATGGTTAGGAATGAAATTTTTAGGCTCTATGAGATAGTGAAGTATGTGAGTCATATGGAGTTTTCTTATGAGAACACTAATTTTATACCCGACCGGTTGGTCAGTTAATTTTTATTAAAAATCAATGATACACTATTTATAAAAAATAATTGTTTATATTTGTGGGTTTCAGACGTGCATGTGCAATCGTTTCATTTGAAATAGATATTTATATTAATTTAAAATCCAAATTTACATTTGTCTTCCGTACCAAACGATAGAACGGCCGCGGGTACAAAAAAAATCAGGTTTGGATGAGAAACCGAGGTTACACAAAACTCTATCCTTGTTTCGAACAATCATTCGCTTGTTCGTCAATTTTTAATGTCATCCCGTATAAAAAAAAATTCACTATTGGTTAGAACTCTTTCTTCTTCCTCTGGTAGATATCATGGCTTGCTCTTAATCATCATTCCACTGAACTTACGTCAAAGTTGTCATTAAAATATGTGTATTAAACTAAAAGTCTGACTGACGTGTAACTTGACTAACCCACCCCTGAATAAACTGAACTCAAACCTAGTCCATTTAGCTTGAAAATGTCTAAATCCAATCTAAACTATGATAAAAGTTGAGTACATTTTAACTACACAATGATTGCCACTCAACCGATCAGTGAACCAATGAACCCACAACATATATAACTCATATAATCATATTAACTCGTGATTTCGTGGATCCTAACAACCTTTCCTGAAATTACCATACTCCAATGGTTTGAAAAATTAAATATAGTTCTTTCAGATATTTCAAAACATTGCGTACATATATGCAACATGACCCAACTTATGCATGATCAAGAAGGATTGGAATTTTGTAGCCTAATTTAAAAGTTTATGTACCGTCAGTATCCAATTGCGTAACTATGTCCAAAACTAGCACAATCTGACTAGTAGCCAGCCAGCGCCTAGCCAACCAGCCAGCACCTAGCCAGCCAGCCAGCTATGCGCTGGCCAGCAAGCGCACAACACATGATTATTAAATTTGAATCAATCATTTGCTCACTTTTAGTTTGATGAAATATAAACATTGCAATTTGGTCACTTCTATTTACCTATTTTACAAATGGATTATTATTATTATTATTATTTTGATAATATAAATCGACCTTGATAAAATGATAATATATATAAGCTATAATTAATTAAAGAAAATTATATTAGCCACCACAATATCTTGAATTACATATCCCGAGGTCACGTTTGTTGGAGGCACAACGATGAAGGAGACAACGACTTCCAATAATAGTTTTATCTTTGAATCAATCAGCGCATAACCAGCGCAACACATAGCCAGATCAGCGGGACGTGACCTCGGGTCACGTTTGTTTTAACTTTAATTACGAATCCCAACGTCATGTTTGTCGTTGTCTCCTTAAATATTGTGCATCCAACAAATGTGACATCGAGATCCGTAATTCAAGATATTGTGGCGGCTAATATAATTTTCTTTAATTAATTATAGCTTATATTATCATTTTATCAGCCGACTTGTTATTTTCAAAATAATAATAATAATAATAATAATAATAATAATAATAATATAATAATAATAATAATAAATAATAAATAATAATAATCCATTTGTAAAATAGTAAATAGAAGTGACCAATTGCAATATTTATATTTCATCAAACTAAAAGTGAGCAAATGATTGATTCAAATTTAATAATCATGTGTTGTGCGCTGCTGGCTGGCTAGGTGCTGGCTGGTTGGCTAGGCGCTGGCTGGCTGGCTATGTGCTGGCTGCTAGTCAGATTGTGCTAGTTTTGGACATAGTTACGCAATTGGCTACTGACGGTACATAAAATTTTAAATTAGTCTACAAAATTCTAATTCCCTGATCAAGACCATCGACCAATCAAATATGAACTTGAAAGTTTAGTAATATATGAATTTAGTAATCCACAGTTTAGTTACAACATCCAAAATTCAGCAAGTGTGCACCACTATCACGTCTAAAAAAGTTGACAATGATTTTTCATTGAGTATTTAATTTTTTATTTATTTTTATTATCATTGTGCAATCTTAGTTGAATTTTATATTATTGAATAGTTTAAATTCTTATTTAACTTGTGAATATATATATTTTTTTATGAGAATATGAGTAGTATGGTATAATTGGGTTTGAGACATGCATGTGTAACCGTTGGTTGGGTTCATAACGTGAGTTACTCATCATCCAAATTAAGTTGGGACGTGAAGAGAAGAATAGATTAGGGAAGGAGAAGAATAAAAAAAGGGAATTAAGATTAAGTTAGGTGTTAGGAGAAGAATAAAATAAGGAATTAAAGCTGGTGACGTGGCAGCTCCATATTTCACCATTGTCCTAGGTGTCAAAACCAAACATACCATGCGACCATTAAGATATTTAAGAAGATATCGAAAGTGGATTTTGGCTATCCGTCGAGGTGGACGATTCCCCTATAAGCACGGTAAAAAAATTGTATTTGGACATACAAATAAATGCTAATTAAAAAAACTTCAGTCACCAATGAACATCGAATCTTAAAATAATCTATGAGAGATCATCACATTCTTTTTGCCACATATAACAATGCTATTCTCTCCATTTTCCACCTCATCTACAAATTTTAAATAAAAAATAAAATTTATATCAAGTCTTAATAAATGCTCTCACATTAAGAGCTAATTAATAATTTAGTTAATAACATTTTTGGTCATTCAAGTTAAGGAAATCTATCATATTGGTCACTTAAACTTTCATCTTTAACAAATCAATGACTCAAATTTGATTTAGGAAGAGATCGATATTTCGTCCACTTTTATTCAATTTTCCATCCAAAATCTTTCGGCCAACCACGTCAACTAAAATAATAATTTTAAAATTCCATGCCATCAAACACTCAGTCATTAGATCCAACTCATTTCGATCCAACCAAACCCCTTTTAGCATGATTGAAGTTCTTTTTTCCTCTATTTTCTTCATCTATAATCTTCATCTTTAGTAGGCTCCATTCCTTCTCGAGTTTAATACGTAAAGTAATACGTTTATCATTCTCCCATCTCCAACCATCACAATCTATGCCGAGTCACAATTTGGCGACTCAAATCTATGCAACGAGAGATATCGAGTCATTATGACCATTACGGAATACTAATATTTGAGATTGTTTCGACCATCGCGTCCAAGGCAGCAACAATGACCACATTGGGTTTGGAGTAATTGGTGGATGGGTTTCATTGATCAATCTCCATGGAATTATCAAAAAAAATATCCATGGATAACCATTTAAATCAAGAGTATCAACAATTCCAAGAGCCATTACCAACTTTAGCAGTTTCATGACCAATGATTTCAGCTCCTTCGTCGTTGTTATGACAAAGGGAAGTGTATATGAACACCTTACAGTCTAAGTTTGGAACTTCATAAGGAAGAGTTTTTGTGATGATAGAGATAAGTGAGTTGTGTATATTTGAAATGACTAGAGGGCGAAGATGTCAATGTTTTTATGGATGCATTGATGGTATCGTGCATATATGATTATTTGTGAACTCTATTAGATATATTGTCTAATATGATTGTAAGTATTGTTAACTATAATATCTAATTTATTTTACTAATAGTTCATATATATTGTCTATATAAAAAATATTAAGTTATATTTTATATATTACCTATTTATTCTTTTTCAAAATCCCATCAACTAAACTTTAAACAATAAAATACTTTAATACATAAATTTGTCAATATATATTAATGATATCAATTAGGTCTTTCGTAGCAATACTATTTCGGTGACGCACTACCAGTAAGCGACGAAAGTACGATCATAATTATTTGTTGTCGGGACGTTTTGCGGACTACATATGAGCTTTTTATTTATAATGAAATTTTTCATCCTAGAAGATTACATTTCCTATATTTGAATGATGTATTTCTAAATAAGTTGTTGTTTCGAACTTAGCGTCTTAGGATTTTCATCACCAACTTACCTATAAGCAACCTTTAAGGTATGAATGAAGTTTATGAATACTGAGTTTGATAACAAACTAGCTAAATAAATGAAGTCTGGATAAGGTTAAATTAATTTTTGAAATTACTTTATTTTATTCAATTAAATAGATTATTCAGTTAATAAACTCTAAGATTATTTAAAAAAATTAACCGTTAAAATATATATTTCCAAAGTCTAAACTAAATATTGATAAATACATTTGACCATTGATTACGAATTTGGGAATATAAACATATTATTTTCATGTAAAAATACAAAATAAAATAGTCATAGTTAAACTAATCTCTGAATCAATACATGATTTAACATATAAAGTTTTTTCAAAATAAGGTAAAAAAATACTCATTGAAATTTTGTGTCGAAATTGTGAGTAATAATACCATAACTAGAAATTTAATAATAAATAATAATAATTAATTGTATTTGATTTTTTTTGTTCTTATTATGATCAAATAAAAGAGTGAAGTAGCACCGCCTATAGGGTGGTAGGTACAAAAGCTAATTAGTAGCACATGTAGAATTCTGTTCCTAGTGTTTTTGAAGATAATTTATCACTTTTGGTGTGAAATTATGATTTCACCACTAAAATTTTCCCAAAATTCAATTTCTATCATTACAATCACTAGCCCAAGTAAACACCATTTTTTCTTGAATCCCACGTCTCAGTCATTTTCATCATTTCTTCTCATCATTCGATTTTCACTATTTGTATCCTTGTTTTCCTCTAAAATTTACTAAATTATTTTATTCTTTCAATTATATTTTTTCAGAAGTCCAAACTTATTATGAAGGTATGCACTTATTATGTGGATAATATAATTTGTCCATAATTAATCTAACAATTTGTATCATATTCATATCACTAGTTTCAACTTGTATAATATGGTTGAAAATAAGTGTTCAATCAAGCACCTCATGTTTAAAATTATATACACAAAATATCTTATTATGTACTAGATTGACGCCCGCCCTTTGGCCGGTTTGCTATTTAAATACGTTAAACGACTTATATTTATTTTAAATAATTTATAACAGTATTTTATTTGAAATTGAGAAATATTATTTTATGTTCAAGATCCCAAGTTGGAATATGTTTTTTTGTCACCACCACATCTTATAAATACCACATGTACCAAACTGTAATTATTTCTCTTTCTATTTTAAGAGATAAATCATAATTTTCAAATTTTAATGCATCCATTAATGGAAATTTCATTAATAAAAAAATATTTAATTTGAAAAGGGTGAACTTAATTTAGAAGAATAAACATTAAAATAATTAAAAAAATAAAATTAATATATATAAAGGGGAGGGGAGGGAGTGGGCAAAACGTGGGGTGAGGTGGTTAGACAGTTTATCGTAGCTTTTAGTTTTTACAATTATTTTTTTCTCAATTTAATTCATAAATTCTTTAAAAGCTTCTAATTGGTGGAAATCCTTTTTTTGTAAGAAAGTGACGCTTAAAGCGTCTTAATTAACTGGAATAAATCTAGGCTCGGAAACGCCAATACAATCTCGACGGAGGAAATAATTCAAATTACTATCATGAATTGAAATCAGATGAACACCCAAGGGAAACTGATGACCCAAGCTCGCCAGGTAATCAGCAGCAAAGTTCCCTTCCCTATAAGTATGAGTAATGGTGACTTACCAGTCCCGATCAAGAAGCTCATGAAGAGCTGCCACCTCCACAGCAAAACCATGATCAGCAGAACTGTCAGACCGAATGAGGGACAAAATAGCTTGAGAATCAACTCTTGCCTGGATCTTCCGAAAACCTCTCTCCCATGCCCGCTGGAGACCCTCAATAACACCCCGAAGCTCTACACGCATAATTGAACATCGTCCCAAGTTGGAGCAGAAGGCGAGGAGACAGCGTCCGTCCGCATTCCTGATAAGGCCTCCGGCAGCCGCCTTGCTACAATTAGGCAGAACGGAGCCATCAGTATTAAGCACCACCCAGCCCTCAACCCCAGGCTCCCACGCAATATCAGTTCGGGTTCTCTCTGGCTTGTTCACAGTAATTAATTCCTGGTGCAAGGTCGAAGAGCTCACAATCGACTGCCAGGTCTGAATTCGAACAGTAGTGGATCTTGGGTCAGTCGTTTTCCCCGCAAAAACCAACTCGTTCCTTGCCTTCCACAAGTACCAGCAAGCAATGATAAATTCGCTGGCCTTCTCATGCTTAACCATGTACTTAATCCATTCATTTGGGCATCTCCCAGCCCTGCTTGGATCAGAGGCCGATACCCCAAGTTGGTCCCAGACTTGGCGCGCATAAGAGCAGTCTCTAAGTACATGCAAAACTGATTCCTCATCCAAATCACAGCGCGGGCAATTTCCCTCATTCGTCATGTGCCGACGTTTCCTTTCAAGATTCGTAAGGAGCTTCCCTTGAGCGGCCAACCAGAGGAAATATTGAACTCTGCCAGGTCCATTCCACCTCCAAACTAAGCTTCAGTCAACTTCAGGTTTTGGGTTTGGTGAATCGTGGACAAGCTCATATGCTGTCCGTACTGAAAATCTTCCATTACTATCAGGACCCCAAGTACAGACATCTTCTCCTAATTCAGCTCTCGGCGGAGACATACCAACAATTTCTTCAACCAAGCTTTCAGGCAGAAATCGGCTGAGAAGAAGAAGATTCCAATTACCATTATCCAAAGTCATATTGCTAACCTTTGCAAGGATATTAAAATCATCATCTGGATTTTGAATCTGGTCGATTAATTGGGTTCCCGAGTCCAGCCACCGGCTCGTCCAGAAAGCGGTATCATTCCCATTTCGAATCCCCGAACGAGCCCCCATCAGCATGATGTTCCATGAGCGAGAGATACCCTTCCAAACGGCTGATTGGGAGGAGGTGTTGCGGGGCTGGAGCTCCCCATTAATCTCTCTAAAGTACTTTGTGTGGAGCACTTGAACCCAGAACAGATCTGGATTCTGATAAAAGAGAAACGCCAGCTTTACCAGATAAGCTGTATTAAGGTGCCGAGCAAGCCTAAGCCCTAGGCCACCTTTGCTTTTAGGCAGGAAAATATGCTCCCAACTAACGAGGTGAACCTTCCTTTCCTCAACACTTGAACCCCAAACGAAGTTACGGATTCTCTTATCAATTTCTTCACAAGTACCAATCGGTAAAACAGAAGTCTGCATAAAGTAAGCTGGAATTGCTTCCAAGGCAGCACGAGCTAAGGTCACCCTCCCGGCCAATGACAGAGTTTTCGCTTTCCAATCTGAGAGCTTCTGATCAAGTTTATCAAGAATACATTGGTACGTGCTCGAATCTGTACGACCATGGAGAACTGGAACACCAAGGTAACGCCCTAGGTTCTGGGTGAGCGGAATTTCAAGGCGGGACGCAATACCTGAACTGATCCTTCTGTCTGTATTCTTAGAGCAGAAAATTGAGGACTTCCCTTTGTTAACTGAGAGACCTGAGGCTGCACAGAAAGCATCAAGACACTTATTTATTTCTTCAGCCTGAGCAACAGAGGCACATCCGCAGAGGATCAGATCATCCGCATAGAAAAGATGCGAAATGGGAGGCCCGTTTATTACCAGCCTGATCGGCTTCCAAGCTCCGGCATCAACAGAATCATTGATCAAATGACTGAGTCTTTCAACACATAACGTGAACAAGAACGGGGATAAGGGACATCCTTGTCTAATACCTCGATTTGGGGTAAAAGTCTCTGTCAGCTCCCCATTCCACAAAATCTGAAACTTAGCTGACGAAACACAGCTCATAATCAGATTATATCAAGGTCAAAGGGATACCGGCCGCCTCGAGTGTGTCTTGGAGGAAGGACCACCTAATCCGGTCATACGCTTTTTGAAGATCAATCTTGATCACCATCCTTTTATTCCGTCCCTTATCATGTTCCATGGAATGTATAATCTCCTGGAGGACAATTATATTCTCTGATATCAACCGACCCAGAACAAAGCTAGCTTGGTTTGACTGGATCCAACCATTCATAAAAGGCCTAAGGCGAGTAGTAAGACACTTAGTAATGGTCTTGTAAAGATGTTACAGAGGCTAATCGGCCGAAACTGTCCCATTGATACCGGATGCATAATTTTCGGAATGAGCACAATCACAGTATCATTAACCTTTTCCACAAGGCCAGGGTTTGAGAAGCAGTCAAGGACAAATCTATAGACAGTATCCCCAATGATATCCCAGTTCTGCTGGAAGAAAACTGGTTGGTACCCATCTTTCCCCGGGGCCTTGAGCTTCCCCATACTCAGAATGGCACTTTTGATCTCATCAATCGAAGGAGTCCTACTAATCCTGACTACCGCAGCAGCATCCAACTTAACGAATCTATTTTGGATAGATGCAGCTGCATCTGCAGTATCTGCAAATAAATCTGTAAAATAGGAGACAGCAAGGGATTTAAGCTCATTCGGATTCTCTACCCAGATTCCAGTATCATCTCGGAGAGTTAGGATTTTATTCACAGCCCGTCTCTTAAGGGTAGAAATGTGGAAATAGTGAGTATTTCTGTCCCCAAGAGAATGGCTTTTGTTCTCGCCTTTTGAATCCAGAGGAGATGTTCATCCCCAAGGGTCCTTTCAAGCTCTTTCCGACAATTAAGCACTCGAGAGTTAATGTCATCCGACGGCCAGGTAGAGGAGAAGAGCTCCAACTCAGAAAGATGCTGTTGAAGAGCCATTTTCCGTTGATGGATACAACCAAAAGTATGCTTATTCCACACTCGAAGCTTGCCCGACAGCTTCCTCAGATTAAGATGAGCATCAGAATCATTCGACCAGGAGGAGGATAGGACACGACGAAAATCGAGATGCTGCAGCCAGGGAGCCAAAAACCGAAAAGGCTTAAGTTCTGCTCTAGGCGTAGGCGTAGCTTTAGAGTATACCACAACTGGCCGATGGTCCGTTTGAATACGGAACAGGTGCTTCACTCCGTAATCCGGAAAGGCGTTAACCCAGCTAGTAGTTGCGAGAGCTTGATCAAGACGTTCCCTGATGCCTCCACGAAACCAAGTGAAGGGAGGACCCGAAAACCCCAGATCAACAAACCCACATTCACTTATACACTCTCGGAACGAAGCTGCCCTGTACAGATTGAAAGCCGCTCCTCCCCTCTTTTCATCCTTTGAGACGATGCAATTAAAATCTCCGACAATGCACCACGGGATGACACATGAGGTAGCTCTTAGTTTGAGGTCGTCCCAAAGAAGAGCCTTACTAGCAGCATTAGGTCTAGCATAGATTGCCGAAAGGAGACAATTCTGATTACCTGTTTTCGCAACCTCAACATGAATCGATTGTGGGGTACGACCAATCTCAATAATACCCAACAAGCTGGAATTCCACAGAATCCAGATACCACCTGAGAATCCTTGAGCATCCTCAACCAGATAACTATCAAATCCAAGTTGACGAATAACCCCCAAAGCAGTAGGACCACTGATTCGTGGCTCAAGGATAATAGCAACTGACGGCTTCACATTCATCATATAATTCTTGAAAGCTGGAACAAAATCTTTGTGACCAGCCCCTCTACAATTCCATGAGAACACTATCATTAGAAGGATAGGAAGGAAAAGAGAGCTCAATTACTGGCTCAGATCGGGTGGTCTGCCCCCACTCGCCCCTATAGCCGAGGGTTCAATATCAATTTCAGCCGACTGTTTCTGAACTCCACGCGGAACAAAGCTCTTAGTCTTTGGCTTATCTTTCATAATTCTGGTCTCTTGTGTAGTTTTAACCACTCGGTTACTTTTACTCTTCCCTTTCAACCCCTTGCTAGCTGAAGTAGAAGGCTGAGACGGGACAACAGAATCAAAGATTGGGTTAACATATGAAATTGGGACAGACACCAATTTCTCTTTGTCTTTTCCCTTGGCTTTAGCTTTCCCATTAGTCGTCGTATCCTTATGAATCTCATGATTCATAATATCGCTCAAAGGAATAGATTTGGGTGGTTGCTGGGTAACCCTCTTGGTTGCAAACAGCTCCTCCGTCAAGGCCACCATCGACTTAATCGAATCGACCTGAGCATCAGCCTGAACAGGGGCTTTATGTTTAGTAACTGTAATTGGGGGTACAGCCTCTACATCAGCCCTGTTCTCTTCCTGCTGCAGCAACCTGAACCTGGATCCCACCCCCGACGGAGCCTTGCTGCTGGTTTTTGGGTCAGAATTCGCATTAGGGGTCTGCTTATTACCCCCTGTATCAGGTTCAACAGAATCCTCCACTTCATTCAAGGGATTGGGTTCAGTAGGCTTATCCGCTACTTGGGGAATTGTGTTTGTGGGGCATGAGTCCAATTTATGACCACAGTGGCCACACGCGAAGCACAGATTCTCCAAGCATTCATATTCCACGTAGTAAGTACGATCTCCAATCATGTATTTCCCGAGGAGCGGCTTGGAGAGACCAACCTCGACACAGACTCTAGCGTACCTAGCTCGTGCTCCCTCCTTCGTAGCAAAGTCAAGTCGGACAGTCTTTCCTATATGGTTTCCGATACGAGTAACTGCCGTTGTGTTGAAAAAGTGAATTGGAAGCTTCGGGAGGCGAACCCAAGTCAAAATTGTTTGAATAGGATCCTCCTCACAGAAATCAGGTGTCCAGCGAGCAACAGTAATATAGTATTCGAACATCTTCCATGGTCCCTGGAAGGCAGCTCGTTGGTAATCATCTGCATCAGAGAACCGGACGAGGAAAAAGTCGTTCGAAAGATCAGAAACCTGAATACGTCCTCCTTTAGCCCAGAGGAACTCCAACCTCCTTTTAACCAGAGGGTACGCAAAGGATCTCTCAAGGATTCGCACCACCAAGGCTCGAGACCAAGGTTTATAAAACTCTTTAATTTCATCTTCTGAAAATCTGATCTTAGGGCATCTAGGGTTGGTAGAGCCATCCTCCTGCATGGGGATGGACGTAGAGAAGGATTTACTAACGTCATCAGCCATCACCCATGAGCTCGCTCCAGCAGTCGAGCTGTAACTTTTGCCGCCTTGAGCCGGCGAAGGCCTAGAACCGCTATCCCCAGGACTCATAGGATGCTGTGGCGCCGACTGACTTCCTCTTTCCAGGTCTGAGAGATGCCCTATCGGATCCGCCCGCTCTTCCCTCGGGCGTTTTCTAGGCAACTCAGAGAAATTCAACCCAGCCAATGCCGTCGAGGAGGAATCGGGGGGTCGGGCGAGCTCCGAAGCGCCGCCGGCTGGAACCCTAGGAATCACCTCCGAAGAATCCGGAGCAGACATTTTTTAGACTAGCTTAATCTTAGGATCTCAAAATCCTGTAAACTAAGTAAACTATTATGATTGGTGGAAATCCTTGAATGATGGAGAGGCTCTAGAATTTAAAAATTACTGATGTGTCAACTCCAAAATCTTAATTCAGCATATATTATTTTGTAGATGCATTAAATAATTTAAAACGTTATTTATATTAGTTTCACTGTAAAAATGTAAAAACAATGAGGAAGATACTATATATACAATTAGAGAATTAAGTTATAACACATGTAGAATTTCTAACTTGGTCAATCCTTAATTTGTGCATACAAATAAATGACAATTAAAAAAACTATAAAACATAGAAATGAAAAAAATAAGGGTACCTCAAACAAAAAAAAAAGTAAGTAAGGGCCAAAGTGGTGAGACCCAATTAGTTTATATCACAAGTTTTTAGGTCTGTTGAGCTGGAGCTGGAGAGTGAGCTAGCAGGATTCTTGGGGAATGTTTATCGGGTTTTCTGCTTGTATTTGAATTTAGCCTTGAGCTAGTGTATTGTATTGAAATTGTATGATGTTGATTGTGTCGTTGGCTTGTAATGATTAATTCACGGGTTTTCAGTTAATTCTATTGTCGTTTCCGCTTTCATGTATGATCTCTTGTGTTGTATGGTTTATTTGGGTCAATAACCCCCGGGTCGAGTATTGCATGGGTTGAACCAGTAGTTCAGTCGGATCTTCTAGGGTGGGGTGTTACACCCAATACCCATTCCCGACAACCATTAGCCTAGCCCCGAAATCATCAACCCGCAACTTTTGCCGACAATCATCAAACAACTACATCCTAGGGTATGGATCATAGCATAACTGAAATAAACCCCACACCTGATGCCTTTCGGAATCCGGATTTGAACTGACCGAGGTAGTTTCTTGAGCTTGCACAACTATACTACAATCCTTCCCCATGAGGTTCCCGAGAAAACAAACACCAGAACCAATCTGATTAGCAAAGAACACCAAAACCCTAAACTGTAGAATCCTAACTGACATAGTTGAATATGCTAAAACAGAGAAAGTTACCTGAATCCGAGCTTGAACGATCACTCTAGATCAATCCCTTAACCTCCCCTCAAGCTCTCTGGACGATCAGACGATCCTATCTCCGATTCCTATCCCCGAACCCTCATCGTTCATCAAAAATGATTTGAGAGAAAGAAAGGATGGGATTATGAACTATTCTGCCGGAAATACTTATTTAAGCTGAATTGGTGTAACGACCGTTGCCAACCATGTAACGGTTGTTACAGGGCTTGTGACGGTTGTTACAGGTCTCTCTGTTCTGAAACCACCGATTCTGACGGTGAATCATTTGGACGACAAACGAGTGAGTTATGCCCAAATTATTGAACTGCGATATCCTAAAACTTCCAAAGACAATACTAATCATCCTCACTATTCTACTTCCTTGAACCAGTCAACCCAATTCCAATTCTTTTCCATTGACTTAACCGATAACGAGACTTTTTTTGTGTATTTTATGAATTGGTGCTTATTTATGAAATTTTATGAATTGTTTTAAGTGTGAGGTGGGATTAGATACTTGTGTGGTACCTTTTGTTTGTGAATTTTATGCATTTGTTATTTAGAATTGTCCTTGCTTTACTACTCTCTTTATCTCGTTTTGTACATTGTGAATGACTAGGGATAAAATTCGTGACACGTTTCATAGTGATTGTTGATGAATGAAGTGTGTGTAGTGCTACCCAATGATCATCACTTTTTTTCCTTGCATGAGCACACTTAATTTTAACATATATCTTTTATACTAGTATTTTTTTTGCACGTTGGCCGACTTTATTCGGTATAATTAGTGAATGAAGAATAATTATGTAAATGAATGAATTTAGGATTATGTTTAGCCAAATGAAAACTAACTAAAAATTTTGAATCAAAATATTGAAATCAAACTAAAAACTCAAGTGCCAAACTTTTTATATTTTAGTAACATCTTCAAGTCATTTTCTATTTAGTTAGCTTAGGTAGCTCTCGTATAAGATAATTTTTTATTTTAATATAGTAGAATGTGATGAAAAAAAATAATTGGCCCTACAGAGAGCATGCATGATCAAAGAGTTTACGAAAATAAAAATGGTTTTCGACGATAGTTGGTCGAGGCAAATGACTGGCATGTTTTGTAGGTGTATATCATGTATTGTTATATACTGTACCTTAGTTATAAAAGTATGTATTTATTTTCTATTTAAATACTATACATTATTATAGTTACCATCTTTTTTAAATTTTATTTTTTATTAAGTGTTCTAGTTGGTATATATGTTCTTAGATTTGGAAGTGTATGATTTGCATCAGTTAAATATTATAAAATGTGTAGTAAATAGTAATAAATAAATAATAATTATTATTATAAAACTATCTATAGAAATTATAGAAATATAAAACAACTAATTATCCTTAAAATTCTCTACCTGAAAACACTTTATTTTGAGTTAATAAATAAAAATAATATTTTTCTTAAGCTTCAGCACTTCAAAGATATTATAATTTTATTTATTAATCTGTAAGTCTAATAAAAATGAAACAAAATAATATTATCGGTTCGTATCTTCAATTTAGGGGGAGGACTTTAAATCATACCCCCTCTAATTATAAGTGTTTGTATAATATGTAGATTATTATTGGCCCGTTGGTCGAGTTAATACAATACCAAAAAATCTATACTATTAAATGGAATGTTAAGATAAATTTAAGAATATTTTAAGTATTAATTAAGTTTGATTACATACTGAAATAAAATAGGTCTACTTATGATCATTAAACACTTGTAAATGGGAAATGACATAAACACTCACGCATGTTGTTCAAACTAGTGTTATCTAAACCGGACCGGACCGGCCGGTCCGACCGGTAAAACCGGGAACCGGGCACAAATCCGGTCCAGTCGACCCTTAATAGTGCAGCGGCTCAATTGGGCAGAAAAACCGGGTCGACCCGGAAAAACCGGATAAACTGGTCGACCCGGATTGGCCGGTTTTGGCCGGTCTGAATTAATTAAAAAAAAAATTCAGTTTCTAAAATTAAAATGAGTCGGAATCAAATCCCTAAATCAAAAAACACAAACTCTCGTCTCTCTCTCTCGCTACTCTGCCGATCCACTCTCTCTCTCTCACACTCCGCCGGCCTTCTTCTCCGGCCGCCTTCCATCGTCGCCTTCTTCTCCGGCCGCCTTCCATCGTCGCCGTCTTATTCTCCGGCTCGTCGTCGTCCATAGGTTCGAAGAAAGAAGAAGAGGGTTGGGAAGAAGAAGAAGGAGATGGGAAGAAGAAGTCAAAAAGTGGTTCATCAATGGAGAGAAAGAAGGAGAAGAGGAAGAAAAGAAGGTTTGGTGAGAGAATGAAAAGTTTGTTTGGTGGTATGGCGGCTGTACATTATTACACTATTAGGGTTTCTCTTATTTCATATAATCTACATTATTACTTATTAGTACCTAAAGTTTAGATAAATAATTAATGAGATAATAGATAAGTATTATTGTATTTTAGTACATAAGTGTTATATATATGACTATATATTTATAATTTTAATAAAATAATAATGACCGGTTTTATACCGTTTTTTACGGTTTGATCCCGGTCGGACCTCTAACCCTTGAACCTCTCATTGGACCGGTTCGATGTCCGGTCTGGTCCTGACAACACTGGTTCAAACAAACTTTTCAAATGAGTGATGTCCTCTAAACCAATGTGACTTCAAAAAAATTGTTACATAACAATTAGGGGTCGTTTGGTATAAGGGATTGAGAATTAGGGGAAATATGAAAATAGGATAATGGTGGAAAAGTGTTTGTTAAAAGTTGGAGAATGTTAAATTAACTTGTTTGGTATGTATATTTGGTATAGAAAATAGTAGAGGAAGATAGTGGGACCCATTATTCTATTAGGGGGAAGTCAGAATTTCTGATAAGAGTAGAAATTGTCAGAATACATATTCTGGAGGCAATCAAAAACTCTGGATATCTGAAATACAAAAACCCAGCTCCATTAGACGGTAAACAAACAAAAATATCTCAGAATACAGAGTTTCCAACAAACACAGTTGGATTTCCCCTATACCAAACGACCCCTTAATTAATCCTAAACTCTTACTAACAAAAGTTAATTCAACACAAATAAAAAAATTAATAATAACTCATTTGAAGCATTTGCAAACAAAAAAAGGCGAGACTAAATAAACCATCATTTCTCTAAAAAATATGTTCAGGTTTAGTTCAACATAATAAAAATAAAGCCTCAATTGACACGTTAAAATAATATAGAAGTAAAGATTATGTTATATATATACACTTAGATTTCATGAATATGCTCAAGTCAAACAGACTCAACTCGATCAATATTCTGAATTTGCAAAAGTTATTGACATGTAACCCGTTTTACTCACTATCTCATGACTCTTAGTCATATCCTTATATACTCATGACTTTAATCACTAACCATTGCTCTTACAAAGAATTCTGGATAGTTTTTCGGCCCGTTGGCCAATTCGAGATTCTTTCTTAAATAAATTGATTGAATGAATATTTGCCTATGATCCTCAGTTATTCGAACCAAAGAACCATAGTGCAATTATATATCTAGTATAATGTATTTTTAATTATATATGACAAATAAATTAAAATTATTCTTACGATTTTGAGGCACATGAACACACTTAATTCTTAAAGTCTTTCTATATGTCTCAAGTTAGAGGAAAGTTCAAACTAAATTCCAACCCGTGTCATGAACAAAATCCACTATAGGTTATGAAGCAATACATATTATTTATTTAAAGGCTCGGTGTATATTTAAACATTTAACTTTAAAAATCTGGATAACAAACCATTCTAACTTAATTTTTAATTTGAATGAATATACATACATAATGTATTATTTACTTCAAAATCATGATGTATATTTACACCTTTAACATGAGAATGCTGAAAAATAATATATTCTAACTAAATTTTAGGCCTAATACCCATGTAGAGCATAAACTATTGGCTTATTACGAGTCTATACATATCCTTTTTCCGAATTCCAAGAATGTCACGACCTTCTGAACCCATTTACGAAAATGACATGCCGTCAGTTTTTGCTGAAAATCATCCTACGTGGCCTAACGGAGTTAGCTTACTGTGTCCAACTTCTTACGTGTCACGTGACATGGCTGCCACGTCATATTAACTGATTTTTTTTTTAATTTAAAATTTTTTCCTTCTTCGCCATCTCTCTCTTCTAAAGTAATCCTCTCGGCGGAATCGGACACCATCTTACCACCGAAAGCCAAAGCTCCGGCGAGTTTCATCAACCTCCATCGCTTCCTCGCGATGGAATGCAAGTAATAACTTGTAAGCGACCCTGATGACTCCGACCAAAAACAGCAGCTTCTTTCTCCGCCTGTACAATCCCAACCCTTTGGCCTTCACCAATCCAAGATTCATATCCTCCCTAGAACCAGGTGGAGAAATAAGTAGCTGAGAGCCATATCCTCTAAGATCCATATCTTTCTCTAGATCCAAGGTCCATATCTTTCTCTCTCTCCTCCTTCTTCCCAATCAGAAGAGGGGTACTAATCTCATCACCCAATCAGAAGAGCCCCACTTCCATCATCGACAACAAATCCTTCTCCGCCCTCAAAAACCCTTTCTCCTCATCCGACCCTAACCCGACCCATAAACTCAACTCCAACCACTGGGACAAGCTCGATTCCCCCAAAATTGGACTCGGCTTGGTCGATGTTCTCTTCTTTGATGATCAGAAATCCTTAACTCATACCAGAGAGCAGGATGGTTGTGCTTGGGTCACAACTTGAAGATCCAAATTTCTATGCTGCCCATTTCCCTTCCCCCGCTGGTTCACCCAAATCCCCCGCCGATTTTGGCATCAAGACGCAGAGCTCTCAATTGGCCAGCTCCTTCTCCTTTAGTTTATCCCCTTCTCGATTCCCCCAAAATTGGACTCGGCTTGGAAGGAGGAGAGAGAAAGAGGGATGACAGCCGATGATGGTACAGGAAAGAGAGAGAGGGAGGTGATGGTACAGACGCCGGATGAAGCACGATGAATCGTATCTTAGAAGCTCTATGGCCGCTAGATCCAGAAGGAAAGAGATTACTATAGGGGGAAGTATCGTCAACAAGAAACACGAACTTCTCATTCCACTGAGGATTCGTGTTGCCGCCTTGGTCAACTTTCGTGCTCAGTTTCCTCTCCGGATGAACCTCCCATTTATTTGCCAATTAAATTAGAAGTGGCGAGTCTGACCCTGCTGGCGGCACGTCGGCGGCTATGGGAACACAATGAATTGGGGAGGGAAGAGGAGGTGGAGAAGAGGTGGGAGGCATGAGGAGAGATGAAAGGGAGGGCTATCGGCCACCTTGGCCGACGGACAGAAGGAGAAGAGATAGAAAGAGGGACGACAGCGGTGATGGTACGGGAAAGAGAGAGAGGAAGGCTGACGTGGTGTGTGGCGGTTGGGGAAGAAGAGAGAGACATGGGGAAGAGAGAATTTTTTTAAAAAAATCAATTAAAATGATGTGGCATCCATGTCACACGCCACATAAGATTTTGGACACAATCAGCTAACTCCGTCAAGCTACGTAGGATGATTTTCAACGAAAACTGACGGCATGTCATTTTCGTAAATGGGTTCAGAAAGTCGTGACATTCTTGTAATTCGGAAAAGGATATTTATAGACTCGTAATAAGCCAATAGTTTATGATGTACATGGGTATTAGGCCCTAAATTTTATATTTGATTTACTTTTTACTACAAAGTCACTGTACCATCTTGATCATATTGTTTTATTATGAGAAATCTAATTTAATGTTTAATGATCCTCTTAGTTTATTCATTAATATCTTGATGATATTATTTTTGTAGAATTTTATGAAAAAGTTAGATTATTAATGAAATATAAGTTAATCGGTGAGAGTTGAATAGTTTTAGTCTTTAGGACTACTTATTGTGTCACTTGAACCATATATTAGACCGACTTATGATGTCTTTATATATTTAATAACCATTAAGATTTTGAATGAACATCATATTAGGCTTGTTTATGTTGTAAGTAAACAATATGATTGAATATGCTTGGAAATTTTTGGTGTAATGTGTAGGTGTAAGTAGTGATTAACGGTTTGGTCATCCTCCACATAGTTTTTAATATAAGATTAATTATTTACTAAAATATATTAATATTGATGTCGTTGGATTTGAAAAAATAAAACGAACAATGTTTGTGAAGGAAATAATATGTTTTGAGTAACACATAAAATGTTATGAAAAGAAAACTAATTAAAAGGGAAAATAAAGAGGGGAGAGAGAGTTTGAAAAATTAAAATATAAAATAAATGTTATATCTCTACATTTAAGGAGAGGCTTCCATAAGTTGATGTGGCAAAGGATTTTTGTCCAAAATGCTTATATATGTTTTTAAATAAGTTGACCTTGTTAGTGATACTGAATCATTTGTTTTAGTATGCTTCGAGGAGTATCACTTGTAATATTTTGTTAAATTCTTTCGAGGTGTTATGAAGCTAAAGCATATAATATATGTCAAATTCACCTTAACTCATTATGGGATCTTGTTTTTACTTGATCGACATTCTTATCATTGTGAATCACGCTTGAGTTGCGATTTTTTTCCCTAGGTCACCATGTTTTAGCTTGATTCAATTTGAGTATTTGTTTTGTTTGAGGACAAACAAATGTTCAAGTGCGGGGTAGTCTGACGCATTTAATTATGGACATATTTTACCATTTGCTAAGAGACATTTATTTATGATTTTAATTGCTATTCACATATAAAAGACAACTTCTAGAGCTTTTGAAAGGATTCACATTTCCACATTCGTTTGAACAAAGTTTTTTAGAGCTAGAGAGCTCCTCTTGGAGCCATTTTTTAGGGAAGGAAGCCAACTCTAACACAGGAATTGTAGGGGTATCTTTTAATCAACCATTAGAGTGAAGATTTCTCAAGAACATGGAGATTTTTTTATTCCCAGATAGATTTTCTTTCACTGGTCATGTCTAGTTAAGTTTGTAGTTACTACTTAGATTGAATGAGGCTTATGCCATGACTGTATTCACTCTAAGTAAGTTTATGTGATTAGTTGTTCATTTTCATCCACTGGTGTTTTTTCACCCCAAATGTATTTCTGCTTATCTGGTGGATTCATGTAGTAGTTGTTGGGAATTGGAATTTTGTAGCACAATTGTAAAAAATATGTACCGTCAGTAGCCAAACACGTAAAAATGTCCAGAAATAGCACAATCTGACTGGCAGCCAGCGCTGCGCCAGCCAATGGCGCTGCGCCACCCAGCCAGCGCAGCGCCACCCAGATGGCGCAGCGCTGTCTGCCAGTCAGAAAATATTATCGTCATAGCACCGTTAGGGTTTCCTCAATCCCAGCCAGAGCTGCGCTAGCTAGGTGGCGCAGCGCTGGCTGGGACTGAAAAACCCCTAAGTCGTCAATTTTTAGTATAAATACCCCCCTCTATGATGCAGTTTTGCACCACACACCTCCCTTGAAGCCCTAAACTTAGAATTTGTAGTAGGCAGCCGTTAGGGTTCTTAGAATATGTCGTTCTTCAACTATGGCTCTAGGTCTCGCAAGAGCAAGCGTAAGTGAACTTCGTTTGGGTGCTTTGTACTTATCTTATTTATGCATTTAACGAATTCGTCTTGTATACTAAGTACTGTTTTTCTGTAGTGACAGATACTGAGAGGGTAATGCACAAGTTGAAGAAGCCGGTGGAGGAGGACTTGTTCGTTTATGAGGCAAGTGTGGTGAACTGCTGGTGTGACTTAAGGGCGACTAGATCCGTTCGACCAAGTGATCTGGAATGCTATTTTGGCTGCCCTCGTGAGAGAGAGGTAAAAAAAAGGGTCTGAATTTAATTATTTGCATTTTCGTAGTTCTCAAACCCCTCTACGTTTGCCTTATGATCTGTAGGAGAAGGGGTGTGGTTATTATGAAAAACTGGAGGTGCGGGAGGCCGTGGATGTTGCGATTAAGGAGAAGGACCAAATCATTCGGGCGAAGGACGAACAACTTGTTCGAGCGAATAGGGAGAAGGATGAAATCGTCGAGGAGAAGGACAACATTATTCGAGATCTGAGGGAAGAAATTTCATGGTTGCACGTTTCAATCAATAGGTTGCTCAGGGAAGGGCCTCCCCCACCACCACCCGGACCTTGTCCTTACAATTGACATCCATGTTGGGCCTAGTGTGTTTGTCATTTCTATTGTTGTTGTTGCTGTTGTTGTTGTTGCTGTTGTTGTTGTTGTTGTTGTTGTTGTCGTTGTTCGAGTCATTATAAAAGTTAATAAAATGACTGGGTTGTAGTTGCAGCCTTTCTTCATTGTGTTGTGACATTTCATTTGTTGTTATGACATAGTTGCAGTCTTTCTCAGTTGAAGGATTGACTAATAAAAGTAACTTCATAGTAGAACTACAAAACATTAGTTTACATTGAAACTGAAACATGAAATTGACAACCACACATTTGAAATACAGATTATCAAACACAAACTACCAAACCCATAATACTAAAACATTTCATAGTGCAATTAACCGTTCCTTGTAGGGTTTGGATTTCTGCTGCTTCGCCTCGCACGTTGGCACGTCCTCCTATTGTGCCCTTCGAGATGGCAGTAACTGCAGTGAGGCTCAATATCTTCAACCCAATCCATCTCGTTGCGTATGCGAGAATGTCGTGGTCGCCCCATCTCCCTGACCCTTCCTGGGTCAGGCATCAACTTAGGCCCTCCATGAGGCACCCAGTCGTCTTTCGAGCCGATAGGGAGGAAACTCCGTCCGTATATTTGTTTTACTGTTTCCAGCCTGTAATGGCCGTTGGCGTAGTATAAGGGATCTTGATTGGCGGCGTTACATGCGGCCACAGCATGTGAACAAGGCATCTTCAACTGTTGGAACTTGCCGCATGAGCAATGACCGTCACCCTCCTCGTAGTCCAAGCGAACTTCTTGCCTATTGTTTCCCTTCCCGTTGCTACGATTTATCGCCGTCTGTATTTCGAATATCCCAGCATCGTAATCGAATTGCCTCACTGTGTGGGAAGTGGCCTTATTCACTCTTTTCTGTAGGCGCTTAAGACACTTCTTCGTCCAGATTTCACCGGCCGCCTGTTCTTCTCGAACCCTCTTTCGTCGATCTTCAAAATACGTTTGCAGCCTGTAGAAAGTGGATTCCACCAAAGCTGCAACAGGGAGAGCCCGGATTGACTTGAATGCCCCATTCACGCTCTCCGCCATGTTTGATGTCAATTGGTTCCATCGTGCCCCGTCGTGTAGAGCGTCTACGGCTCTTGACCAATATAATTGATCTTCAAGCGCCCATTTTTTATTTACGGGGTCGTCCCTTGCGAATCTTGTTGCCCCTTTGTGAACTTTCTGAAGGACCGGCGTTTAGCTGCAGGTAAAAAAGAATGGATTACAAATGATATACACTGAAATTGTTAAGTACTTGGTGGACTGTCATGATACTGACCTAAATTCATAAGGCGGCTTTTCATTCTTGGGTTCTTGGCGGCTTTGTTGTAATTGCTTACATAGTGTCTGGCGCACCATCGCCAATGCCATCCAAATTGGATTTTCTCCATTGCACTCACGATGCCCACATGTCGGTCGGATATGACACATACTCCGCGTCTCTGTGTCACTCGTCATTGTATGCAATCAAAGAACCATTCCCAAGTCTCCTTGCTCTCAACATCCACGATTGCGAAAGCCACAGTGAAGATGTTCTTATTACCATCGAACGAACTAGCCATGAGTAGTGTGTGCTTGTATTTTCCGGTCATGAAGGTACCGTCGACGATGAGCACAGGAGGACAATGTTTGAAACCTTCAATGGACGGGGCAAAACTCCAAAACACACGGTCGAATTGGATGATTGTATCTCCATCAACCGTTGTCCATTCTTTCGTGACGAATTCAACTTCCGTCCCATAGTTCCGATCTTGTACTGCCTTCATTAGGGTAGGTAACTCGTTGTATGATTCCTCCCAATTACCATATATCCGCTCCATGGCGCGCTGTTTGCCGTTCCATGCCTTCTTGTACGAAATTTCTCGTCCGTACATAGTATGTATCTCTGTCTGAAGAAGTTTGATACGAATATGGGGGCGTGCCTGGACAAAGGGCGTGACTGCATCGGCTATGACATCAACATCCAGCTGGGTCGGACTGATGTTGTTCTGACTGCCCAAACACGTATGGGCCGGATTGAATTGTTTTACCGTCCACACATCGCTCTCATCTGTAGTGAGTCTTATCCTCCACGGGCATCCATTGCTTCGGTATCCATGGCATCGTTGCTCAAGCAACCATTTGCTAGACCGTGCCGTGCATAACATGCGGTTATTCCTGAGTGCATATTGCTTCAGACTAGTTTGAGCCACAAGTTTGCTTTCAAATTGTTGGCCAACCGCTAACCCTGGCCCGTCAATGTGCCACCGTGGAACGTTATGAACGCCGTACTCGTTGTTGCTTGTAGTCATCAGGGCACCGATATCTTCTGGTAAATGTGTGAAATGGCTCGGGGGGGGGGTGTAGTCTCTCGGAGGTTGCGCATTCACAAAGGGTTGTGTTTCAATGTCCGGCTCAGATACATTTGCTTCGTCCTGCTCCGAGTTGACGTCGCTTTCTGATGAGTCTCCTTCTATCTCATTTCCCAAGTGTGCTACCGTACTTTCTTGCTGCTATCGCCACGTAATTGTGTGTGATTGCTCTGACTGCTCTGACCACTATAACAGGCACTCGCTCCATCGCCCATGAATATAGAGTCTCCCTGTCCTGGCGTCCCACGGTGGTCGAACTCAAAGTATAGCTCTGCCACTCGGTAGTCCGATTGGGTTGCCATGATGTTGTAGACAACCTCTAACCCAATAACGTCATTAAGAATGAGTGGGTAGTGTGCCACAATTTGGTCGTTCCCAAAACTGGACATCGATACATGACAGTCCGCAACACCGCCGAAGATCCTACCCCATCTTTCGCAAGAACACTGGACATGCCTGTTGTAGTGAAGGTTGCCTCGTCATTTTGAGGCGACATAATTTCCCCCTGCTGTAGCACACCCCACCGTGTTGGCCGTGTACTATTTCGCCATCCCATCGGAGCCAAAACGTGAAATTCATTTTATATGGTTACAAGATATTGAGAGTTGTAGTAGGTTTCGAGTAGTTTGGAAGAGTTAGTAATAAATTGTTTATGGACTCACGCCTATATATAATGTACGGAAGACAGAATTCTGTTAGTGGATGCCAGAATTGCAGAACAACTCCATAAGTGATGTCAACCATAATTCAGTTAGTAAGAAATTTTATCAACTTTTTTCACGTGGGTTGGCAATTATACGTTTCAAATTATTGTGTCGTCCATAAGTGGAAGACTTAATGAGGAGTTGCAGCTTTTTTCACGTGGGTTGGCAATTATACGTTACAAATTATTGTGTCGTCCATAAGTGGTTGACTTAATGAGGAGCTGCAGCTTTTTTCACGTGGGTTGGCAATTATTTCTACGTGAACAGAATTATTGTTGCTAGATGACCCATTTTGTAGGGTGTTGTCAACTCATAAGATGAAATGTGTGATCAATTATATGTTGCATTTCTAGGGTGTTGCGATCTCATAAGATGAAATGTTGTGATCAATTATAAAGTCGAATACCATGAAACAAACGTCTACTATGAAGTACTCTGAAATACGAAATACAATGAAATATACTCATAAGATACTATAACTACTCACGACCCCGCCCATCACGACCCCTCCCCTCCCGACCCCCACCATCTCGGCCCCTACCCTCTCGACCCCTACGCCGACCCTGTCCCCTCCAATGTGCCCCCAGCTCATGGCCTCCAGTAGCGCACATCCTCTGCGTAGGCTCTCGCCTCAGTCCATACCGATGCTGCCCGTCGGCGGGTGGAGTATCATCATCATCGAAAGATGCATCATATGTCACTACGGGTGGTGTGACATACTGAGACCCGGATGGACCGGCGTACGATGAGGAAGCACCCCACTGAGACCCGGATGGAGGGGCGTAAGATGTATAGTCTCCAGTGGGGACTGTAGGAGTGGGGTATGGCTGGGTCGGGTCCGGGTGCTGTGTGTAATCCTGATGCTGTGTGTAGCCTCCGGCTGGGTGTAGTCCTGACTCCCCATATAATCGAAAGCCGCGTCGCCTCTAGTGTCGAATGGATAGTGCTCAGAGTATCGCGTCTGCTGGTGATGTGGATCCCACTGAGGCAATGTCGGCTCCCACAATCGCGGGACAGGGGGGACATCTACATGCTGTCGGACTCTTCGTGCAGAAGGAATCCTGGCGGCTGGCGGGTCAGGCACTAGGTAGTCAGCATGTCGTGGATGGGTGGCCTGCCGGGGTGCCCTCCTAGACTCAGACGTCCTATGGATCCCGCCTGAAGCATGCATCATCGACCTCAGTGTAGCATGCATCTCCTGCTGCTCCTGAGGCGTGATATGTGACTGGCCAGTAGTCACGTATAGCCTCTCCATGCCATCAAGCTACAACACATAATTAGAATGGTTAAACATGTAACTAGAAGTAGTTGTAATAATTATGACAGAACCTACGTACCAAAGACTGGTCCACGGCTCCTCGGCGAGAAACTGTACGTCTAGTGATGCCATGATACCACTGGTTGATCTCGTCGTGGAAGTGATAGGACTCCCTCTCCTCGCTCCGCAGCCACGGGCCTGAGGCGATGTGGTCAAAACGAGTGGACCACAGGTCTCGATATCCAGCAAATCTGGCTACCACATCAGTACGATGCCATCCACGCTGTGTCAGCTCCAGGTTACTGATGACCTCACCTACTGGCTGATCCCATGTAGGGACAGGCTGGTCCATCCCAAACTGACGCAGCACTCTATCAGGCCTATGCCACATAGCGCTGAAGAAGCAGATAAGCGGTGCGACGACGCGATGGATGGGAAAAGTCCCTGGACTGTAATGCTCACGGTCCGCCGAGTAGGGACACCACTATATGAAACAACATGGAAAGTTAGACAACTACGAAACCTAAACTGTAAGGGAAAAAAAACATGATCTTCTTGTTAGAATACAATACCACGAATGGAGTCCCATCGTCAAACAGCTGGCGGTACCCCCCAACAAGGATGTATCTGGTCTTCGCGTGATACCATTCGGACCAGCTAAAAAATGCAGAATGAACCACGTCATTCATACAACTTGATCAGATGGAATAAACTATGAAAATGGAAGAAGAAGTCGTAGCCCGAACCTAGTCATACGTGGAATGGGGGAGTGCGTCGGTGCAATCTGTCGACTCTTGTGGACTCGACGCGCAATGGACGTAAATCTCTCCAGGGCCCACGCCTGAACCAGTGCCATCCAACCTCCAATGTCACCTACGTGGTCGCGGGACGGGTTGCTCTCTATGCGAAAAGCACACCGGCCAAGCTCCCTATATAGCCATGAAAGTGCGGCAGCCCCCCAAGCGTAGTCGCCTACCTGGCTCATGTCCTCGAGCAGTGGAAGGAAGAAGAGTGAGGCGTGTGATCCTGACCGATCAGCAAAGATGCAGCTGCCGAAGAAGTCCAGAATGTATGCTCGACAGTGCTGCTCGATAGTCTCCTGATCGGCGTCATCCCTGATGGTGCCAAAGTGGTTACGCAACCACGTCATCTTCACTCTGCCAGCAGAAAGGTCAGCGGTAGATGGTTTCTTCCCAAGAAGGCGCTCAACGTAAAGCTGCAGATCAGAATCCACAGTCGGAATGCGCCTCTGCGACTCCACAAGCACACCATCGATGCTCAGACCAGTGAGAAAGTGCACGTCCTCAAGTGTTATGGTTGCCTCACCGTGGTACAAGTGAAAAGTGCTCGTCTCGGGACGCCATCTCTCGACCAATGCGGTGATCAGCTCAGAATCAGGGGTAAAATCCAGGCAGGCACGCAACTGATCTAGACCTATGGGGGCAAGGTATGTCTCGAACCTAGGATCGTACTTCACGATCTTCTTAGAGAAGTGACACTTAAGCGTCATATGTGGGTCCTAATAGTTGGGGGAAGAAGATGTAACAAAATTAATAACTAGTACTCAATTTCTGAGTGCACCCTAAACATTTAAATGTAATTAACATTCAAATATAATTAACAGTCAAATATAACTAACATTTACATATAACATTTCAAATTTGATCCTAATATTACAATATAAGTAATTAAATTATGAATATTATTAAAATAAATGCAACATTCAAACATAAATACCTTGTAAAAATAAATAACATTTCAGATGTACCAACCTGAGCTTCAAAAATTCCCGCCGCTCGATGTCGGTCAGCATCACCCCATAAAATCGACGGGTCCTCGGGACTACCACTTCGTACCCCAACCGGCACCTCTCCAAACATGTAATCCATCTACAATTTCATATCCACAAGCAATGTTAAATACATATAAAATCGTAAAACACAATTTAATTACCATATAATTTATAGCATGATACCTTTTGAGGGAGGGTTCAGGCCTTCTTCAAACGAAATTTCCTCGCCGGACAATTGCTATGAACCTACAAATAAAATACGTCATTAGCGTACAATAATAATAACAAAAATTTTATGAGAAACACAAACAAACTATCAAAAATACCTTAGAGAGTATGTGAGGAGGTGTGAAAGTATGAGAGGAGGTGTGAAAGTATGAGAGGAGGTGTGAAGATGGTATGTGGGGGTAGGGGGTATTTATACCAAAAAAAAACGGTAATATTGATCCCAGGTAGCGCTGCGCCACCCAGCCAGCGCAGCGCTGCCTGGGATCAACACTACCGTTACTTAACGGCTCCTTTGTAACGGCTCTATTGCCAGCTGGCGCAGCGCTGCAACGGCACAATTTTCCTAAGGCAGCCAGCGCTGCGCTGGCTGGGTGGCGCAGCGCCCTCTGGCTGGCGCAGCGCTGGCTGCCAGTCAGATTGTGCTATTTCTGGACATTTTTACGCATTTGGCTACTGACGGTACATATTTTTTACAATTGTGCTACAAAATTCCAATTCCCGTAGTTGTTTAGGTTTTGAGTTTTGAAAAGACCTAAAATCCATAGAACATTAGGGGAGAGTGGAAATTGATAGTTATGAAATAGATTAGATGGTTAAATTTCTACCAATTGTAGGGATTTCTCTTCTAGATTTTCCATCAAACACTTGGCATGCACCACATTTTCATTTAATTTTGAGGCGAGAATCCAATTGGGTGTATTTGGGGTGGAGAATAATTGATCATAAGGTGATTTGGTTCTAGTTTGCGAAGTAAAAGATTCCCCTCTTTTGCATTATGTCGAATATTTGGTATGCGTCTTGGTTGTACTTGGTTTTGTGATGAGAGTCTGATTGGGCATTCATTAATATAGAACCCTGGTCATGAGAGTGCTTGTGGATTGAACAAATTAGCATGAACATTTAGGGTTTCACATGAGCATAGGTTGACTTCATATTCAATGACTTCATATTCAAGTGGCATCCTTCTCTATTTGGAATCTATCTCTTTCAACTTTTATGTTTTCTCACTCATATATTGGTATTGTTTCATATTGGTAAGTTAGGTTTTTATTGGAATCATCCTCAACTCGAATGTTGTTGACGACATAGTGAACCAAAGACAAAGTACACTCGAAAGAACTCCATTAAATTACTTGATATTTTTCATGTAGAGTTTTTTGCGTCATTGTCGGGAACGCGTTTTGATTTTAAAAATGATTAACAGATTGCTAATTTACTTTTTTATTTTGTTTTGTTTTTGTTTTCTCCCCTTTTGCCGCTTTGATACTCTTCAGGTTGTTATTCTTTTGTGTTGTTTGTAGGACTTACACATTAATGTGTATGAGCTCAACACATCGAAGACCTTTACGTCGAGGTCATGATATTATTTTGGCTATACAAAGGCGAAGAACACACACAAAAATCATGCAACTAAACGTGTCATGGTAAATGAAATGGGATGGAGAACTTTGGGTGACTATGCTCGACCTAACTTGTTATGAGTCGAGTCTAACATATCTCACCTACACTATAAGTTAAAAACTTCGAGTTGAAGACACCAATGATCCAAATGATCCAAAATGAGATAATCTTTGATGAACCAACACCTCAAGATCTTTCTGGAAGTGTGTGACACCATCACAATCAATCGAGTGCCACCATATGCCATCCACCTTTGCTTATTCCTCTACTCTTTGAGGTTGAGCAAAGACATGATTATAGAACAATCTGAGAGATCACTTCAGCACTTGAAATATTTTCGATGATAAATTTCTCAAGGAATACTTTCATTATGAAAAAATGGTTACTCGAAAAACGAATGCGAGAAATAAAATCTAAACTTGTTTTTGCATTTTTTGCAAGCTAACTCATTTCTCCATTTTGACCAAGGCCAACAAGAAAAATTGTTAACTATTTCACGCTTCATCATTGTGAGACTAGCATGGTTCATTGTTGGGGCTACCAACACGCCTAGAAGAAATAGTAGCCAAATCAATTAAAATTATGCTTTTGGATGTAAACAATTAAAACAATTTATGGACAATTTCTTTTGAATTTTGATAGACACCTTTTTTTGTGATGAGTCCTTTTTAGGTAATGGTTGGAATTCCTCAATTTCTTAATTGGAAGATGTTATAAAAGTACGGTTTCTCGCTCAAACAAGTTTCTCGCGAAA
Organism: Linum lewisii; assembly: GCA_034768395.1. Taxonomy (NCBI): domain Eukaryota; kingdom Viridiplantae; phylum Streptophyta; class Magnoliopsida; order Malpighiales; family Linaceae; genus Linum; species Linum lewisii. Next base: position 53,462,323 of record CM068300.1, on the reverse strand, counting down.
GAAATTAAAAAAAAGATTTCAAAAATTCTCTCTCTACGCACAGCGAACCGTCGTTCTTCCCTATCTCAGAAGATTCTAACCCCATGTGGTCTGTAATTGAGGCAACTGTCTCCAACTTGGTTTATCCGTGCATTCGCCCCTTCTGATTTTTTGTGGGCAGTTAACTTCCTAACTTTTAGGGGCAGCTGTAAACGGTTCCTTCAAGGTTTCAGTTGGTTCCACAATTCTATAATTTAGGGATAATGGTGCTTCATTTCCCATTATCCCACTACTATACACCCCCTCTTCTATGCTTTTCTCCTCTGTCACTATTGATCAGGAAAATGGCTAAAGATTTCCCGGATTTTAAAATCCGCAGCGATGAAATTGCTGCAAGTAATTAGAGGATCTCCTTGAGTCTTCTAATCCTCTTCTTTAGCTCGATGCGTAAGACATTAGCGGCTTTGCAATCTGTTTTGGGTCGAATCTGGGGCCTTCAAGGGAGAATTCGACTGTTCAATGTTGGCCACGGCCTGCTCCAATGCTATTTCCAAACTCATGAGGATCGGGGCAAGATTCTATGACAACAACCGTGGAACCTTGACGGGCAGTTGATGCATCTTTGTCCATGGAAGCAGCCTTGTCAGGAACTAGCAGACTCCCTATTCTTCATGGACTTATGGGTAACTCTCTCCAATGTACCAACTGAATTCACTTCTATTTCATTTGGTCGAGATTTCCTTGCGGCGCATGGGGTGGTTTTGGATGTTAGTTTGTTGAGGGTGGATGATGCAAGAGAGGTTCGAATACGAGGAAATTTAAATTTCAACCTCGCCAAGGGTCTAATTGGCCGCCGAAAGTCGTTCTCGAGAACTGGAATCCAACTCTACGTGGATTTACATTATGAGGGCGTACCACGGGTCTGCTACAATTGTGGGAAGCTTGGTCACACGCAAGCCGATTGCCCAACCCCGGTGGCAGTGGTGGAAGGCCCGCCGCTCCGCGGCCCTTGGATGTACCAACAACACCGGGAAGTATATCGCTAATCCGGGGATTCGGTCTGCTCTACTGGCCATCCAGCGACTACACCAGGACCTGGCCATCATGAAGGACGCCGATTTTGGCGTCGATCTCTTCAAAATCAGGAGTAATCCCCAACCAGAATCGGATCTCCTGAACACCAGACTTCGTCTACGGTGATTAAAATCCACGAAGACGATGGATACTCTCCGATACGCTCTCGTCGTCACGGAAAACGACCAATTTCATCGGAGTTTGATGGTGCCGGCCCTTCCTTCTCCAAATCTATGGTGGCTAGCGATGTTCACGTGCCTTCTTCGAACTCATCTGTTGATGTTGGGCCAATTAATGTGGCATGCCCATTCACTAGGGAAAAAATAGCTTCGGTATCGCCTCATCTTCTACTGACCGACCAGGTTAATGGGCCAACAGACCCGTCTGTTGAGATACATGGCCCAAGTGTGGCAGAGTCTAATGCTGAAACTAGCGCCTTCCCACACGTTGATGGCATTGCTACTGGGCCAAGGTCTTCATCAGGCCCATTGAGTGCAGTACCCCCACCTGCTCGAAATTATGGACAACAACCTATGCTTAAGGATGGTGATGCAATTTTTGATGACTGTTTCTATGACTTTGACTCCCTTCATTTAATTATTAATGTCGCAGATTTAGAGGAGGTGGCAAACTCATACATACATCATTCGATTGATTGTTACGCTCCAATATTGGGACACACTTCCTCTGGTGCAAATGAGGCGGATTATCAAGATGAAGAATCCAACTTGAGCCCTTTCAACCAAGCTGAATACGAAGCCCTTTTGGCGTCCGGTGGAGGACCTTTGGATGACGATGAGGCATTGATGACTACAAATGTGGGAGACGAGGCCAACCTTAATCAGCCCATCGAGTCGCCATGTATGCATTATCATGGAACTGTAGGGATTTGGGTGGAGACTCCACAGTTCGTGAACTCGAGGACTTGTTGCGCATTTACCAGCCTAAATTTTTGTTCCTTTGTGAAACTCGTTTAGACTTTGTTGTTAGTTCTACTTTACGGTTTTCCTAATTTTCATTATGAATGTGGTATTACAAATGGGGATGGGTTTACTTTAGCTTGGGATTCCTCCTTCCAATGTGTGGTGACCTTCTCTATGCACTATGTAATTTGTGTCTGTTGGGACTTTGAACCGGATCGTTTTGCTTATTCAATTGGTGTGCATCTTTCAACAGACTTCCAAACCCACTTATCTCAATTTGAACGTATTAGCGAGCTATTAGTTAATCTGGAAGGGCCATTACTGGTAATGGGTGATTTTAATTGCATTGCACATGCCTTTGAGAAGCGGGGTGGTCGCCCATCTACACATTTTATGAAATCTTATGGCGGATCATACATTTCTAGACATCAGATTCCATGGAGACCAATTCACATGGTCAAATAGACGACAATTTGACGAGACTATTGATGAACGTTTATACCGTTTCTTACTAAATGATGAGTGGCTCTCCCAATGGCCGGAATGTAAGGTGACCCATCTTCTACCACTGGAATCTGACCACTCACATATCCTCCTAAGCCTTGCGGTACCACCAACCCCTTTCAAAAAGTTATTTCGTTTTGATTGCTGATGGGTGGAGAATCCAGAGGTGTACTTATTAGTTAAACATTTTTGGCCCTCCTTCATTACCCAGCTAGGCACAACTCAATTCAGACTCATGCACAAGTTAAAAGAAATGTGTCACACCCTGTTTGAGTGGTCACGCGCCAGAACTTCGAACTCTGACCGATGGTTACAGGACATAAATCTCGCATCTCGCTCTACAAACAGCTCTTACCCAATCACGGGTTGATTAGACGGAAGTACGTCATCTTGAAGGCGAGAGAGGACGAACAAAGAATCAGGAAGAAAATTTTTGGAAACAAAAGCATCGTACGAATTGGCTACTTTTGGGTGATAAAAACACTAAGTTTTTTCACCACTCCATCCGAGTAGGGCATAAGCAAAAAAGAATTGATTGTCTTGAACGTCCTGACGGTACGGTGGCCTTAACAGAACCCGAAAAAGGAAAAGTGGTTGTGGAGTTCTATGAAACTCTCTTCACAGCAGAAAGTCCACTGAATTATGTTGATTTAAGCCCCTTGCATATAACTCCTACGATTACAGCGGCTATGAATTCGACACTCCTCGCGGATGTGTCAGTAGTAGAAATTCGCAAGGCAGGTTTCGTCATAAGTCCGACAAAGGCTCCCGAGCAGGACGATTTCACGAGTTTATTTTTTCAAAAATATTGGGATGTAATTCACATCGATGTCTCTCGTGCAGTCCAAGATTTCTTCCAATCCAACCGTATGCTACCGGCCCAAAACCACACGTGGATAACTCTAATACCAAAAATTTCTGACCCACGGTCCATGAAGGACCTACATCCGATTGGTTTGTGCACGGTCATTCATAAAATAATATCCAATATCATAACATACCGCCTTTACATGATCTTACCGCATATCATACACCCATGTCAGAATGGGTTTATACAGAATAGATCCATAACATATAACATTCTCCTAGCCCATGAACTAATACACCACTTCAAGTGCCACTTAGGTAATCAACATTATATGTCTTTCAAAATTGATATGGAAAAGGCATACGATCGAGTGGAGTGGTCGTTCCTCTTCCTCTGTTGTATGCGCTAGGTTTTTTCCCACGATTCATTTCTCTACTACAGGCTTGTCTTTCTTCAGCAACTATGAAAGTCTTGGTGAATGACACTCCATACAGTTTCTTCTCTCCAACTAGAGGTGTCCGACAAGGGGACACTCTCCCATACTCTTGCCCTATGCTCAGAAGGGCTCTCATTACTCATCCAGCAGGCGACCCGCTCGAAGTTGCTAAGTGGTATTGGACTAAATAGCCGATGCCCTAAAATTTCTCACCTAATGTTTGCTGACGGCAACATCCTTTTTCTAAAGGAAACTCGAACCTCGATTCAACATTTAAAAAGACGCCTCCAGACCTATGAGGCCATGAGTGGCTAGAGGGTGAATCTTTCCAAATCAGCGGCACTTTAAGAGCCATAATACCCTAGAAGTTAAACAAACTAAATTTTTAACGACGCTCGGTGTCTCTAGTTTCGATCCAAAACAACGGTATCTTGGACTATCGTGTATTTTGTTACGATCAAAGCAGGAAACTTTCCAATTCCTAGAAGATCAAGTCTGAATGCGTCTAAGTAGTTGGAAACAATAGTGCCTGTCTCCCGCCGGTGTCTACACACTCCTTAAATCTGTTATTGCTGGACTCCCTGTTTACGTCATGACTTGTTACAGATTGCCGGATAAATTATGCAGCCGTTTAAATGGCCTCATGGCGAATTTTTTGTGGGGACAGGTTGGCACAAGTAAAAAATAGCATTAGATCTCTTGGTACCGCGCCTATCTCTACCCAAACATCTAGGGAGACTAGACTTCAAAAATTTATTCTATTTAATCAAGCCTTACTGGCAATAAAATGTTGGCAAATTCTGCAGAACCAAGACCTGTTGCTAGCAAGGGTATTGCGATCGAAATATTTTGATGGACAGACCATTCTCCAAGCGCGCGCAGGGTCTCACCCTTCCCATGGATTTCAAAGCCTCCTACATGGTCTTCATTTATGAAACAGGGTCTTCGCTGGCAGGTGGGGTCTGGGTATCTTCTACACCCCTTAAGAGTGAACTGGATCCCGACAGATAGACCAATGCCCCCACGTTATGGTACGTGGGCCCTTACACTGGTCTCATCTCCATTTCAGGCTTTATTACAAACGGGCGGTGGGATCGTTCACAATTGCGCGCTCACTTTTCGAAGTCATCTGTCTGTGACATACTCCGATTACCACTCCCCCTAACACCTTATCCTGACTCCCTAGCATGGCACTGCTCAGTATAGGGGTTTACTCCACGTCCTCGGGTTATGATTTGGCTTACCGACTTAAAAAACCCAAGAAGTCACGAAAGGATGGTGTTGACACACAAGATGCCGCGTTATGGCTATCATCTTGGGAAATCCTTGTACAACCAAAACTAAATTTCTTCATCTGGCATTTGCTACACATAATTGTACCAACTATGGAATGTTTAGTCACTAGAGACTTGGTTATGCTCTCGACCAATTGAACACCTGTTGTTTGAATGCCCGATTACCCTTGCCTTTTATAGGATGACCCGTCTAACGCCACCAGCATTCATAAACACACATTTTGCACTGTACTGGAGATCCATTATTCAACATCAACTTAACCTAGCCTCGGTTTGGATTCTGGCAGGGTGGAGGGTATGGAAGGGTAGAAATCATGTAGTTTTCAATCATGCTCAGTTCCGAATCGAGGCCCTCTATGGGCAATTTGCCTCACATCTTACCGAATTACCGCTCTTCTATCCACCGCCGCCTTCACTTCAACCCCCCCCCACTTACCCCCTTACCCATCTGACGTCTCCCCTGGACGCCCCCTCTGCAGCAACGCCTTAAGCTTAATACTGATGGAGCGGTGCAAACACTTGATGGTGGCGCCACGGGTTGGTGCTTCGCTCGCCGTGCGTCATGATTCTCCATGCAGTGGGGACTTGATGGAACGTGTTGTTGTGATGCGTTCAACCAAATAACTAACAAAGTTACAAAGCTAGGGTAGATCGTATTCCACAGGGTTTCTTCTAATTGACTACTCAAATATGTTGGCAATTTATTCAATTTTGAACACGTTGTGCGTGGTGTGAGTTCCACGACTTCTAGACTAAGATGCAGAGAAATTTAAAATGAAATTAAAAGATGGAATGATTTATAGGTAGGTTGACTAACAGGACGATAGACGAGCTTAGATTTCGAATCCCCCTTAGATCACCAAGGCAGCAGCAATCACAAGACCACGGTTTTCAATTCTCATTCAATCAATTTCTATACACACCCATAACTCCTGACCCTTAGGTTTAAGACAGGCGAACGTTCGCTCTATCCGTTCTAACTACCAAGATTAACTAGCCGCCCGGGTACGGTCGCCTCTCGCAACGACTTAATTAACTGGTGCGATTACTAGTGATTTATGAGTTACTCTTGCAGTGGATTAACCCTAACCGGTTCCTATGAAAGGCACGCTCCAATTATAAGGTTAATTGTTCAATTCGATGTTCTAAAGTAAGGCGAGCGTTCGCTTCTATCCTTAACTTAACCAGAATCTAATCTAGGTGATCAATCCAGACAAGAAACATGAACAATGAAGAACAAATCAAACATGGAAAAGAACTGATTGAATTTCGAATCTAATCACCGCTGATCCGTGACCGCTTTAAAGCCCTGGGTCACTTATGGTTCATCTAATCTAAGCTCTACAAGTTCAGTTACTCATATCAGAAACAAGAGAATCAAAGGCAACAATGAAGATCATCATACAGAGGAAGAACAGATAAGAACTGAAAAACCTAATTCTGACGACTCCCGCGAAGCTTCAATCTCCTGGAACTTCAACTTTAAGCTCCGAGTTCTCCGAGGTGAAGGATGGCGTCACGATCTCTCCACGGATCTTCGAACTCTCTAAACTCTATCTATCGACCCTAGAGTCGGCTGACTCTCAAAAGTCTGATTTTGAAAAGATGAATAATGATTCCCCCTTTTGGCTGCCGGCTGCTTCTCTTTAAATAGGTATGCTTAGGGTTTCCAATACAGCGCCGGATTTGGAAGATATTTTCGGCGAAATATCAAATAGTTTTCGCCGAAAACTTTAGTTAAAATCCCCTGTTTGATTTCTTCTATGATTTTCGGCGAAAACTTAAAGTAGTTTTCACCGAAAACTTCAGTGTAAATCAGCTGACGTTGCCTGTGAGTTTCTGAAGGTATTTTCGCCGAAATCCTCATAGTATTTTCGGCGAAAACATTGTGCTGGGCAGTTGGATCTTCGGTTCTGACTCTGGTTCGATTTCTGGTTCGATTTTGGTTCACTCCTTGAGGTCTTGAACACGTCCGTGGCTACATAAATGATGGCAAAAACCTGTGCTTTCACAAAAACACTAGAAAACCATCAAATATACCCAAAAAGGGCCAAAGTAACCAAATCGGTAGGAAATAGGGTAGTTGAGTGAATATTCGCTATTTTACTCCTAAAACCACGTTTCAAGCAAGGAAATGTCGCTTAAATGAGGCTGATAATCACGTCAAATCGAGTGTCATCAGGACTCCTTACCCAGGTATTTCAGATCTTTTTTCGTTTGAATTATTAGCTTGTAGGGATGCAGTTGCTTGGTGTGTCTCTACTAGCCTCTTTCAGGTGGATTTCGAAGGAGATGCGGAATTGGTTTCCAAAGCAATTCGTGAGCAAGACGGCGTGAGAGTCGCCCCATTCTAGGCTTTAAGCTGCTCACGGTCCACCGTTCAACAAAGAGAGTCGCTCATTATGTGGCACGTATGGCTCTTAGATATCTCATAGGAAGTTACCGGTAGTTCTCACGCCCTGAGTAGATTGTAGGTAATTTACCACTTACTAACTTAATTCGCCTCATGGCATATGTTATTCACGCAGGCGGTGTCTCCCGCGAGAAACCGCATCATAATTTTTTTTTTACACAGGCAGCTCCTTTCGGAGATACGGAGACAGCAAGCACAAACATAGAATTGAACATCAAGTCCCAACCCGGGAAGTCATGTCTACCTCTACGACTCCCGGGAGGTTAATCAGGGCCATACGAGCCACGTAATGGGCGGCCCTGTTACCTGAACGGTGAACCGTCATAAAGCGCCAAGAGGGGGCTCGACGGTGCATCTGAAGGACCTCCTCTATAATAGATCTACCTGATTTGCTCTGATTTGACCTGCCAGCAGCCGTGTCGAGACAAGTTCGGCATCCCCTTCAATATCCACCTGCAAAACACCAGCCCACAGACACCAAGTGCAAGCATCGCGTAATGCCAACAACTCTAATACAAATGGATCGAAAATACCTGGATATGTTGCCGCCCTTGCCCGAAGAACAACGCCAACGGAATTACGGAGGACCCATCCAGCAGAACCGCCCAAACCTGGTCTTACGGCTCCGTCAACATTGATCTTTAAACGAGAAGGGTGAGGTGGGATCCAGGAAACTAAAGGTTGGGGAGGGGTGGGAGTGAGGATGGGCAACGGCCCATAGATAAGACTATGTTCCCGCCACTAACTGTGGAAGTACTGGAATAAGATCTCCAACCGTGTTTGAGCACGATCAAATACCACTCTATTCCGTCCTTTCCACAATCGCCACCAAGCTAAAACCCAAATTTCCTGGAGATGAGGTTGATTGCGCATAATGTCCTTCCAATAGATTGCAATGTGCGTGTCTCCTAAGTCAGGTGGTGTAAGGGAACATAAATAAAGGAAATGTCTGGATACCGCGCAGTGTAAAAGCAAGTGTTCCACTGATTCCGGGGCAGCATAGCAGACTTGGCACAGTGGGTCCAAGGTTTCTGAGCTGACGCGAATTTGTATTCCCTGAAGAGTGGGGAGGATGCGGTGCAGTATTTTCCATAAAAAGAATCGCAACTTCGGCTGGATTTGCATTGACCAAATAGAGATCCATATTGAACGCTCCATCGGAGAGAGGTTGGCTGAAAATATGTCCGGTCTAGATCGCATCCCAACCTCGTAGCCAGAAGTGACAGAATAGACTCCCGACGGTGAGTGATGCCAGATACGGCGATCAACCTGTGGGCGCCAAGGGAGCGGTATCGACTGTATTCTCTGTACCGAGTCCTCTGAGAACCAATACCTAAGAAGTGGGACATTCCATCTGCCCTGGAACACAAGGACGGCTACCGTAGATGGCCCTAAATATACCCCGGATCTACAAAGGGTAGGTCGGGAGGACGGACTTCCTGGAAGCCAATGATCCTGAATTACGTCAACCTGCACACCCGAGCCGATCTGCCACCCCAGACCTGGGTGTAGAAAGTCTCGCCCTACAAGCAGACTTTGCCAACCCTAGGAGGAACGACCCGGACCGTTACTCATGAGCAAGGTTGTATTGGAATAGTATACACTTTTTAAGACACGGGATAGTAACAAATCTGGGTTTGTAAGGATGCGCCAACAATGCTTAGCTAACAGAGCCTTATTAAAAGTAGCAAAGTCACGAAACCCCAAACCCCCTTCCTCCTTAAGAAGGCTTAACCTTGCCCAGGAGAGACAATGGAGCCGACGATCATCAGAAACCTGACCCCACCAAAATTTAGCCATTAAAGTATTCAAATTGTCACACATATTGTCTGTTAACGCATAGCAAGACGTTGCGTAAACTGGCAACCCTGCAATGACGGATTGCAGAAGCGTATGAATCCCTGTCGGTGACAGACACTCTCTCTTCCAACTACGAAGACGCAGCGTCATTTTGTCTTCAATGAACCTGAAAGTTTCCTCCTTCGATCGTAGGATAATACAAGGCAATCCTAGATACTTCTCCGAGCGCTCAAGAAATCGGACGCCAAGAGCGTCTTTGTATTGAATTTGAGTGGCCGAGGGGGTGTTATTACTGAATAAGACTGCAGACTTTGCTAAATTAACTCTCTGGCCACTCATACGTGTATACCGATCGAAAAGGGATAATAGAGCATCAATATAGGAATCTGAGACCCTGAGGAACAAAATTGTATCGTCTGCAAACATCAAGTGTGAAATGAAGGGACACCGCCTATTAATACAAATCCCATACAGCACTCCACACTACAAGAAAATACTCATTTAGTCACGGTTTATTAGTCACGGTTTATTAGTCACGGTTTTTTGAACCGTGACTAATTGGTCACGGTTTTATAAAATCGTGATCACTTTGTCACGGTTTGTTGATAAACCGTGACAGATTAGTCACGGTTTTATAAAACCGTGACCAATTAGTTATAGTTTTTAAGAAACCGTGACAGATTAGTCACGGTTTTATAAAACCGTGACAAAATTAGTCACGGTTTGTAGGTAAACCGTGACAAAATTAGTCACGGTTTTATAAAACCGTGACTAATCTGTCACGGTTTATCCACAAACCGTGACAAAGTGATTTTCCCTAACCAACCCGCAAAGCCACGTTGGCAATCCGGGCATTCATTCTCAACACCACAACTTCCTTCTATTCTTCATTCTTCATATCTTCTTTCTTCATTTCAACTTCTTTCTTCTTTCTTCATTCTTCTTCGTTTCAACTTCATTCTTCATTCTTCTTTCATATTCATCATCTTCTTCAATCTTACTTCTATTCCCTTTCCCCTCCCAAGCCAGATTAATTCCCCTCTCACACTCTATTCCCTTTTAGATCCCCTTCCCACACTCTATTCCCTTTCACAACCCACAACTCCAAAGCCAAAACCCTCTGCTTCTTTCTTTCTCAACAGCAGGTAGCGACTACAACAGAGGGTCGGAGCCAGATCGACTACTCGGCCCGTTCTGTCCGCCGGAGCCAGATCGCCGACAGTACCCCTTCTTCCTCTTTCTCAACGCCGAAACCCTTTCCTTCTTCTTTAGATCCGCGACCAAATCCTGACACCAATGCCAAATCCGAAACCAAATCCTCACACTAAACCCAGATCCGAGAATTTTGAGCGGCGGCGGTCGAAGGCTCTCCGGCTGCTCCGTGGTTGATCGGAGAAGAAGAAGGATTAAATCTACAAACACAGTACTTAAAGTGACCAAACCAAAAATTATAAGAATTTAATTGATCATGTTGCATAACTGGAAAAGTTAAGGGCTGCTGCTATAATTTGTGGACGGATTTGGGATTATTACTAATTTAGTCATTAATTATGATAATTTGACAATTAAGATTGGAGTGACTGATTTGTATAACAGAAGAAGTTGAGGGTATTGCACTTTGATCACTGGCAAATTCGGTCACTGGAAAGTCTAGATATTGCACTTTGATCACTAATATTTGTCACAATTTTAAGAAAACCCGTGACTAATATAGTCACGGTTTTAACATAAACCGTGACTTATATTGAACAAAAATAGTCACGATTTTTACATAAACCGTGACTAATATTAGTCACGGTTTTCTTAAAACCGTGACAAATATTAGTCACGGTTTTGGTTAAAACCGTGACAAATATTAGTCACGGTTTAAACCAAAACCGTGACTAATATCTTTGTCACGGTTTATGTGAAAACCGTGACTATTTTTGTTCAATATAGTCACGGTTTATGTAACCGTGACTAAATTTTTTTGTCACGGTAAAAACCGTGACTAATGCCCCTAAAAATTGTGACTAAAGTGTTGTTTTGTTGTAGTGCCAGAAGTGGTTGCCGAGATAAGGAGTCGAGAAAGCCCCTCAGAGCAAATTGCAAACAATAGAGGAGAGAGAGGATCCCCATGCCGGAGTCCTCGAGTAGGCGAGAAAAACCCTTTCGGATCACCATTAACTAGTATATCCATGGTGGCGGATGTGAGGCACTCCTGAATGAGGGTTACCCAGGGAGCAGCAAAGCCTAACCCACGCATTATTGCAAATGAAAAAGGCCATTCCACACGGTCGTATGCTTTCTCCATATCAATCTTTAGAGCCATTAAGTGTTGATCCCCAGAGTGGGTCTTAAGAAAATGAATTAACTCATGAGCAATAAGGATGCTATCAGTGATCGAGCGATTTTTAATGAACCCGTTCTGAGATGGGTGGATAATGTCAGGCAGAACATTCCCTAGTCGGGAAGTGAGGATTTTGGAAATAATTTTATAAGGAACCGTACAGAGCCCAATGGGGCGGAGTTGCCGCATCGTGTTTGCGTCTGAGACTTTGGGGATCAGTGTTATCCAAGTGTGGTTTAAAGTGCGCAACATTTTGCTTTTATGGAAAAAGTCATGTACTGCATCAATGACCGAGCTGCCCACGACCTCCCAGTAACGCTGGAAGAATAGTCCCGTGAAGCCATCAGGGCCCGGAGCTTGGGTTGAACCAATAGAAAACGTAGCATCTTTTATTTCAGAGGGTAGCACTGGGGCTAATAAAGCCTGATTCATTTCGGGAGTGATTAAGGGACTTAGGCGCAAAGTATCCAGAGGTGGGAGCCCTTGTTGAAGCTCAAAAGAGAAAAGAGATCGAAAAAATGACACAGCTAGCTCACTCTTGGAGGCCTCAGAGGAGCGAGTCACACCATCATCATCCACTAAAGCTTCAATTCGGCGCCTTTTACGCCCGCGGGATACCGATTGATGGAAAAATTTAGTGTTTTGGTCACCATCCTCCATCCAGCGAATCCGTGACTTCTGTTTCCAATATAGACTCTCCTGCCGGCGTGCGCCATTCAACGTATCCTCTAGACGCCGCACCTCCGACCAATTTACAACCGTAGCCTGGAGGGCTACCCGGAGTGCTGAGTCACAATCATGAATTAGACGGGCCGAGTTTGACGTTCCTGCACTACACCAATCAAAAAGAGCATGGCGAACCGCTTTTAATTTGGACATCAACCGGAATTGAGGAGTACCAGGATCATTGGACTCCCTCCAGTAATGTCGGACTAATAAATCCACCTCTGAATTCTCCACCCAACGACAGTCAAACCTAAAGAGCTTTTTCAGCCGAGGCGAAGGCGGCTGTACGTACAGCAGAATTGGCGAATGGTCAGAAGCAACCGCCAAAAGATTCGAAACGGCAGATTCCGGCCATAGTCCCAACCAATCAGGGTTAAAAAGAAACCGATCAAGACGCTCATAAATGAGAGTCGAGTCCTCGTGTCTGTTAGACCAAGTAAACTGCTCTCCCGTGGAGCCTATGCCAATTAATTGTAAGCCATCAATAAAATCTATAAAGTCATCGATTCGAGACCTCGCCACCAACCGCCCACCCAATTTTTCATTATCAGACATTATTATATTGAAATCCCCGAAGACGGCCAAGGGTTCTGATACAGAACGCAGAAGATAGGTAACATGATTAAACTGTGATCGACGGGTGGTTGCATCTGTAGAAAAGTGAACCCCGACCAGATAGGCAAAACAAGATGGTTCATACTCCCAACATACACAAATTGCATAATCAGTAGAAAACACAACCACACAACAAAGTGAATCTGCCCAAGCAAAAGAAATCTCACCCCCATTGTTCATCCCTTCAACATGTTCGAAATTCGAAATATCTACACTACGAAACAAGGTGGTACTAGAAAGCAAAGAAAGACGTGTTTCACATAAAAAAAAAAAAAAGACGGGAAGTGTAGGCGGATCAACTTCTTGAATTCTGCAACTGTAGCATCCCCGCCCAAACCGCGACAGTTCCGCGCTATCGTAGTCATGGCCCCTTAGCGGGCCGATTCTCTTTTTTCCTTTTGGTGACTCATTTACTTAATTTGGAAGAGGGGGAGATATTTTGAGTAAAGATTATTATCAATATTAAAAAAAAGGAAAGAAAATGTGAGAAGTATGAACTTTGGTGGCGTTAGCACACAGGAGAGATGGGCCGTTAGATTAAGAAAAGCCTTGGATCCAATGGTTGAGATATAATCTGGAGGTTGCAAGTGTGTGATTGATGGCTGGTGGCAATAAACAAATGGAGTGAGGAACGTGGGGGTTGGGCATCGCTCTGCAAAACTGGCCGGCCTTCTGATATATGTCATTCTTTTAATTAATATATATATATAATAATAAAGAGAGAAGGTGGGGAATTTTGTGTCTGAAATCTCAACTTTCCTCATCTTTCGAGGAAATCTCAGCTTCTTTTGTTTATTTTGTGTCATTCACATGGAGGCAGAGCATCCATCTTGCTTGCTTTCATATTTCCGAGTTTTAATGATTTCTTTTCCTACCTTCGCCCTTCGTCTTTACTCTTTACTCTTTCAGTTTAATCAATTCCCAACATTATCACCGATTTGGTGGATTATTCATCTTCTTATTAAAAGTCTCAACTAAACTTTATAGGCCAAATTCATTTTTTAGTCTTTTATTTTATTGATTTGACAGATCTAACTCAAATTTTGGGTATTACCATTTGTAACCAAATATCATTTTTTTTTTGTCTACGTTAACTCTTTCCAAATTTTTAACAGAATGTTGCTGTGGCGATGACATGGTAAAAAAATCATTTAATTACAAAAATTTGCAAAATAAATTAAAATTTTAAAAAAATTAACAACAAAGCTAATAAAAATGGTTAAATTTTAATTAAAACAATTTAACAAAAACTCTTTGCACCTCGCTACCACGTGTGGGGATACATGTCGTCAAAGTTTCAAAGGCGTGATTGGATTGTTAAATTTTATTTAAAACAAATCAGAATGATTGTTGCCGAAGTTGACGAGATTGAATTGCACCCAAATGCAATTCCAAGGCGTGAGGGGCTACATATTGTCAAAGTTTCAATCCACGGGGATTGCGACGCATAAATCGGACGTGTACGCCTTCAAAGTGTTGATTTTGGAGCTGTTGATCAGTAAAGAAGTATTAGGTTCAACAAATCGATAGAGAACTATGAGAAAGCAATGTTGATCGAGACAATGGCAGCTTTGACCTTCATCGTCAACGATAGTGGAGGAGATGGGAGGATCAGGAAGTGGGTAAATAGAGAAAGACAACATCTTTTTTATTTAATTCTTAGTTAAGCATAGCTAAAAGAATTTATCAAATCAACTAATTGAAGCATATGAGTTTTTGACTCCTTATTCCCTAATCAACAATCAGAAAATTAAATAATTATCCTCTAGAATTGAATAATCAGCCGATTCAACCCCTAAATCCCTAATACGGTTTCCAGTTCCAGCATCCTACCGCCCTAGCCCCCACAACCAAGAATTTTTTTAGGTCTGCATATTTAGTTGCAATTTGCAATGACGATTTGTGAAGTTTGCGAGGGGACTAAAAGTATTCAAATATATGTGAATTTGTGAATTTTTATTTTTATTTTTATATTTTGTAGCACTCATATAGTATTTTTGGAGAATGTTGAATTTCATATTTTTTTTTTTATCATCAATGCGGCTCGTTTATGATGTGAAACGAGGTGGACTTGGATTTGAATCGTTTAGTATTATAAATGAGCCAGATCCGAGTCAGACCCATTCAACATCGTAAACGAGCCTATCCCTACTCGAACTCGAGACAAGCCCGAGCCCAGGAAACCTACAAACGAGTCGATCCTGAGCTGGTCTATCCGAACTCATAACATGTCTAAGTTCCAGCCAGAAAATAATTAGACGAGCCCCGAGCCCGAACTTGGTTAAAGCCGACTCATACAGCCCTGAGTAATCTAAAGACTTGAGATGTATAATTTATTCGTTATATTATATAATTAATCATAGTTAAAACATGTTTTATTAGAATTCTACACGATAAACTTGATGTTTAGCATGATAAAATCAATCGAACTGATCAAACTGTTGGATGGTGTTTGAAAACACCATGTATAATATATAAACGGTTAGAGACAATGCTGTTTTGAATATAATAGTTTGACTCCTTTTCTTTCTACCTTGGATTTCATCAAAAGCCCTATAAAAATTATACAAATGTGCAAAGGCAGCCTAACCACTAAAAATCTAGTCCAAATATATTATAAAATGCAAAAGCGCCAAGGAAAAATAGCACTTTGGCATCCTCTACTTTGCCAACTTAACAAATAGCCCTTCTATACAATAGAACGCTCATTTTTACTCTCTCTTACTTTGGGCACTTTGTATTTTGGGTCCTGTCATTCCAACTATCGTCCTATTAACATTAAATCTGGACAGATCCTCATTCCGATAGAGAGAGATATCGAAGTTAGGAGACTAAGAGTTGGTCAGAAAGGTAAATTGGGGGAGGTATCGCGAAGAGTATGGTGAAATACAAATGATTTTAAAATTACACGTTTTATACGTCGATTTTATACTATGCAATTATATATTCTCAATTAAAAGATGCTTAGTAATCTTATACATGGATATTAGAGATAACATGGTGTATTGAATGCGCACCAATTAATGTCATGAAGATGAAAGTTGAAAACGAAGGACCCAACAGACAAAGTGGTCGAAGTAGGAGGAGATAGAAAGAGTGATAGTGCAGGGGATATCTGTTAAGTTAAAAATATAGAGGAGGCTAAAGTGCTATTTTTCCTATAATTAATAACCGAAATGTAAAACAAATGAAGTAGGACTAGAGGGTTGGTTACCCAAATGATCACTAAACTATGTCCAAATAACCCGCCAGTCACTGAACTCTGAAAAATTACCTAGCAATCACTGAACTTCGGCCCATTATCCAGCAGTCACTACCGTCTACGGGCATCCAAAATTTCATTAGTCAGCTTACGTGGACATGCCACCTAAGCCACCACATCATCTAAAATTTACATAGGCTAAACTTAAACCCAAACCCAAACACAAGTCCAAACCCAATATCCAATTACCCAATCCTCTTCCTCCTCCTCCCTCCAACCTCCATCCCCTTCTCACCCTCGTCAATCTCACATGATTCCCCTTCCTACTTCTCACCGTCATCTCCTCCCCTCTTTAGCCGGACAACCCTACCGTCTGCGAAATCGTAGTTAGACAGCCTACCAACATTGGTCTTGGAGTATAGATTAAGACCTTCCCTTTTGATTCCACGCTTTTCAGCAACGTTGATAGTTAAGAACAGATGAAGGAACAGCAGAGTCTCAATGGCTTCACTTTCACTACTAACGACGAATACACAAAGATGAAGGAATGGGCTTAATATTTATATCATGTGTTTGAATTTGGTGAGTGAGTGACGGCAGTCATTTGACGAAATGTATAGCTTCCAGATGTCGTCATTTAATTTAAGCTTAGCATAAATTATGAAGGTGTGATCACGAATCCATGATTAACTTTTTCTTTCTTAACATCTTCCATGGAGTACAAGCAAGATGAGTAGGAGAGAGATTATATAAGATGGGCTATGTATGTTCAAAGCCCATACTTGTATGCTTGGACCCAAATATTGTTTTTATAATCATGTCGGAGTTCGAACTATCAAGTGAGTCTCACAGTATGTGATTCCAATTATTAAAAAATAAAATTGAATTGTATATCGGAGTTGTGTCATACTATCTTGATAAGTAATTTAAAATCCTACCAATTGAACATCCGTACTAACATAATATTAACAACGTTAGGTTTAAGATTTAAGTCGTGGAATAGAGAAAAAACTGGAAATTCACCACACTAATTTTATGTGTACACGAAATGGAAATACTCTTTAAAAAAGGATGAATGTATTGTTCTATTATAGCGTTGTGGTGACATTCTTCATAATTTCTGTCGAGTTTTCCTACCTTCTCCGGTAGCTTTCCGGCGAGATGGTTAGGGCAGATAGAGATCTTGAGGGTGGTTGTTGCTGTTTTTTGGAGATTTAATGTATTAATTAGGATTTGTAGGTTTCATTTGGGTTTAAGGTCTCAAGTCCGTATGAGCTTTATGTACCTTAATATGTAGTCTTTCCTTGTGTATTTTGGGCCAACTTTGTATACTTGAACTGTCAAAAAATACTTACTTGGCAAGGGTTTCAATGTAAGGTGGTTTGATGTATTGCGATGGATTGTTTATGAATTTAAAATTCATTAGATCACATATAAAAAATATAATAATAAATTCTTTTTGTGCATATTATTAAAATTTTAAACTTGGAGTTGGGTTAGATAATAGATCATGACTCCGAAAGATGGGTAAGTGACATGAAAAGTAATAACCAATAAGTTTGTTATAAATTTTAGAAGTCGAGAAGCCCAAAAATTTCAATATAACTTACATGTAGTTATTGCAGACAGCGAATGACATGGGCTTGAGGACTTTAGTCCCACTCCACTTGTATCTGTATAAACATCGAAATCAGCCCAAATAGCTTCAAGTCCATTAACGTAGTTTTTGTGTTTCGGCCGGCATTTTGAATTCGGAAATTTACAGGCAGAATTGGATTTCAATTTTCTCTAATAACCAATAGGGTGAATCGTTCACGAACCGAACCGAGCCAAGCTGAACTATATTGTGTTCAAGTTTGGCTCGTTACTTTTAAGATGAGTTCGAGTTCCCTATAATTTATAAGCTTGTGACGAGCTCAAGCCTATTAGAGCCTGGCTTGTTGACTACACTTGATGAGCCAAACTCGAGTTCAAGTCCAACTTCGGTTATTCAAACAACTTGATGAGTCCAATTTGAAGTTTGTAGGATTAAATACATCAACGAGTCACGCTAAAACTTACAAGTTTTTTACTTTTCTCATTTAAAATGGTTAAACCTAAACAATTTATCATTTGTGTTTTGATTAGTAAAATCACAAGTAGCATATGATTTTGTATATGACAAACCCATGTTTCGAGTTCAATAATGAGCCAGATAGTGGAGCTAGAATTCGAGTTGGCTCTCGATCTCGAGCTTTAGCCGGCTCGCTAGCCTATCGAACCGAACATGCTCTGAGTTAAGCTTGGTTCATTTAAAATCGAGTCGAGTCACGAGCGAGTTTTTTTCGAGCCGAACGACGAGTCGATCATGAGCGACTTAATTCGTCAACAACCCTAATCACCAGATAATCTAAAATTCTTTATAAAAAAAAAGATAATCTAAAATCACATCATTTTAATTCTCGAATTCTCAAGAATTAAAATTGTGAGATTTATTATGTTACGAATCCGAGATTTAGAATGTTGTAGAATTATCTTGTGATTATAAATCTATGTTTGATGCAAGAGATTATTTGAGTTTGTTTAGTATTTTTTTTTCCAACTAAAAGTTGAGATTCTATTCCTTCACATTTTTTTGTGATTCAAAATTCATGAATTCTCTAGAATCTAGGAATGCGATTTCAAAATGTGCATGCAAACATGAAATTGTTTGGAATCCTTGGGATTGGTTTGGTTGATAGAATTGGATTTTAATTCCCGGCCCAATGAGAATTGGATTTCAATTCCCGGCCCAATGAGAATTGGATTTCAATTCCCGGCCCAATGAGAATTGTAGTGCAATTATTTGAGTCAATTCCCAATGGACGGGAATCGGGTCTCAATTCCCGGACCCAATTTCATCAACCAAACGGCCTCTTGATTTAGGATCAAATCTCAAATACCAAACATCCAATTTTAAGTAATAAGATCTGAATTTGTATTTTGGAAAAAGATTGAAACTGGATTTGAAAAATTGAGTTTAACAATAAAATTTAATTAGTTATAGGAATTATCATTATATTTAAAATTTTCATGGAAAAAATTTATAAAATTTGTCTCTTTAAATTCCTTCAATTACAAAATTCTACTCAATTTAGCTTTTTGAAAAAATTGGTTGTTTGATTTTTTGGGCTGGTTCGAGGTTGTTTCAGCTTTTTTGCTGGTTTGCATTTTTCTTTGACCTTGTGGAGGCTTCTTTTTGTACAAATTTTTGTAGGATCGTCCGCCACCAACAGGTCCACACTAGTATGATATTGTCTGCTTTGGGCCAAGCCCGCACAGATTTGTTTTTGGGTTCCTTCCCAAAAGGCCTCATACTAGTGTAGTTGGTAGACTCTTTTATGCTAGGCAAACTTCTCCTAGTTTGCCAATGTGGTACTTGGGATGTTACCCCAACAACTTTGACTCGATTATATGATAGTTTACCATTCATAAAACAAATTATACTCAATTGAAGAATCTTTTATTAAATTAAATAGAAAATTAATTATTGATTTAAATCCTTTCAATACTTAATCAAACCTATGATAAAAATTGAAAACTATCATTGAATCGATTCGAAAACAAAATCTGCTCAACTCGGGTCAAACCTAGTAAAAACTAACATTTTTTATATTTGTATTATAACCGATCGGACCAAACTAGTTTGACCGAATCAGTTGAACCATCCGGTTCACCCAAGTCCGGCCTGAACTAAACAGGCCAACCAGTGGGCCTAAAAGTTGGGTTGGGTAGAGAAAGGCGGGTTGGGTTTCAAACCCTTGCCATATTCTTCCACTGCTTTGAAAAGTGAAAACATGATTTTCGACAAAAATATTAACACGATATATTCCACTCTTTTAATTGAACAATTTTATTAAGAACCTAATTCGTTTTGTCATGAACAATATGCAAAACGAGTGGCTCTAATACCATTGAAGGATATCATTAGTTGGAAATAATAATTGCAGTGGAAATACATTTAATATTTAACAACCTAGATAAAATTGATATGCATAAAAATCAATAATAAAGGATAACCATGAATTACCTTTTAAAGTGTCACTACAACATAACATGGCTACGAAGACAAATTCACAGAGGCATATATAATATTTGCCTCTAAACATACTTTTAAAGAACAAATACTATATGTGCCTCTATGGATGGAAATCTATGCATCTAATTGAATTTTATTTCAGGCTCGTACAAAAACTTAAGTATATGCGGCATACTCTTTTTGAGTGGTCTCGTGCTGGCACCTCGAACTCAGCTCGATGGCTCCAGGATTTAAACCTCGCCCTTCGAACGACTTTATCCCAAATTCATGTCGACTGGGTGGAGGTATGCTGTCTTGAAGACGATAGGGCGAGATGCAAGGCGCAAGAAGAAAAATATTGGAAACAGAAACAGCGGACCAATTGGTTATTGTTGGGAGATAAAAATACAAAATATTTTCATCGAACGGTAAGAGCTGGACGGAAATGAAAACGCATTAATTGTCTTGAACTTCCAGATGGTGCTCTGGTACTAATGGAACCTGAAAAGGGTCAAATAGCTGTAGATTTCTACAAAACCCTTTTTACGGTGGTAATACCGTACGGGTCTAGCGACCTTCTACCTTTACATGTTACCCCTAAAATAATAGATGCGATGAATTCGGTATTACTGGCGGATGTGTCAGACCCAGAAATTCAATCAGCAGTTTTCGCAATAAGCCCGACCAAAGCACCCGGTCCTGATGGGTTCACGGGTTTGTTCTTCCAAAGATATTGGGTCATTATTCATTTCAATGTCACTCATGCGATCCGGGATTTCTTCCGCTCCAACTGCATGCTGCCAGCTCTAAACCATACCTGGTTAACCCTCATCCCGAAAATACCAGATCCTAGATCTATGAAAGATCTCCTTCCAATTGGTCTATGCACAGTGGCATACAAGATAATTTCTAAAATCATCACAGGACGCCTATCCCAAATTTTACCTCGTGTCGTGAACGAGAGCCAGAATGGGTTCATAAAATATAGATCCATAACAGATAATATACTCTTGGCACATGAACTGATTCATCATTTCAAGTGCCACACAGGTGATCAATATTACATGGCTTTAAAGATAGATATGGAAAAAGCTTATGACCGGGTTGAGTGGGCCTTTCTCTTTCCTTTCCTACATGCGCTAGGCTTCGCTCCACGATTTATCTCTATACTCCATGCTTGTCTGTCGTCGGCAACTATGGAAGTTTTGGTGAATGGTACACGTTATGATTTTTTCTCCCCGTCAAGGGGGGTCCGACAAGGAGACCCCCTGTCCCCCCTTCTCTTTGCTTTGTGCTCGGAAGGACTCTCATTACCGATTGAACATGCACTCCGATCTAAATCATTGCAAGGCATAGGTCTTAACAGTCGATGCCAAAAAATCTCACATTTAATGTTTGCGGATGACACGATTTTGTTCCTCCAAGCCTCTTCGTCGTCGATCCAGAATCTAAAATCACTCCTCCACACTTATGAGACAATGAGCGGTCAGAGGGTCAACCTAGTTAAATCAGCTGCTTTGTTCAGTAAGAATACACCGGAGAGTAAACAATCAGAATACTTGACATCGTTAGGTGTCTCGATCTTCGACCCAAAACAACGATACCTAGGTCTCCCATGTATTATCTTACGATCGAAGCAAGAAACTTTCCAATTCCTGGAGGATCAAGTTTCTTTGCGCCTTAGCAGTTGGAAGCGACAATGCTTGTCTCCGGCAGGGGTTCACACGCTTCTTAAATCGGTTATTGCAGGACTACCAGTTTATGCCATGTCCTGCTACCGTTTACCAGATGAACTGTACCTTCAGCTCAATAGCCTTATGGCCAAATTCTGGTGGGGACAAGTGGGAACAAATAAGAAACAACACTGGATTTCCTGGTCGCGCCTTTCTCTACCTAAGCATTTGGGAGGGCTGGATTTCAAGGATTTCATTCTATTTAATCAGGCCCTATTGGCAAAACAATGTTGGCGAATTTTGCAAAATTCAGATTTATTATTATCTAGGGTTCTCCAAGCTAAGTATTTTGATGGAAAAACCATTCTCCAAGCACGCGCTGGCTCCCATCCTTCCCATGGTTTCAGGAGCCTCCTTCATGGGCTTGAATTATTGAAAATTGGCATCCGATGGCAAATAGGGTCTGGTTTTGTCCTACACCGGCTACAGATAAACTGGGTTCCTACAGACATCCCGATAATTCCAATCCTACGGTACTCTTGCTCATACTCGGGGCCTACTTCAATTTCAGGATTTATCCTTAATGGGCGATGGGATAGAAATTTACTCCGAGAACACTTTGCAGAGACTTCTGTCTCCAAAATCCTACAAATTCCATTACCCTTGACCCCATTTCCTGATTCTATAGTTTGGCACCTCTCGGGGTCTGGTGTATATTTGACTTCCTCGGGGTATGCATTAGCTTTTCGGCTAAAAAAACCAAAAAAACCACGAAAAGTTGTCATTCAGATACAGGGCTAGCCATTGTGGCTCTCAACCTGGGAGATACCTGTGCAACCAAAACTTAAGTTCTTTCTCTGGCGAATGCTGCACAGAATTATTCCAACAATGGATTGTTTGATTGACAGAAATATGGAGGTCCAACCGACTTGTCCGGTGTGTCACAGTGCCGATGAATCTCTTGAGCACTTGTTTGAGTGTCCTATCTCTCTGGCATTCTATCATATGGCCCGTCTTACACCCCCGCCTTTCATCAACACGCACTTCGTGATCTACTGGAGATCCATTCTCCAGCACCAAGTAACCTGTCCCTGTATGGATTCTAGCCTGGTGGAGGGTTGGAAGGGTAGAAACATGTCGTTTCAACCATGCACATTCTCTATAGACTCCTTTCAACAGTTTGCCTCTCACCTCTGCGAACTACCACTTTCTCCTAGCCACCCTCCTTCCTCTCTAGCCCCTGTTCCACGTCAACCCCGCTGGATTCCCCCACACCCTCAACGACTAAAAGTAAATGTAGATGGTGCGGTCCAGACTCCTCTTGGTGGCTCCACGGGTTGGGTACTTCATGCACCCACGGGCATGGTTCTTCATGTTGTAGGGACTCCTTATCCAGGTATTACAGATCCTTTCATACTTGAACTACTTGCGTGTAGGGATGCGGTTTCTTGGTGCGTCTCTTCTGGCCTGTTTCAGGTGGACTTTGAAGGCGATGCTGAGATGGTTTCAAAGGCCGTGCGTGAGCAAGAAAGTTCGCGGGCTCAGGGTGGGATCATTATTCAAGAGGTCTCCTGTCTTCTGGTTTCAAGTCCAAGCTTCAAGCTGCTCTCGGTCCGTCGTTCAGCAAACAGAGCCGCCCACTCAGTGGCGCGTATGGCTCTTACATATCTCCCAGGGGTGTTGCCGGTAGTCCTCACTCCCTGGGTAGATTGTAGTTGATTTACCGCTTACTGCCTTGATTCTCCTCTCGGAGCTATCTTCGTAAAAAAAATGAATTTTATTTATTTATTTTAATATTAATAAATAATGTTTATAATTTTAGTGACAGGTAATTTATAATTGCCACTATAAGTTATACGATTATATCTTTTAGAGGCAAATAATTTATAACTGCCTTTATAAGTTATACAAAAACCTCTTTTATGGGCATATAATTAATTTATAACTGTCTCTATAGGTTGTATGATTAAAATTCTTAGAGGCAGATAATTTACAATTGCCTCTATAACAGTGTAATCAGAACAGGACTGGACCGGGCTGTCGAACCTTGAAAACTGGTGACCGGCCTCCAATCCGGTCCGATTCAAGGTTTAATTGACTTTGGTCGAATTGGTCCTCTATTTCTGGTTCGACCCGGTGAAACCGTTAAAATCGATCAAACCAAAACTTACGGTTCTGGGCGGTTGAAGTCCCCAACCTTCTGGGTTTTGGGAATTTATTCCGTTCGGCGTTTTCTTACCAGCGGCTATCCTCAACCACCGGCCCACCATGAACATCCTCATCTGCCATCATCGAAGTTTCAAGAAGCAAATTGATGGTGATAAAGAAAGAGAAGAAGACGAGAAGAACAAGGCCATCGATGGAGAGGATGGATCGCAGGAGAAAATCGTTCAACAAATATGGGAGAGGAATAAGAAGGCTGATGTGTGGACCTTAGATTCATAGAATGATTGAAAAAAGAAGTACCCAGATTAGTTTAACAATGAAGAAAGATGAAAAGTGGATCAGCAAAAAGAGATTGGGAAGGTAGAGGAAACGTCGGTGAATGAATAGATTTAGGGTTAGTTAAGTTGAGAGTTTATTTATATGACAATCATTTTTATATTTTAGTCCTAGGTTATATTAGTTTTACAATTTAGTACCTAGGTTATAGATAGATAATTAATAATGTACAAACGATAATTTTTATTACATTTTAATACATATATTATAGATAAATGATTCATTACATGTAATTCTTCTAAAATTAGTATGACTGATTATTTGTACTGGTTTTAATGGTCAGATCTCGGTCGGACCTTAAAATCTTGAACCTCTCCCTGGACCGGTTCGATGTTCGGTCCGGTCTTGACAACATTGCACTCTAGGTTGTATGATTAATAGCTTGGAGGCAAATAATTTACCCTCTATATGTTGAATGATCAAAATTTGTAAAGGTAGATAACTTATAAACTCTGTACTATTTTGTATAAATAATTTTTAGATGATATATAATTAATTATATATATAATAAACGCTAATGATTTTATTTTCTAATGATGAGTAAGAAAAAATTTGCATTTTTTCAATGTTGATTTCTTTTTCTTGGCATAGTTTTGCCATATCATTGAGTTGTGTAATTCATATTTAAAAATTGTGTAAAAGCATCAATAAGTACTCCTGAACCAAGTGGTAAGAACTAAGAACTTAACACATTTCCTTCAACCACCTGGTAAATAGCAAAATAGTAGAAAATGATGTACGTAAATAGTGAAAGAGTCCAATAGAGGAAAATATCCTGGTAGGAATAATTTTTTTTAGAAGCATATATATGTGCCTCTAAAAAACAGAATAGTAGGTGATTAAAGTTGCAATTACCAACACTTATATCTACCACTAATTCTTCCATAAGCTATCTTCCCCTATAACTCTATAGGGGTAAAAAAATGCCTTTGAGAGGCAAATACGGTATGCCTTCGTAGCCAGGTTATGTTGTAGTGTGTGATTATTAGTTCGGCGACTGATACTTGTTGAAGCCTTTATATTGATGCTGAGAGCTCCAAGTGTAGCTCTTGTACTTAGTCCACGGTAGGTGGGATCCAGTTCTTCCTCGTTAAACCTTGTTAGAACTCTTGATCAAAGACCGAAGACTTTTAGAGTTATGAAGGCTATAGGGTTTTCACCGATAGAAAATTCGGTGGCTTAGGATTAACTGTTACACCTAACAACATATTTTATAGAATTAGGGTAGAAATCCTAATTCCTTCCTAATCCTAATGGGCTGCCAGCCCGTTAGTCCCCTAATCCACCGAGGATTAGGTCTATCAATTGATGCGGTCCAAACTATATGAGTGTGACCTTGTAGGACCCGATTCGATTAACCATGACCCAAACCACTAATTAATATTGGTCTCTAGCAAGAGATATTAATTCATAATCGACCATAATAAAGTTTCATTAATCAAGTTCAACACTTAATTAGTTCTTATGCGGACTAGGACTGACGTACATATAAATCCTTCTCGTTGAAATAGTGAGGCTGAAGAAGAGAGGATTTGGAGGGAGGAGGGATGAAGTGGCGACTGTTTTGCATAAATCATAGTCTAGAATCCTATAACTATGATTTATTTTGCCTAAGAAGTAGATAAATTACTTAGGGTTGTTTGTTATAGAGTTTCTAGGGCAGAGTTTTAACAAAACACATCATTTGTCAATTTTCTTGTTTGTTTGACCAATAAAATGCAGGGGAATTGTATTTGAAAAAATCCAAAAGCCCAATAATCCTCTCTAGCTAGTATTCTGACAAATTTTGGCCCCCCCAAATTTTTTAAGAATCCATGTGTATTAGTGGGCCCACAATGCTTTATTTTCTGCCTTTACTATCTTACCCTTTACTTTTGTATAAAAATTATCTCTCTTCTTGCTCATTCTATCTGCTGCAGTCGAAACTCTCTCCTCCATCGTTCATGGTGACGGCGGGACAACCTTATACACCGGATTATGCTGTAAACCTACCCGACCCGGCACATAAGAGTTGCGAACTCAATGACCTAAAAAATCGTATTCTTTCATCCATATCAGCTTACCATCCTTTGTCTTTCGTTTTGGGACACACATAGAAGTCTTGGCCCAGATAGTCCAAAGTTCTCGGCTTACAAATCTGAACGACTGAATGAG
This sequence comes from Linum lewisii, assembly GCA_034768395.1. Taxonomy (NCBI): domain Eukaryota; kingdom Viridiplantae; phylum Streptophyta; class Magnoliopsida; order Malpighiales; family Linaceae; genus Linum; species Linum lewisii. Next base: position 53,435,854 of record CM068300.1, on the reverse strand, counting down.
GCACATGTGATGGGTCGAACTTGCTTGTCATTATAATGCCGACCTTTGATTTCCTTTGATGAAGAGAAGTCTACGAACAAGATTCTTGTAAGAGGAGACTGACGAAAGGTTCTGAAGATAAGAGGTTGGGATGAAGATGAAAGGGTATTCCTGTCTTTATTAGTAAACCCATTCTTTTTTAATTTATTTAATATGACGGCAAATTGAAAAGGATGTGGGTACCAAACAACGAATTTCAGTAAATTCAAAAAGTAAGAAACACAAAAACTCCACAATCCCCAATCCTCAATTCCCCATTCCTCTTAAACTAAACAAACGACCCAGTTACTAAAGGCGAGAGAGCCATCATAATTTTTGTATTTCCTAAGTGAATTAATTAAACTAATAGTTAAATTGAACATAATTAATCAAGATATTTGAAACTGTTATACAGATAATAAGTTGAGAAGATCATCGAATTAGGATTCATGAGTAATTGTACTTGGCTTGTTTCATTAATCGTAAAAATAAGATAATCATAGTTTACTTTACAGACGTCAATTCGCTGACATTCAGTTAAGAACAAGTCGTTGGGATTATTATATGTTGAGACGATTATAGTTTAGAAATCTGGAAAATTTCATCGACCATCAAGAGAGAAAGGTAGCTGAAACCCAAACAACAAACATCTATATTAGGAAAGGAAGCATGGAGCTTACACAGATTGACCTCAAATGGAAAATAAGAAAATCTTTGTTAGATTCCCCCCCCCACCCACAGTAGTAAAAAAGAAAAGAAAAGAAAAGTCAAGAGTGCACAAAATCACTAGACAAATATTCAAGTTGAGAAAGACAAAGGTCAGCTTGTCTCCTGAGGAAATAATAATAATAATAATAATTAATAATATGTCTTTCTTCTCTACCATTCCCAACAACAAAAGCTGCTAAGGAGAACTATACATATGTTTGGATAACAAATCCTGTGAACTCTTCAAATAATTATAATAGGGGTAAAAATAATGGGAATGGGAACTGGGATTTATGTCCTCTTGTCTCCATTCCCTACATAGCTACATAGATAGATAGAGAGATGGTTACCGAGAAAGTGCATTTATATGTGGCCTTCAGCTTCACTGTGCCTTGATAGCACATTCTTCTCCAGCTGCTACAGTGAGGTTTGTGGGTTTCATGTTCTTGACTTGGGGTACGGCATATACATATATATATACACTTCCAAATGACAGTCATACAGTGTTTGCTTGGTTTGGGTACTAATTGGTCTACATATCTTTTCACAAAGACTATGTAATGATATATGATTGGTGGATGGTTAGCCAAGAGAGAAGTACATGAAGATGAATTATTTTATATATAGACTAGCTAATAATCGGATTGATAAAGGTTAATGTAATATCCAATTATATATGGAACACTTGATGAATTTGGGCATACTTTTCCTCTTTAAGTTGATTATTTGCCCATTTTTCATGAGTTGTAATCGTCCGTGTGCATGCATGATTGAGATCTGGCTTCTTGGTTGGGTAGTTTTTGACCTTTTTCCATGATTTTTGAATTTCGATATGACCAGTGGGTTATACAATGAATTGATTATCGAGTCAATTTGATAAGTAAACATGTAGTATATCGAGCTGAGTAATACTATTATCGTAGTTGTAATTTTCTCCATATAGTTCTTATTTTTGTTTCTAAAATGATATGTATTGCTATCAATGCATGTCAATATGCAATTAACAAACTTCTGGGTACATGTACATAACATAAACCCTAGCTTCTTCATGACAGCAATTGCTAAAGCCCTCATTCATAAAAAAAAAAAAACAATTGCTAAAGCCCTTGGTGAAATTATTGGAGATTTTGTCCTGTTCGATGAGAAGAGTGCAACTATGTCTGGAGGGCTTTGTATGAGATTTGGGGTTCAGATGGATGTGCGAGAACCGCTAAAAAGAGATAATAATATCAACAAACCAACGGGCGAATGCTTGCTAGATTTGTTTTGGTACGAGCTTCTCTCAACTTTTTGTTTCATATGGAGCAACATTGGACACATAAATAAACATTGTGAGATATAATTCCACCACATGGACAAAGAGATTGAAAGATACTGGGGTATATGGCTCCAAGCTCTACAATGACGAACGAATACTATAGGACATGAGAAATGGTTAAATATTGAGGAGGGAGAAAGTGCTGGGTGCATTGGGAATGAAGGGCGTGGCGACACGCTGACCAATGGTAATGGATGTGACAATCAAAATCACATTAAGTATCTACTGACCAACTTAGGAGCATCGATTGGAACTCATAACTTCATTTGGTGCAAGATAAGTATGAGGAAATATCTAATGCTTTCATATTAGTTGTGCTCGATAACAGGAAGATGCAATGAACTAGTAAATTGACTAAGGTGATAAGATGGAGTGGGATGGGAAGGCGTCTGATGAGGAGGCTCTAAGAAATCATGTGATGCAGACACCACAAACCTAACAACAACAAGACTGCACAATGCTAGGACCTTCCCTCTTGAATGATTGTTTTAAGCTGGAACTCTCAAGGACTTGGCCTATAACACCCGCACCTGGTTTACATGGTTGGACCGGAAACAAGTATTACTAGGGATAATATGAAAAGAACAATAACATAAACCAAGCGAAAGCAACAAAACATGAAGTATAAAACATAACATTTCAATCAATTCTCCCTAATTTATATGATCAGCTCATCTCGATCCTTCCTTTTCCTTTTAGGATCCCTATGAACATGAACATCACACACAACTCACATCTTATTGAATCTTCTTAAATCAATTCATGTATATGTAAACTGTACACAATTGTAGGAACTTACATTTCTAATTCTTAGTGATAATGAATCAAGAGTACCGAGGGCAGTAATTTAGACAACAGGAAAGGGGTCAGCAATGAGAGACAACTTATAAGAGATATTTGCACAAAAGTGAAAAACAGTGAGCAAGATAAATCAAACGAACCAAACAAATTCGAATACAAGTGTGAAGGTGATGTAGTTTTTCGGACTTGATACTTAGTCTGAAGTGACTTCCTTAAGATGATTGATCGGTACTCTGATGTTAGATTAACCGGCGTAATCTAATCAAGCAGCGAAACAGAAATTGTCGAAGGATGGGTAGAGAAAGAGAGAGCACACGACACCGATTTTAACGTGGTTCGATAAGCTATGCTAATCTACATCCACGTCCCGAGCTTAGAGCTCGGGATGTTCACTAAATAGATTGAACTGAAAAAGAAAAGCCACGATTCACAAGCCGAATCTGGGAAGCCAATTGAACACACTCAATTACATAATCCTCCAATCGAAGAACCTCACAGCGCACAGTGAGTGACAAACACCAGAGAATCAACGCCTGAACCTCTGATCAGCATCTCTTCTTCTTCGTCTTTAAATATGATCTGCATGGCTAGTTTCTCTCCTTTGATCGAGCAATGTCCCGAAATCTGTATCAATTAAATCCTTGATTTCTTCCAATTGACAACCTGCACTTAAACACACTTTCCTTTCTCGGTTTGGTTTTACCACATGGGTAACCAAAAAATACTGATTCAAGAAACCAATGAATTAATACTTTCCAACAATCTCTCCCTAAGTTGGACATCTCCAAAACCATTTAAAAGAGAGGAAAAAAAACTTCCTAATTCAAAAACATGATTCAAGAAGAAATGCAGAACGTCAATCCATCATGCCAACAATTTCAACAGTTAAAGAAGCAGCCAAAAGAGAAAAGCAATAGAAAAAAACTCAGTCCAATAATCCAATGAACTAAAACTCAACGTCTAGATCACTCTCATAGTCCGATGCATCCTCACGTTCTGGTTTTTTTAAGTAGAGCTCCATGATCCTTTCTTTGACATCTGCAACAACTTGATCCTGTCTCAAATCGAGTTCCTGAAGATCTTCAATTTCCCAATCACCACACTCTTTGAGAGTCCTGACAAAAGAGACAATGCAATTGTGCAAGGAACCCTGTGCAATAGCTTAAGCCGTGACATCCCAGTTGTTATTGGCACGAATCGAGACCGTCAGAAGACTCAATTTGGTGATGATGATACCCTTGGGGCAGCAGAAGAAAGTCCCCTTGTCTCCCCCTTTGGAGATGTCCGACTTTGGACGCTGTGGAGCAAGAGGAATGCCAATCTTTCGAAGAATGGATTGGGGGCGAAGAGAAACAGTTCTCGAATCTCCGACCTTGAACTCGAGATCAACATTAAGAAATTTCAATATGTCAGTAAGATGCAAGAGGGAGAGATCATGTGTAGGAGGAACATGATGCAACCATCAAGACTTGCATCCTAAGGTGAGACAGGCTGATTGGGTGCTAAATAATATATGCATGATAAATCACCCATATATCAATAGGCAACAGGACAGTGAAAGAGTGAGATCTAGGGACCAAAGATCTGGTAAGAAAGAAATGGAACACATGAAGGTGATATGGAATGATTGAGATAGACACAGGAGTAGTAAGAAGAGATGCAATTTTCAGGGATCCTAATGCCCCTCAGATGTCAAAACCTGACAGAACCAGTTGAGGTTCATTTCGAATATGATGACCATAGATGACTGTTGTTCCAAGTACATGAGCCAAGAACTCTGGGGTGACATTGATAAGATGGCCATACACTTGAGTTTGTAACACAAAGGGCGTTTCAGAGAGGATGCGCATGTTACCGTAAAAAAGACGAACCGATTCAGGATAGCAGATTGTTGGGTTAAAAGGCAGGAAATTGGACCAACCAAGATAGAAGAAGGGCCTGAAGACATCAATTTTTCATTTGGCAAAATGTTGAGGAAAGAACCTAAGAGTTGGAAGAATCTGACGAGTACGAAATCTTCTGATGTAACGTTGGCTATCAGCTTCAGAACGATGAGTGAGACCATTGATTTCTAAAACAATTGCTTGATTCTCCATGATATGCAGAGCAAGAAATTGTGAAGAAGGAAGTGAAGATGAAGGACGAAACAATTACAGGTTTAAATAGGTGAACAATTTAAGAGGTAGCTGATTTTTAGAGATTTGAATGAATAAGGAAGACAAAACGAAGTGATTGATTTTAAAGGAAAAGGAAACTGAATCTGGCCAGGAAGAAGAAAATTACTGAAAACAAGGTAAGTCTGATCGACTCAGAATCCCCTGATTTTGGCGAATGAATACAAACTGATCCTCTTTAAGGGCCTTGCCAGATGATATTCTGTTGGAATGAATGTCAATAACATTCTGACTGACCAGTTCCCTTAAGAAATGAAATTTAACATCAATGTGCTTGGTTCTAGAGTGTAAAACTGGATTTTTTGAAATGTTTATTGCACTAGTGTTGTCACATAAACGTGGTGTGGGAGAGGAAGAAAGAGAAATTCCATAATCATTGAGCTGTGAACGAATCCACATAATTTGAGGGGAACAGCTTCCTGCTGCAATATACTCTGCTTCTGCTGTTGACAGAGCAACAGAGGGTTGCTTTTTACTTGACCCATGAGACTAAAGCTGGACCCAGGAACTGGCAGGAGCCAGAAGTATTTCTTCTATCCGTTGTACTACCAGCAAAATCTGAATCATTGAATCCAATTAATTCAAACTGATCCAAGGAGGGAACCAAAGACCAAAATCTTTTGTAGCAATTAGATAACGAAGGACACGTTTGAGGGCTGTAAGGTGGCTGATTTTCGGATTTGCTTGAAAACGAGCACATAAGCAAACATAGAATAGAATGTCAGGCCTACTTGCAGTGAGGTAAAGAAGAGAACCGATAAGTGCTCTAAAGTGTGTATTGTCTGTAGGTTCCTCAGTGTCAGAGGATGACAGTTTTGTGGTGGTTGCCATGGGAGTAGCAGCTGGTTTGGCTGAAGTAAAATTCAATTTGGAAAGAAGGTCTGTTGTATACTTGGTTTGGTGAATGAAAATTCTAGACTCTGTTTGATCAACTTGAAGTCCGAGGAAGAATTTTAATTCTCCCATCAAGCTCATCTCAAAAGTTTTGGCCATCATTTCACCAAAAGAGTTTCTAAGTGCAGCACTTGTTGAACCAAATATTATGTCATCGACATAAATTTACACCAAGAGAATATTAGAAGAGTGGAACTTAAGAAATAAATTATTATCAACTGTTCCTCGAGAAAAACCATTTGAGAGAAGGTAAAAAGAAATTCGATCATACCAAGCTCTAGGACCTTGACGAAGGCCGTAGAGAGCCTTTTTAAGCTTGTAAACATGATGAGGAAAGGAAGGAATTTCAAATACAGGAGGTTGTTTAACAAAGACTTCTTTTTTGATATATCCATTAGAAAGGCATTTTTTACATCCATTTGAAACAGTTTGAATTTCATGAAGCTTGCGAAAGAACATAAAATCCTTATTGCTTCAAGGCGAGCCACTGACGCGAAGGTTTCATCAAAGTCTATGCTCTCTTCTTGTGAATATCCTTAGGCTACGAGTCTGGATTTGTTTCTAGTAACTTCTCCCTTTTCATTTATTTTATTACGAAACACCCATTTTGTACCAATAATGGTTTTATCCATGGGTGGAGGAACGAGTTCCCAAACCGTAGCTCTGTCAAACTGATGCGAACTCTTCTTGCATTGCGATAATCCAGTGTTCATCTAGGAGGGATTCTTTAATACCGTTCAAGAAGGGAAAGAAGTGCATTTTCTTCCGATGCCATGAAATCAAGAAACTTCTTAGAACAAGTGGCAATTCGTTTTTGATTGTCAGCAAGAATAAGGCTTCAAGGAAGACGTTTCTGAATATGAGGTGGTGGCTGTGGAACTTCTGAGGTCTCAGACGAAGGAATAGGGCTTGAAGAGGTACCAGCAAAGTTGTCACACTGCTTATCCTGAGAGTTAGAAGAACTAGAAGAAGGATTTTGATTATCATCAGCATAAAGATTTTCTGATAGAGTTGAGGAAGGAGATAAGAAAGAGGTTGGAAGAAGTGAAGTTGGATTTTCCTCATCAGCAGACAATTTGTAAAAAACAGATTTGTCATCACAGACAACATGTATTGATTATTCGACCTCTCCAGTGTATTTATTGAACACACGAAAGGCTTTACACTTGGAAGAGTAACCTTTTTTTTTTACTTAGGCTTGGAAGAGTAACCTAGAAAAATAGATTCACTAGACTTAGCATCAAATTTTCCTAATTGATCCTTTGTATTCAAAACAAAACACCGGTAAACCAAATGGATGAAAATAACTGATTAAAGGTACCTTATTTTTAAGAAGTTCATATGGAGTTTTATTTAGTCCTTTACGAATTAAAGTCCTATTTAGAATGTAACAAGCGGTTGACACAACTTCTGCCCAGAAACGTTTTAAGGTATTAAAATCAAGAAGCATAGTTCTTGAAAGATCAAGTAGGGCTCTATTTTTGCGCTCAGCAACCCCGATTTGTTGAGGGGTTCGAGGAGCTGATAGAAAGTGTTGAATTCCTAGAGATGAGTAAAAAGATTCAAAACTTGATGAGGTGAATTCACCACCGTTATCACTCCTAATAGTTTTAAATTGTAAACTGAGAGAATTTGAAGTTTGATGCGCACAATCAACAAACTTGGGTAAACATTCATCCTTTTTTAGCAAGAAACAGTACCCAAGTGAAACGAGAAAAGTCATCAACAATCACAAACGCATACAGTTTACCACCAAGACTTTGAATATTTGTAGGTCCGAAAAGATCCATGTGAAGCAGTTGAAGTGGTTTTGATGTTGAAATAGTTGAAATACTTTTGAAAGGTGTTTTAACTTGTTTTCCCTTGACACACACATCGCAAAAGAAATTTTTATCTGAATTAAGATTTGGTAAACCTCTAACCAATCCAAGTGATTCGAGTTTAGCCATCCTGGTTGTACTGATATGACCTAGTCGTTTATGCCAAAGAATCTCAAGAGAAGTTTTAAAAGCAGTGAAACATTTTTCATGGAAAGCTTCTTTATTCTTCATATCAATAGAGTAGATATTTCCATTTCTAGTTCCAGTAAAGAGTGTCTTTCAATCATAAATTCTTTCAATCTTACAAAAATTTGCCTAAAAAATGACTTTATTATGAACACCACATAATTGACTAATGGAAAGCAAGTTATGTTTAAGATTTGGCACAAAAAGGACATTATGAAAGACAGGTTCTAGTTGTTTACCAATCGTATGATACGACTCTTATTATTATCTCCAAATACCACTTTGCCTCCCTTGTATTCGTTGAGAGTACTAAAGAACCGTCTATCCCCTGTCATATGATTTGAACACCCACTATCCAGATACCATTCGGTGTTAATCTGAAGTTCCTGCACAAGTAGCATGATTAGTCTTCTTTGGTACCCAGATTTTCATGGGTACTTGTTTCTTATATGAGAAGGTACAAGTAAAATTTGTATGACCATAATTGTAGCAAAGATTACAATATTTATTTCTAGTACTCCTTCCCTGTGAAGAACGAAAAAACATTTGTTTAGGTTTCCAGAACAAAAAATCATTTTTGTTTTTAGCTTTAACCTTTTCTTAGTAATAGTTTTGTCTTTCCAAGATATCAATATAACAGTGTAGTCTCTATATCTGTAATTTTTGTGAGCTAATGATCTCATCACATGAACGTTTAACTACTTTACTCAGTTGTGATTCATACTTTAGCTTAAGACGTTTAACAGATTCAACAAGTGAAATATAGGCAAGCATAACCGACTATTTAGACAAACTTGAGAGAGAACTTGGACATACCTCAGAGTTAGATGATTCATCATCAGATTCATTGTCCGAAAGAGCCATAAGAGCCTCTTTATCATCCATGTCAGTGTCACTCCAAGTAACCTTAAAAGCTTTCTCTTTGGAATATCCTTTTGTGGGACATTCTGAACGAATGTGACCTGGCCTACCACACTTACAACAAGTAATTGTGTCTTTATCATCATTAGATTTTTCATCATCCTTCCTTGACTTAGTTAAAAACCTTGATTTAGATGTAGACCCTCTACTTTTAGACTGATCACTTCTATTTTTAAGAAACTGTCTAAAACGTCATAAGAGCAACTTCATTTTCATTGAAGTCATCTTCATCACTGTATTCATGATTTCTGGATGCTTTAAGAGCAATGCTCTTAGAATTCTTTGACTCTTCACTTACATCGACCTGCCTTAACACAACTTCATGACTTATGAGTGAGCCTATAAGATTTTCAAGGGATAAAACTGACAAATCCTTAGCTTCTTCGATTGCAGTAATTTCAGGCATCCATTCCCTAGGCAGGGATCTCAGAATTTTCCTAACTAAATCTGTTCTGTCAAGTTTCTTTCCAAGATGACCTAACCTGGACACAATCAAATTGGATCTATCATACATAGCAGAGATGGTTTCATTGTCAGTCATCTTAAACAATTCATATTCATGCATCAAGACGTTTATCTTAGTTTCTTTTACTTGTGAAGTTCCTTCATGTGTAACTTCAAGTGTTTTCCAAACTTCATGTGCCGTTTTAAAGAACTAATACGATTATATTCATCATTGCAAAGAGCACAGTAAAACACATTTAGAGCTTTAGCATTCAGTTGTGCTCTTTGTTTCTTAGCATCAACCCATGTTTCATAATCACCATCAAGATTAATTCCTCCTTTATCTACAATACGCCAAGTAGCAAAGTCCATACCTTGGAAGAATACCTTCATTCGATTTTTCCAAAATTGGTAATTGGTTCCGTCGAACCATGGAGGCCGAGAATGTGAGAGACCTTCCACGCCTGGTACTTGATTCGAGCTCGAAGCCATTCTTCCCAACAGCTATCAACTCAATTCGAGAAGCAAGCTCTGATACCAATTGAAAAAACAGTGAGCAAGATAAATCAAACGAACCAAACAAATTCGAATACAAGTGTGAAGGTGATGTAGTCTTTCGGACTTGATACTTAGTCTGAAATGACTTCCTTAAGATGGTTGATCGGTCCTCTGATGTTAGATTAACCGGCGTAATGTTATCAAGCAGCGAAACGAAATTTTCGAAGGATGGGCAGAGAAAGAGAGAGCACACGACACCGATTTTAACGTGGTTCGATAAGCTATGCTTATCTACATCCACGTCCCGAGCTTAGAGCTCGGGATAGTCACTGAATAGATTGAACTGAAAAAGAAAACCCACGATTCACAAGCCGAATCTGGGTAGCCAATTAAACACACTCAATTACACAATCATCCAATCGAAGAACCTCACAACACAGTGAGTGACAAACACCATAGAATCAACGCTTGAACCTCTTATCAGCATCTCTTCTTCTTCGCCTTTAAATATGATCTGCATGTCTGGTTTCTCTCCTTTGATAGAGCATTGTCCCGAAATCTTTATCAATTAAACCCCTGATTTCTTCCAATTGACAACTTGCACTTAAACACACTTTCCTTTCTCGGTTTGGTTAGACCATATGGGTAACCGAAAAATACTGATTCAAGAAACCAATGAATCAATACTTTCCAATAAAAAGTTCATCCATCTCTTCTTAATTACCAAAATCAGTTCATAATAAGTCTTTTTTAAATGAATGAAGGGTTTCATTTGATAAAGAATAATTGAAGTTCATACAAAAGAGAACTCTCTAATACATACAAGAGAAACAACTAAAAGACATCTCAAAATATTTGCTTCATCCTTCAGACCAAATGCGAAAGCTTGAATGTCCCTTCTAATCTGCTCTATACAATGCACTGGATTGTTCATCTTTCCATTGAACACTTCAGAACACCTTTCTCTCCATATCATAAAGACAATCATAACCCATTTTAGTAGTTTGACATTAGGCTCAACTGAGTCCCCTGTCCAAGCAACTGCTCTATGATATTTGCATCTCAAATAGTGACTGTAGACAACTCTGGGATTAGAGTTCTAATATTCATTTGATCAAAGACACGTTAAAAAAACAAATGAAACTTAGATTCCACTGCAACTGTACAGAGCACACACTGAGTGCCTATCCCAACATTCCACATTTGCACAAGACACAATATCCTTGGTAGCTATATGAATGATCATAACAAGCCAGGCTAAAAAATTCAATCTTGGGACCTGATAACCCTTCTAGATGAGATCTCCCAAAATAATAGAAGGTCTCCTTACCCTACTATCTTCCCATATAGTTTTAAGCTTAATTCTCTCCATCACCTTGCCATTCCAACAAGGATATCTAAAGTTGTTAAAAGACATAAAATTTCTGGCAACATTCCTTATCTTCATGATCTTTTTCAAATTCCGAGAACTCTAATCTGCTCTAACTTTACAAAGGCTTTTCCTCTTAAGTATGTACTTCACAAACCATGCCACCCACAATGATCCTCATTTGACAAAATTTTTTCACAAATGACGGATAGAGTTAGCTACATTCTAGCTATGTAGATCCCTAATTCAAGCTCCTCCTTCCATCTTAGGCAAGTCAACACACTCCCAAGCAACTTTAGACTTACCTCCATCTAGCTTCCCCAAAGGGAACTTCTTGCACACTACTTCAATGTCATCGATAAGATTCTTAGGATAAATAAGAATTGACATCCAATATTGCATCATACCTCCAATCACCGACTTAATCAACTGAATTCTCCCTACATAGAACAAGTACTTTGTCTTAGAATCTAAAACTATCTTTGTGATTTTGTTAAGAAGGGGTTTTACAGTCTGCTCGCTTTAGTTTACCAGCTGCCAAAGGTATACCAAGATATCTAAAAGGCAACACCCCCTTTTGAAAACCACAAACATCTACTATTTCGTTAGTTAACTCAAGATTGGATCCATCCACAAACACCTCACTCTTATCAGGGTTATACCTAGGACCTAAAGCTTTGTGAAACTTTCCAAGAATGCTAACCACTCGTTTAATCGATTCAACATTCCCTTTTGTAAAAATCAGCAAATCATCAGCAAAATAAAGGTGAGATAAAACAACTTTGCTCTGCAGATGATAACCAAATAAATCCAAGGCAACTACATCATCTAATAAACAACTCATAACTTTCATTGTAATCACAAACAAGTAAGGGGATATTGGATCCCTTTACCTTAAACAATTTTTTTGCCTCAAAGAATCCACAAAGATTCCCATTTAGATTAACAGAAAGCTTAGTAGAACCCAAACATTGCTCAATCCAAAAAATACACAATGACACTACAAAAAAAACTCATTTTAGCATCGGTTGTTACGTAGGAACTTAGCTCTCAAGCATGTAACAAAAAATTCCAGTCAGCATTATTAATGGCTTTGATTAGGTATTCCTTATGAGCTAAGGCATTGCCAACTCATGAGCAAGAAAAATGTTATCACTGATCAATCTCCCTTTGACAAATGTTGTTTGAGAACTGCTAATCAGATTTGGGAGAAAAAACTCAATCTATTTGTAATGATTTTCGAGATGATTTCATAAAATACATTACAACAAGATATAGGCCTATAGTCTTTAATGTCACTTGCATTTGTCTTCTTAGGAATTAGAGCCAAAATGACAGAATTCACAAATTCAAGGATATTACCATTTGAGAAGAAGTACATCATAGCTTCATTGACATACCCCCGAACTGTATTCCAACACCTTTTAAAGAATGAGACAGGAAAACCATCGGGGCCAGAAGTTTTGTTAGTAGGCATGCTTTTTAGGGAATTGACAATCTCCTTATGTCTAATAGAAATAATCATAATATTTTTATGCTCTTCTGATAACTTTCTTTTTATCACATGCTCCCAATCCATGTCTTCAACAATTGATTCAACTCCAAGATGACCCTTATAATATCTCACCACAATCTCAGTCATGCCATCAAAGTAATCAATCAGGTCACCCATGTCATTTTTCAACTGCCACACTGTATTTATGAGATTCCTAGCTAGTTTTAACCTAATTATAGAAATACTTTGAATTCTTGTCTCCATCTTTAGTCCATAGATATTTTTCCTTCAACCTTAAGATATACTCCTCGTCTCTACAAAGATGCTCCAGCTCATTTCTGCAATTCCTACCCTCAATGATAGTTACAACAGAAGAATTCTTAAACACCATTAACTTTTTTTACTGCCACTATTTTCTAGATATCAGAATAGTAAAATAGATTTGGATTGTTAAATTTACCCTTTAAAATATTGAACTTCCAATAAAATTTAAAGAAAGAAGTATATGAGCTACTTCTAGACCAAATATCGTTAAAGATATCCTTCATAATTAGACCAACAACTGAAATCTTTAAAAGTATTAGGCCTGGTCTTAATGTTAGTGCCAATATTCATAACAATTGCGCAATGGTTAGAAACCTCACAATTGAACAATGTTAATTGTGTTGCTTGGGAAGGATCAAAATTAACAAGAACATTATTAAATCTTCTAGATATATGTTCCAGCCTTGTCGCCTGGAGCAATACAGGGAGTCGATCTATCGCCTGTGGGGCTCCAGATTGCCTCGCGAGGGATGTGAAAGGGGGGTAGTTATCAGTACTTTATCCAACAGAATGAAATGTGGGGAAAAGGTAACGAGACGTACAAAGGGAATGTTCCCTGCTCTGAATTGTGTCTGTCCTCTACCACCATACCTGCTATGATATTTATACCCTGAGCAGCTCTGCCACAGCCGTTAGACGACTGCACAGTGCTGGAAAATTGCTCCACCTGTCCCAGAATCCTAGCCATTCATTGGTCGACTGGTACGACGCTTGGAGATCGTCCCACACGTCATCTAGGTTTTGGGGCGACCGTTCATTGGGCCCACTTATGGATACCCCGCCCCCTACTCAGACGATCTTAGGGTTTTCTCTCAGTCAACCCAGACGCTTGCCTTAGTTGACCTCTCTATGCCGATGGGCCTTAATGGGCCAACCTACTTCTTCCTGGGTCGCCCCGCGAGAGGGGTGGGGGCATCAATATAGGATCAAAAGCTCTGTTGTTAACCCAAGTGAAGAGAGGACCATAAGATGCATGCATGCTTTTCCAAGTTACAATTCCTAACAAGGTATTTGAACTCCTCCGTACTTGTAGAATAAGTCAAATTATTTGAGGCTTCCCTAGTATTTAATATTGCATTGAACTCACCACCAATAAACCAAAGAAAATAAAGGTGTTCAATCTTTGGATATCAACATACACTACAAGAAAACTACAAATTAGTTATAGTATTTTTGGCCTATTACTCACGGTTTTAACTGTGACTAAAAAAATTAGTCACGTTTTATAAAATCGCGGCTATATTGATCTAAACTAGTCACGGTTTTACCAGAAACCGTGGCAAAGAGATTAGTCACGATTATGGGACAAACCGTGACTAACCTTTTCCACAGTTTTTGATGCACAAATTAACGCACACTAGTTTTACTCAATGGATTTCTCCAAATTAGAGATCATTATTATTTCCATTGGGTCTTTCCGATTCTATTACTCAACAATTGTGTGTAAAGCTATTCGGGTTTCAAAGGTTTTGGGTTGGTAAAGGTTGTGAATTAATTAACTAAGAATGCAATTAAAACAAGTAAAGCAAGTAAACAAGTTGGGGTTTCGAAGTATGACTAAGGCGGTTGTTCAGACTCGAATCCCCACTAGTTCGGTTAAGATGGATAATGCAATGCAATCTCAATTTATCGGGGGCTTCGATGACTAGACACTTCCTAGTTTATCTCTACTTCGTGGTTAGGCCGTAGAGATTCTATTCTACCAAAACCTACAAGCTCCTATGGTCAAGCTAACTTGCAAATTATCAAGAATGAATCAAGAACATTGAAATGTCACACGATCATGCAAAGAGATTAGGTCTTCCAATCCTATGGTCAAGCTATTGGCAGAACCTAACGACCTCCAAAACTCTAGAATGACTCACGTTAATGGTCAGACCCATGAAATCAAAGATGAAATAGAACCCTACGATATGGTCAATCAACAGATTCCTAGAGCTCCAATTTATTTTTTGGTAAAATAGAGCTTTAAATTAGGGTTTAGGAGGAATCGCATCCAAGTCTAAATAAACATCGATTAACAAAAACGGGTTAAAAACCTGACATCATCCATAAAAAATCCTAAGTAATGCTTCATCTAATCTAAACAACCCTAAGAAGTTTAGCTACTCATCACAACAGGAAGAATTGAAGATACAACGGAGAAGTAAACCGAAGAAGAAGACATCTTACTCCGAGATAACCTAATCTTGATGACTCACTACAAAAAAGTCAGTTATTAATGACAACAAAAATTCATCACTAATAGCTAAATTCGTCGCTAATAGTTATTTGTGACCATCGGTGGTCGTCGGACGTCGTCGGAAATACCCTCCCCACAAATAATTTATTTGTGACCAACCATCACTAATAATTATTTATGACGAACTGAATTGGTCGATATATCTTTTAGTGTCATCGGAAAATACTTGACTAAATTAATCAAAAGTCGTGGCAATTAGTACTTTTGTGAGCAATTTCAATACGTCAATTATATTCGTCGCTAATAATTATTTACGATGTGTCAAGAATGGTTGTGGATGCATCTTTTATTACACTACAAGAAAAAGGATAAATAGTCATGGGATTTCCATTGATAAACCACTAATAATCACGAGACTGAATGTCATTGATTATAGATTTTATACAATCTAGTCACAAGATTGTATACTAATTAATTATAAAAGAATTGATATAAAACTTATATTAATTTAATCTAGTTTCGTATACATGTACGTCAATTGATTGTCATACACTTGAAGTCAATACCCTATCTAAATACACAATTTGATTCTCTATTACATAATTGGAATCCTAATTCAAAGCTGGCTACAACCAAAGCCTCTCTAAAAGATGAGTATCATTCAATAAAAAGAAGAGTCTTCTGTGATCCATATTGAGATTCCAAAACTCATTTTAAAATGAATGTATGACAACACCTGTAGTAAACAGAAAACACTTATATAGGTATCAAACCTTCTATCACACTATAGAACACAAACACAAAATATAAACTAGTTCAAACAGAAAAAAACAGAATGATTATTACTTTCCAACTTACAACGATTTCAAAATGACCAAACTTTTGTCAAATTTCAACAACCTAAAGTATCAAACCTTCATGTCACAATATAGTACAAAATGACCAAACTTTTGTCAAATTTCAACAACCTAAAGTATCAAACCTTCATGTCACAATATAGTACAAAAACAAAATAATATAAACCAGTTGAAACATAAAACTAAACTAAGTGTTGAAACAAAAAATAAAAGAAACGATCCTTACTTTACAGTTCTCCTAAGATCACATGGTTTCTTTTTCCTGCAAAATGACATTAAAATTCATGTTTGATGGCATGTTTATGGTCTCCTCTATCGGTCTGATAAGAAGTACAGAGAATCTATCAAACAACAAAATCAAAGAGACTAAGAGATGAAAGAAAAACAAGTACGATTTAGAATAATTGCAGAAAATTAGGGGAATGATTTCAGAAATCTACCTTATAACCACAGTTATTAGTAGACAAGTCTGTTATAGTGCAATTTGAACAACCTTCAAGCTTACCACTTGTTGGTCCAACTGCTATCCATTTACATAATAATCCTGCACTTTTGAGTTCATAACAAATAACCATATTCATTCGAACTCAATCTAGTAGAAAAATTTGAACAATTGAATATATGCAATTACTAGCAAATGGTCTTCGCACATGGAGAATATAATTATTCTCAATCGAGCTCAGATGGTTTATTGATTCCATTGTATGAACCGTCCCACAAAGATCCATCATCGTCGTCATCCTACAAATGGTCTTCTCACAAACTCAAACTTGGTAAACAAATTCAACCCATTGAGAGGCAAACAAGTATACCATCAGCAGAAGTAAAGCAAGTATACCACTTGTTTTATGTAGAGCAGAAAAACAAAAAAATATGATAAGATGGAGCAGCTAGTATCCATTAAAAAATTGAAAGTAAGAGATGTATAAACCTTCTTAATAAGATTGAGAATATCCCAATTGTCAACATATTGAATGTACTTCTTCCTAGGTAGTGAACCCTCCTATTCTCTAATACATGGAGCGAGGCAGTGGTCATTTTATCAAACTAGAAGAAAAATACAAGCAAGATAAACAAAATGGATGCCATCCAAAGCTACTAATTCACAGTAGAAGAAAGCAGGACTGAAACTTTAACACTGCAAAGCTGCCAATAGGGTTTAAACCAAAACCAAAAATACAAGCAGAAAAAAAACAAAATGGATGTCATCCAACTACTAACTCACAGTAGAAGTAAGCACAAGAATGGAACTTTACTGGTTTAGCGTTGATAGTGGTGAACCTAAAATTAGTGCCTTACAATTACGAGCTAAATTCAAGCTGCATATGATTATCTATTGAATACTCGAGACAGTAAAACTGCAAAGCTGCCAATAGGGTTCAAAAGCCAGTACTATAATGCTGGAAGTTCATATTAGGAGAAGCAACGCATCAAAAGGGGGTTAAACAAAATCAGGATGACTCATTCACAGAATAAAGATTCTAATTCAGAGCTCAAAATTATCACGATGATGCAAAATCACTGAAACAAATTGATCAAGGAAACACTAAGCTCAATTGTATTTTAAGACTCGCTAGATTTAATGTCAAAGGCTAATATCGGTTCCTTCAGAATTCCTTCACTCTGGAGAAAGTGAAGATGGACCGCATCAAGCTCCACTAGGCGGATGGATTATCGAGTGTTAATGGATTATCGAACTAGAAAATGCATTGATGCTCAAGCAGATGCGGCTCATAAGGTAGGGCGGCCGATTTCTAGGGTTTTAATGGTTTAATTACCTCATCGTATGAGACACGGCGGTGTAGGCGCTAATCTCCATCCACCGCATAAGAAGCTCCTCGCTGCGGTGGTACTTACCCATGAATGACTGCAGATCCACGCAGCAGTACCCACCAATGTTGTTATGGTTAAGGGCGTAGCCAGAGATTCCGCCACTGAGAAGGCCTACGACGGAGCTCTTGATGCCGTCGTTCCTCTACCAGCTCATCATCTGGTCTCTTTCCCAGAAGAGCTTCAGATTGTTCCAGTACCCTGCCCTCATGAAGAACACAAATGACGACTCTTAATCGTCCTTGTCTTCTTCTTCAGTAGCAGATTTCGTGCTGATTTGCTGCCTTCCACTCTTCTTCCCATCCGACGATCTCTCCTCCCTCAATAACATCTTCGTCGGTTTGGAGATGGTATAAGAAGAGGGGGAGGCGTGGGTTCACGGTTTAGGGCGAGAAAGGGAGAGGATTATTAGGAGACTTCCCTGTTTCGGCAATTTGGGAAAATATTGATTTTTGAAGTAAACGTGCTTGGGAAAATATTGATGGATTAGTTTGACGAAACATTTTCGAGGCCTTGATTTTTGCGTCACAAAAAGTGGTTTTGTGACCACTTAACCCTTTCGTCGCTAAGATATGGTCACTAATAATAGACTTTTTTGTAGTGACTCTAAGAATCTCTCGAACAAATCCTCGCTTCTTCTCGCTCAATCATCACTTCAAATCTCCAAGTTCTCCTCGCGAGAGTGTCTGGTTTATCGGAATTTGATTGTAGAATGAAGTATCTCCCTAACTCTCCCAATTTGGGTTTTAAAACCCTTTCCCATCAAAATCCGGATTTTCTGGAAAAAGTGCGCCTGACAGCATTGAAAATGTGCGTCGGCGCACTTTCCTTCCCAAAATGCGCAATTTTTGAGCTGTTATGAAACTCTGCTGATTGATAATTGCAAAAGTGCGCCTGGCTGACTTTGAAATGTGCACCGGAGCACTTTTGGTTCCAAAATGCGCACTTTTGGAGCTGGAAGAAGAAACATTTACAGCTCATACTTATTTAGATCCTTCCCGCCTCGTTTGTACTCCGAATTGGTAGCTGTTTGAAGCGCCGAGCTCACAGAAAGGTCATCCACAAAATGGTAACCTAAAATCTCATAAAAAACAACTCGAAAACACATCAAATGTTCCAAAAGAGGGCCAACGGAAAATACAGTACATTTTGTACGAAAATTACTTGAAAACATCACAATTAGGTGTGAAACGAGGGGATTGTCGCTCAAATGTGGCGAGATAAACGCGGTAAATCTAACGTCATCAGTTTGTTACTAAACCGTGACAAAGGTTAGTCACAGTTTTCCACTAAACCGTGAAAAAGGGTAGTCACGGTTCGTCCAAGAAACCGGGACTAATATTTGGTACGGTTTAGTGGAAAACTGTGGCAAAAGTTAGTGACCAAAGTGTAAGCACAAACTTTCTAGTGACCCAATTTGTCATTTTTCGAATTAGAGGACTAGACCTTCAACTTCTTCAATTACGAAACTGATCCATACAATTAAATAGTCAACAAAAGGTCTCAATTAAACATCATGTCCTCATTCCCACATTGGTCACTTAATTTTTGTGGGTTGTAATTTTAATCATCCTCCTTTGGTCACATAACTTTATATTGGTTGTACTTTTAATCACCCAACAGTCACATTACTTTACAAAATGACCAAGGGGTCCCTCTTCTTATCCGCTCCGCTCGTGGTTGCCGGCGAGCCGTCGCCGGTGCCGCCGGTGATCCCAATTACTTGGAAAGAGTTGGTCGATGTCTACCTTTGTTCCCTAGAATCATCTGATGCCCCAACCATCATCGATATCCTTCCTTTCCTCTTTCGTCGGTCCAACGTTGGCCGAAGCCCCAACTTCTTTCTCCGCCACCGGCGGACACAAACCTTGCTCCTCCTCTTCTCATCTCTCTCTTCGGTCTGACGCCAATAAGCTCCTCCTACCACAGTTTGAGCAGAGGAATAGAAATCGAGTAGATCTGAGAATAGGAATAGAAATCGAGGAGATCCGAGCAGAGGATGTAGGCGGTGGATTGCGAGATCTGGCGGCGGCGGAGTCTCCGTTGAAGGAAATATTACAAGAAGGTAACTCCGGATTACATAATTAATGTTAACTACTTAAGTTATATTAATGAATAAAAGGTCACTTTTGTGACAATCTCCTTCCCTTATCACTGTGTTGTCTCAAGACTGGAAATTTGGAAACTGAGCTTGGAAGGCAATCCAATCTTCCCAACTAGCATCAAGCTCATGACCGAAATTGACCCTAGTTATCACTAGGTATCTTTGATAGAAGCATCTTGGCCCCGATCATGCCACTACTCAATATTTTCGTTCATGATCCAATATTTTGAAAAAAAGGTTGGTTATGTTTCATGGACAAGCGATCACTATGCCTCCTCAATCCATGGTGATTATACTGTCATGAGCTGGCGATTGATGTGGCAAGGAAACCCTAGTGATGATCGCCAGATTATTGGTCTCAAAGATATTTCCCCAACTTATCTACCAAGTTAAAAATGACAGTTTTTGCAAAAATACCCATAGAAGGGAAGGTGTAGATAGGGATATGCTAGCAGAAAATCCAACGTTCAAAGGAAGTACAATGGTAAAAAGAGGGGTTGGTTACTAAAATGATCACCAAACTTTGGACAAATAACCGGATGATCACTGATGTTCAAAAAATTTCTTAGCACTCACACAACTTTGACCGATTATCCTAACGGTCACTACCGTCTACGGACATCCAATTTTCCATCCATTTGCATACGTGGCGATGCCATCAAGGCAGCCACATCATCTAAACCAAACCCAAAACCCAAACCTAAACACTCACCCTAATTACCAAACCTAACCAAATCTAAACCAAATCAAACCTTCCTCCTCTTTCCTCTTCCTCTTCCTCTTCCCCTTCCTCTTCCTCTTCTCCACCCTCACTCCCTCACCGCCGCCGCCCCGCCGCTCCTCCACATCATCCCTCTCTTCCTCTTCCTCCTGGTCTAGTCGCCAGCCAGGTATGACCTATTAAGTGATGCAATAAGAAAAAGGACCCAAAAGCTAGGTCCACAACATAGCATAGCCCTAGAAGGCTATGAAAGCAGCCCAAGGCGACTAAGAAAAGTTAATGATCAAACGCCGAAGGTCAATGAGTTAAATGATCTTTTTTTCATGATTATAAAATATATTCAACCGTAATGAATTTGACATTTACTTATTTTTCAATTAATATATGTTAATTAAATTCCTAAATTAATTATATTTTATTTCAATAGTTATAATTTTGTGATTCGCTACTCCGTGCAAAGAGATAAACATAAATTATAATGGTTTATTATTTTATATTTTATGATCATGTTACCTATACAAATTAGTTTCTTAATATATATATTTTTTACTTTAAACTATGTTCATATATTTTAAAAATAGATTATCTAATATACAACAGAATTAATATGGACCGAGCATTTATTATAAACTTTACCAGTTCAAGTAAAATAATATTTAACGAACATATAATTTGTTGAATATATATATTTCACTATAACCAAAATAATCATGAGATAGAAAACATTTAAATATTACATTATTCAGTTGTTAGTCATTTTTATGAATTATGTTATTGTTATTATTATATGTGATAGGTACTTTATCACTTAATTATTACCCTTATAATAAAATTAACTCAAATGTAAAAAATAAAAATAAATGAGTGTGTCAAACTATGGCATCGTGTAAACCCATCCAACCAACCGAACACAACTTAACTATTATCCAACTCATCAACAGATGAACCCACTACATATTTCATATGTGATTAGTTTGATTCTCCTATAATTTTATTTAACACTAAACTCTATTAACTCATAGTTTTTTAAACTCGCAACTTGTTATACAAATTTCAATTATATTTCTGATGGGCTCCCACCCCAGTTACCTTTGGGCCCCAAGGCGGCCCATGATCAGTCTAGCTAAACCGGGCCGGCGACTCACAGACAGGCTCGCCATAACACAGCAAATGGCCCAAGTGATCGCCTTGGGCCCAACTCGAATAACCAAGAGGCCCTTCGTAGCGGCCCTGCATGGCGATCCGTAGGGTTTCAGGAACACATGAACACGTGTCAGCATCCTAGAGAGCCACCAATAGACGGCCAGGATCCATCCTTGGCGAGCAAGACAGGGGGACTATAAATACCCCCACACCTCCACAAGGACCAGGGGACAACACTTTTACCCATCAGACAAACGCTCCACGGTACGTCATACCTCACCCTTCTCTTTCCTATTATCCAACCACCTCACTATCCCCTTGAGCTGACTACTACCCCTCTTATATACGAGGTACCGAGATGATCTGAATAACACTCCACTTGGGCTTCCATTCTCTATTGGGTCAGACGACTAGTCTGGAACAATTGGCGCGCCAGATAGGGGAATGAGCAGGCGATCACATATCAAAAGAGACGAATGGATTCAGGAGCAATTCCCACTCAAACAGGAGAGGAAGGCGATGGAGTGACACCCATCAAACATGTGACTATGGGGACTCGGGCGATTCCAGAGCTCAACAGAAACCTGGAGCAAGACCTGGAAGGTGATTCCCAGTCTAGAAGCTCAGACCCCATGGAGAGACATGCATACAACATGCTTGAACAACGTTTCCAAGCTTTGGAAAAGCACAATTTGGAGCTGACTCAGATCTTGAAGACAATGATCGCCCAACATACCCAGACCACTCAGACCACATAGGTTAGGCGACCCCAGAAAGGCACTAATCTCGAAATATTGCATCAGTTCATGCCTGCATCTCAGGTCACTCCCACCCAGTTACAGTTCAACAACTACTGGCAAGGGCGATCCTCGCTGCACCGCTATTAAAGGGACTGGTACCACACAATCTGGAAAGGTAGATAGGGGCTGGCGATCCGGATGAGCAACCTCAAGCTTTCCAAATCACCATGCAAATGCAACAGGCCAGCGATGCTGTAACTACGGGGCATTCCCGGCTACCTTGGGGGGACGAGCATGAGAATGGTATATGAAACTCACAGAGGGAATCATTACCTCACGGGAAGGTTTTTCCCTAATCTTTTCACAAAAATATGAGTGCAAGAAGACCAGAACTGTCCCGCTACAAGCTCTGGTAGGCTTAAGACAAGGTGCAAACCAATCGCTCAAAGATTTCTTTGATGAATGGACTGGGGTTGTTCAATCCATTTGAAGGGTAGATCATGAGATCGCTGCGGCAAGTCTATTCCAGTCGGTACACAATGACAAATTGCGTGAATCATTACTACAAGTGGCACCAAAGTCACTCTCCGACTTGGAAACCAGAGTACACAAAATTATACTAATTGAGGAGCAATTAGCAGAGCCCTTATCAGGGAGAGCGAAGAAGGAAGAAAAGTCGGAGGGAAGCAGGCCAGGTGGCGGCGCTCAGAAAGATCTCCCGGCCGCGAAAATCTCTTGGAGGAAAGAAGAGGCTATAGAGGAGATTATTAGGCGGAAAGGTCGGAGTATACTCCCCTCTTGGAGTCACGAAGGAAAATTCTTCTATATATGCAACACAAAGGCCATACTATAAAATGGCTAGAGCCTTTGTTTACTCCGGCAGATCAAAGAAGTCGCTGAAAGTTCTGTGACTTCCATGATTCCCATGGGAACACGACTGAAGAGTGTAGGGAGCTTAAGAATGAAATCTAAAGATGTGTAAGTGAAGGACGGCTAATAGACTTCATTGTAAGTACTAAGCGGAAAGACAAGGTGCAGGAGGAGGATCGCCCAGACAAAGGTGAAGCTCAAGAAAAGAAGGGGGGAGTCTTCGCCCGATGGTGAACGTGTCGTTGTGATGCGTCAACCAAATAAAACTACTAATGCTAAGAAAAAGCGTATAGCAGATCGTATTCCACGGGCCTTCGAATGATTGGCTACTTCAGAACTAACAAATTATTCAAAGAAAAACACTTAGTGCGTGGTGTGAGTTCCACGACTTCTACTTCTAAGAAATGCAGAAAAATTAAAAAGATTAAACTAAAGCAGATTGAGAATTAGGGTTTGGAAACAAGAATGGCAGACGAACTTAGACTTTGAATCCCCCTTCGTTCCCCAGAGCATTGGCAATCAACAGATCAGCTGATTTCGATTCTTATTCAATCAATTACTAAGACACCACCATAACTCCTTACCCTTAGGTTTAAGACCGGCGAACGTTCGCTCTATCCGTTCTAACTACCAAGATTAACTAGCCGCCCGGGTACGGTCGCCTCTCGCAACGACTTAATTAATTGGTGTAATTACTAGTGATTAATGAGTTACTCTTGCAGTGGATTAACCCTAACCGGTTCCTACGAAAGGCACACTCCAATTATAAGGTTAATTGTTCAATTCGATGTTCTAAAGTAAGGCGAGCGTTCGCTTCTATCCTTAGCTTAACAAGAATCTAATCTAGGTGATCAATCCAGAAAAGAAACATGAACAATGAAGAACGAATCAAACATGAAAAAGAACTGATTGAATTTCGAATCTAATCACCGCCGATCCGTGACCGCTTTAAAGCCCTGGGTCACTTAGGGTTCATCTAGTCTAAGCTCTAAAAGGGTTTAGCTACTCATGATCATTACAAAAGAGATAAAGACAAAGAAAGAGTTCATCATTCAAAGGAAGAACAGAAAAGGATCTGAAAAACCTAATTCAGACGACTCTGGCAGACTTCGATCTTCGGTAAGTTGCACTCCTAGCTCCGGTTCTCCGAGGTGGAAGGGATGGCGTCACGATCTCTATCCGGCTCTTCGAACTCCAACTCCTCGCTCCAGAACTTCAGAGAATTCTGATCTCGAAAAGTTGTATTATGATTAATTATGATTCTCCTCTCCCATCCCTCCCTCGGGCCGCCGGATTAAGTACAAATACTTAACCCTAGTTGGGCCGGGCTGAGCTGATGTTTTCGCCGAAACCATAGGGATAGTTTCGGTGAAACTGGCTTGAGTTCAGGGCTCCGCCGGCTGTTCATTATTTTCGGTCCGAGCAGTTGAATGGTTTCGCCGAAACCATCCTTCTCTTGGCATCAGTTGATTTGAACTGCTAGTTTCGCCGAAACTGGAGGCCTGGTTTCGCCGAAACTGTAAATGTGAATGGCAGATTTTCGGTTTGACTTGATTGGCTCCTTGGATCGATTCCAGTTTGATTCCTCGAGGTTCCAACGCCTTAGACACGTCCATGGCTACTTTATTTGATGGCAAAAACCTGTGCTAACATGAAAACACTAAAAAACCATCAAATAGACCCGAAACGGGCCAAGGTAACACAAATGGCACGAGATAGGGCAATCGATTGAATATTCGTTATTTGACCCTAAAAACAATGTCTTAAGCAAAGAAATGTCGCTTAAATGAGGCTGATAATCACGTCAAATCGAGTGTCATCAAATACCCCACACTTAAGCTTTTGCGTGTCCTCAAGCAAACTGAATAGAAACGCTCATGTTCATAAATGATAAGATCGATTAAGTTGGAGCTCAATTAAGCACAATGAATTATTAGACAGATCGATCCTAGAACAAGAAACCTCACATGCATACTGATCAGCCAAACTACCTGGTCTCACTAATAAACTGCACACGACAAGTAATTAGCAATAAATCATGCACGAATTTGACCTGACTGACCAGACTCCTCACACAGGATATATTTAGTACAATGGGGACTCTCACTCTCTGTGTTTAAGGACGTGTTTCTGCTCTCGATCGTTTTCTGTTACCGAATTCTGTCATAGGTTTGCATTTCGACCACATCTCCACCACTGTGACAATACGAGTATCTAGTCAAGAAGGACTTCCTTGCTAGGACCGTAATGAAATCTACACTACTCGGGTTTATAATGAGATGGATGATGGGAATGAATGATGATGGCTTGGTGCGGTGTAGCTTTCGACTAACTTCCCTCGAATCTAATCTATGGCTTCCTACCGTCTAACCAAACACGGGTAGAATAATGAACGCTCGTCCTATGATACCCTCAAGCAACCTAGCACTTATTCTTTTTCTTTTGCATACACATTTTTTTCTTTCTTTTCCTTTTGACTTCGTTCTTCCATTTGTAGGGAGAAGAACGTTTTATTGAACTACACTTTGAAACTTTTCTTATTTTTTTGATTTTTCTGCTTCTCTCTTTCTTTTCTGAAGCTTGATTCTTTTCTTACTTTACTTTTACTTTTTCTTTTGTGCCGCTTTTTTTTCTTTTAGTTGCTAGAGGGGTTTACACGTCTGGACATATTAGCTAAGACCACCTGTTTAATGGCTATAGGCAGGTTACCACAAACCGACTTCCGGTAGGTCAATCTAGAACTACAACCACAGGGGATCAACGGGGAATGAAAGAAATGGGAAATGGCTGTAATGTATTATCGAACCGAAAGAACAGGCCAAGCTCAAGGGTCTAAACCTAGTGGATTTTATCGTTTGGTAGGCTATCTGGCTTAGTAGCTGAATCTAGGTGCCCCTATCCTTCTAGAACTCGTGTCATCGTGTGGTCTCGAGTAGGTCTCATGCAAATTCTAACTCATTCAAGTAAACAGAAAACCACTCAGAAAGAATTTAAATTGCAAGTTACGTGCAATGGATCAAAAGCTCACAGTTGGTTTGCTAGTCGGATTCGGTCATTTTCATGCAATCAAGGCTACAAACTACAAGTGTGATTTTAAAATTCTGTTCTGACCAGGCAATTTAGCATCAAAGCATACAAGTTGGTTCTCAAGTTCTAGGTTAAGCAGTCTAAGCATCATTATGAAAGGTTGAACAACAACTTAACGTAAAAAATCAAGAACTGAGCCATTCTAATGCTAGAGAGACTGGAATGGAATCATGAGGCACACAAAACACAATCAAGGGCAATCAGGTTCATGCAAGGTTCTCTAGCATCCTACCCCACACTTAAATCGGACTGTGTCCTCACAGGACTAATTCTAGAGTTTAGAGTGGAATGGAAGAACCTGGATCGAGATGATTGGCGTAGTGGATGAGCACGGATCCTCGGAGCGGAGGTAATCTACCCAAGCGAAGCAAAGGGAATTTCCCAACTGCCTACAAAACAAAAACAAATAAAACATAAAAAGGAAACCGGGACAAGTGCCCCGGATCCACACAGAAAAAAGTTGGATCGAAATCCGAAAATAATAAATAAAAAAGAAAGGACAAGGAAAAGGACACCACCTGATCATCACTGGTCAGAGGTGTCGGGGTGGGGGAAGTGGAAGTAATCGCCGAGCTGTCGCTGTCGCTCATATCGCCTCTCGGCGCGGCGCATGTGTTGTTGCATAATAGTCCACCTAGCCTCTTGAGTGGCGGTGTCGGTGATGCGCCACTCCTGCAGTCGCTCGTACAACTCACCAATGTCCGCGGGTGCGGTCGGGGCTGATTAGTAGGTGCCGGATGTGGATCGGGACGACGACTGGAGGATGTACCATTCCTGATGGTGTGGCGAGGGTATATAATCTTGAAACTCAGGCGGCGGCTGCTGCTGCTGCTCCTCAGCATCATCGTCGTCCTCCGACTCGACCGCAGGTTGGAGTGGAGGATCTGCTGCTACATGGGGACTGAGGTCGAGTTCTAAGTCGTACTCGACCGCCAAGTCTCCTCCAACGGTCCGAACTGGATGTCGTGGAATGTTAGGGCTATATTCATGGCTGATGCCGAAGGAGAGGATGAGCTGACCTATGAAGTTGCCTCCCAAGAGTTTGCGTGGTCGCTTCTTCCTCTTGGTCCTCTGGCTGAAGATGTGAGCTAGCACCCAGCCGGGGTGGAGAGGGTAGCTCTCTCGAATGGCTCGAAGAAGCACGAGCTCCTCCTTAAGGATATGGTGGCGATCCTTGTCTCTGACATATAAAAGTGACCTCCGCCAAACCATATGAATAAACTTATAGAGCGGGTGAGAGAGAGACTTAACTGAGTTGCTCTTCCCGAGGCGATCGCCAGGCACGCCTGTCATGTGGCTCCATAGGGCGTGCAACTCCTCATCGTCATCATCCTCGCCCCAACCGAGGTGGTGATCGTGATAGTGCTCGTAGGGGATGCCCAGATGAGCGGCAAACTCATCGTAGGTGAGCTGCTTGTACACCCCACCAAGAAAGAAAGTGATCACCTTCTGTCCCCGTCTCCTCTTATGCTCGTCCAAGTCAAATGTCGCCCAGAACTCCTGGAGAGCAATGTCTGGGAACTCGGCGGCTATGGTGGTCAGCTCTAGGAGACCGCGGTGCTAAGGAGTCATGCACGTTCCGGTAGGAATCCTCGTCATGCTCCTGGAGTGACTCCATGGATAAAGGACGCACGTCAGCTCCACGTATGTGCTCGATCTTCTGGAAGTTCTCAAAGTAGAAGTCCGGTAGACGGGCGATGGTGGGATGGTATCTAGCATGCCGAGGGAGTGCAGGTGGAGGACCCAGAATGGCGAGTGTGACGGGAGCGGCAGCTCCTGAGCTCGAGGCGCCATCGAGTCGCGCATTAGTCCTGCGCTCAAAGGTGTTCCTAAACCAGAATGAAACCAAATTAGTCGACCAAAACCTTACCCCACACTTAGTAGAAAAACTCAATTTCACAAAGAAACGAGGGAAACTAAGTGGGGTAAGTAAAGCGGAGTAACCGGTAATCATAGACATTAAAATACATACTTCGGAACAGCCAGAATCGGATAATTACAATCAGAGTTCAAAAAGTCAAACCGACATTTAGAAAGTTAACCTTTAAGCATATTGGACCCTAATCATGGCGAGACTGTCACAACTCGGAGAATGACGGTAAAATAATATTTCAATTGGCAAGCACGATAATCTGAACAAGAATGGACACTTGGGGCAGCCAAATGATCAACACAGTTCAAAGTCAAACCGACATTTCTCACAAAAGTCAACATAACAAGAAATTAATCGTATGCATAGCAACACATGACCAAATGATATGGAGATTAAGCACGGAACTCCCTAAGCATGTTAGAACAGTTCTATAAGTTCAGTCAATCCTAGTTCACACGAAACAGTCGGCACGCAAAACGAGACAAACCGAAAAGTCACCTGAAAGTCAACCTCGACGAAATTCAGCAATCTATATGTCAAAAGATTCGTTTCGAAAAGTTATACAACTTACCTTGAAGTCATGGTTGCTAAAAATGAACGAGGTGAGAGGAATCGGTGAAAAACTTGAAAACTGGGGTTTCGGAGAACTGGAGCTGCAAAGCTCCGATTCGAACGTTCTAGGGCTTGGTGGGCTCGGAATGAGGAGGGGAGAGGTGCGGCGGCGGTTGGCGATGGCGGCGGCGGCGGGTAGTGGCGGCGACGGGTTTTAAAATGGGGCTGTCAGCGGCGTTTTGAAAATAGAGGGGGTGAGTCTTCGGGTTTTTGAACGAAAATGAAAGAAGGGAAGGAAGGAGAGAGAGGAAGACCGGATTTAAAGTGGGAATTTTCTGATTTTTCAAATCAGTTTCGGCGAAAGTAGGGGGGTGGTTTCGCCGAAACTACAAGTTAACATGGATTGACCGATTTGAAAAGGCGGTTTCGCCGAAAATGGAAGCTCGGTTTCGCCGAAAATTTAGTTGGGATGGTTTTGCCGAAATCAGAAAATTTTCAAACTGAAAATAGGAAACAGGAAGAATGAGTTCGAAAGTCAAGAATCAGTTTCGCCGAAAATGGTAGTGGCTTCGCCGAAAATTTTGAACTGTTCGGGTTTAAAATATTTTCGCAAATCCGACCAACTTCAGAAAATCACAGTTAAATCCACAAAAATCGGAACGACCTCAATCAACTTGCAACTGACTCTATGACACGCAGACTCTACACGAAAAATAATAAATCAAACAAACTGACACTTTTGGCTCTCCCGAACCGACTCTAAAATACCAAGGTTGAATCAAAACAAAACTGACTCCAGCCGTGGGTTGCCTCCCACGAAGCGCTCTTTTATTAACGTCCTTGAGCTGGACGATACCTGGACGGTATTAGGAGACATCCCAACTTAGATTCTCCTTTACGCTCATGTCGGAGTTCATGAAGTACAGCTTCGGGACTTCTCCGGTAAGCGTGAATCTCTTCCCGTTCGCATGTAGTAGTTTGGTACGTCCGTCGGGAAGATGATCAACGAACTTGAGTGGTCCGTACAGCTCTCTAGAGAGGTCATCCTTCTTTAGTGTGACGATGGAAGGAATGAGGACTGTCGGCTTCTCTTTTTCTTTCTTCTTCGGCTTGTTATCACCAGGATCGGTGATCGTTAGTACTTCCTTAGGAGATGCTTTCGGCTTCTCCCTCCATACTTGTCCCGACGCCGGTTTCTCGGAACGAATTGGTGGTGCAGCTGGCTCGGTGGAAGACGGTGGAGCTTTTGGTCTCCAGACCATTTGGGTCTTTGTCTTCTTGTTCTTTCCTCGAGGTCTGCTCGGTGATTTAGAAGAGGCTTGCAGTTCCTTCTTCTTCTTCTTAAGCGGCTTCTGAACCGAAATTTCTGGTTTTTTTCGTAATGACCTGTTTAATATCTGCAGCAACAACTGATCTAGAGACACTGGAAGAAGCATTAGTAACGGAGTTGACCAGAGTCAACTCCACAGTTTCAACAGCTAAGCAGTGAGATTCTTCATTCCTAGAGTCATATTTCATGCCGTCTTTAAGACGGAACGTTTTCGTTTCTTTACCAACTCTTAAAGTCAAAGAACCATTAGGAACGTTAATATTCATTCCAGTAGTAGCCATGAAAGGTCGACCTATGAGAATAGTAGCGTCATCTGTACTAGTATCCATAATCACATAATCAGCTAAGAACGTGAACGGGCAACATTTGGTGACAACATCTTTAATCTCTCCTTTAGGGGTTTTAAGCGATCTATCAGCAAAGACGAGTTGCATACTGGGCGGTTCAAATTCCCCTAGGTTTAACTTTTCATATAGACTCACAGGCATGACATTAACAGATGCTCCTAGATCAACTAAGCAACGTTCAATTTCAACATCATTGATGACCAAAGGCAAAGTAAAAGAACCAGGATCAGATAACTTAGCTGGATATGGAGAGACAGGTTTCTTAATACGAATGTCGGGGTATCCTTCCTTGTTCCCCTTCATGCCAGTCTCAATCCTTGCATTTGGCAGCAGTGCTCTAGGAAAAGGAGGCTTCACGACGTATGGTGCAAGAGGAGGATCATCCTTAGGCGCTGGTTTCTGTTCCTCTTCTTCCTCTTCTTCCGGAGTTTCAGCGATCCTGCGTAAAATAGAAAAGCATCAGCAATTAAGTTTGGAAGTTTTTGAGCAGTTACCATTTTAGCCTGTTCTTTTCTCGGGTTTGGCTCTGTCTGGCTTGGAAGCTGGCCAAATGGTCGACCCGATGCTAGCATGCTCGAGATGTTGTTCACGACTTACTCAATCCGTTGTCCAGATGCTATTTGTTCTTGATTGAGAAGAGCTTGAGCCTTGACCTGACTGTCATGATCATCGAGTCTTGTGATGATCTGGCTGAGCTTCTTATCCAGGTCACTGACATTATTATCTCTTTGATGCTGCTGTCCTGGATAGGTATTGTTAAGATATTGATTCTGGCGATTGCCAGGAGCAGTTCCATAATTACCCAGATTGCGATGCGGCGGCTGGTAGACACCTGCGGCGGATGGTTAGGCTTCTGATCCTGAGCTTGACCAGCCGGGCGGTTATTCTGGTTCTGGTTATGATTGGCGCCAGTATTATAGGGAGGTCTGTCTTGATAGTTCCCTGGCTGTCTGAAGTTACGATAACCAGCATAACCATTCTGATTATTAACGAAGCCCTGTTGGATGAAATTTACCTCTTCGGCAGACCAGACTTCTGCCTTACCAAAATTTTGACAACGGCCTCCGTTATGTGCGCAAGCTCCACACCACTCGCAATCGGCAACATAGACAGAAGCTGCCGGTGGCTTGATTGGTGTGGTAGACTTCTTCAAATGCTTCTCTACCTCTGTCTTGATAGCTGCTTCGAAATCTAGCTTGCTCCTCGATCCTTCATATTGTCGCTCCCAGTTCCTTGACTTGGAGGCACAATTTGCGAAGTGCAGAAGAGCAGCTTCAGGAGTGAGTGTAGTGCAATCCCCTTCAGCTAGAGAATTGACCCACTTGGCAGATTCTTCTCGAAGTCCTCGAGAGAAGATTTCAGCTAACTGCCTCTGCTCGAATCCATGATGAGGGCAGGTGTAGAGAAGTTCTTGGAATCGATTCCAATTATCATATAAACTTTCTCCTTCTTTCTGGGAGAATCTGGCGATGCTGTCCTTGATGGCGGTTGTTCTGGCCGGAGGGAAGTATTCTTCAACAAAGTCCTGAGCCAGAGTATCCCAGTTAGTGTAGTAGCCAGGTGGTTTGCCAGTAAGCCACCTCTTAGTAGCTCCTTTCAAAGAGAACGGGAAAGCTCTCAGACAAAGAGTGTTTTTGTCGAGGTTTCCGTTTTTAAAAGTACTGCAGAGATCAAGGAAGTCTGCAAGATGAGTGCACGGATTGTCTAGGGGCCTGCCTTCAAACTGTAAATCCCTAGTGATCATGGTCAAGAATGGAATCTTGATCTCATAGTCAGGATCTCCTTCAATGCGCGGAACGGCAATGGCAGATCGAACGCTAGTCGCGTTCGGCTTGTTATAGTCTGCTAGACTCTTCTGTGCAGGTGGGGGTGGCGGCGGTTGATCGCCGTTTGGTGGTAATCTATCGGTCATGGTGGGAGATGGAGGAGGTGAAAGTGACTCGGTGTATGAAGCGGATGAAGAGTGCGGTGAAGACGGAGATGAGGAACTCTCCTTCGGTTCCTCGATCTTAATCGGAGTGATGAATGGATTGGATCTGCCTTCCTTCAGAATCTGTGATCGTAGAGGTGTAGCAGAACTGCCTGGATTCCCTGCAATCTTAGCCTGTTCGGTCTGAGAGCGAGTCCAAGGACGGTGAGGCATACACCTGTGAACCTACAGATAACAAAGACAAACAAAACCAGTGTAAAATCGAAGAGGGATGGAAAAATGAAAGATGGAAAATAGAAGAATAAATTGCCAGATCTTCTTTCAACAATCAAAAGAAGTCCCCGACAACGGCGCCAATTTGGTGAACGTGTCGTTGTGATGCGTTCAACCAAATAAAAACTACTAATGCTAAGAAAAAGCGTATAGCAGATCGTATTCCACGGGCCTTCGAATGATTGGCTACTTCAGAACTAACAAATTATTCAAAGAAAAACACTTAGTGCATGGTGTGAGTTCCACGACTTCTACTTCTAAGAAATGCAGAAAAATTAAAAAGATTAAACTAAAGCAGATTGAGAATTAGGGTTTGGAAACAAGAATGGCAAACGAACTTAGACTTTGAATCCCCCTTCGTACCCCAGAGCATTGGCAATCAACAGATCAGCGGATTTCGATTCTTATTCAATCAATTACTAAGACACCACCATAACTCCTTACCATTAGGTTTAAGACCGGCGAACGTTCGCTCTATCCGTTCTAACTACCAAGATTAACTAGCCACCCGGGTACGGTCGCCTCTCCCAACGACTTAATTAATTGGTGTAATTACTAGTGATTAATGAGTTACTCTTGCAGTGGATTAACCCTAACCGGTTCCTACGAAAGGCACACTCCAATTATAAGGTTAATTGTTCAATTCGATGTTCTAAAGTAAGGCGAGCGTTCGCTTCTATCCTTAGCTTAACAAGAATCTAATCTAGGTGATCAATCCAGACAAGAAACATGAACAATGAAGAACGAATCAAACATGAAAAAGAACTGATTGAATTTCGAATCTAATCACCGCCGATCCGTGACCGCTTTAAAGCCCTGGGTCACTTAGGGTTCATCTAGTCTAAGCTCTAAAAGGGTTTAGCTACTCATGATCATTACAAAAGAGACAAAGACAAAGAAAGAGTTCATCATTCAAAGGAAGAACAGAAAAGGATCTGAAAAACCTAATTCAGACGACTCTGGCAGACTTCGATCTTCGGTAAGTTGCACTCCTAGCTCCGGTTCTCCGAGATGGAAGGGATGGCGTCACGATCTCTATCCGGCTCTTCGAACTCCAACTCCTCGCTCCAGAACTTCAGAGAATTCTGATCTCGAAAAGTTGTATTATGATTAATTATGATTCTCCTCTCCCATCCCTCCCTCGGGCCGCCGGATTAAGTACAAATACTTAACCCTAGTTGGGCCGGGCTGAGCTGATGTTTTCGCCGAAACCGTAGGGATAGTTTCGGTGAAACTGGCTTGAGTTCAGGGCTCCGCCGGCTATTCATTATTTTTGGTCCGAGCAGTTGAATGGTTTCGCCAAAACCATCCTTCTCTTGGCATCAGTTGATTTGAACTGCTGGTTTCGCCGAAACTGGAGGCCTGGTTTCGCCGAAACTGTAAGTGTGAATGGCAGATTTTCGGTTTGACTTGATTGGCTCCTTGGATCGATTCCAGTTTGATTCCTCGAGGTTCCAACACCTTAGACACGTCCATGGCTACTTTATTTGACGGCAAAAACCTGTGCTAACATGAAAACACTAAAAAACCATCAAATAGACCCGAAACGGGCCAAGGTAACACAAATGGCACGAGATAGGGCAATCGATTGAATATTCGTTATTCGACCCTAAAAACAATGTCTTAAGCAAAGAAATGTCGCTTAAATGAGGCTGATAATCACGTCAAATCGAGTGTCATCACCCGACTGCAAGATCCGTATGGCGAGGACGGATCCAATAAGAAAACGCGTCCAGAGGTCAACCAGGTCCCCCAAACTATTTTTGGGGGTGAAAGCTGCCGAACAAAGAAGGTAAAAAAGGAGGAAGCACAAGAGTTAATGATAATCGATCGGGTCAGTCGCCCCTTGTTGGGGTTTACTGAAGAAGACATGGCTCGCGTCGGAGGGCCTAGTCTCGAAGAGATGGTGATTCAAGTAATCACATGGAATAGCCGAGTCGAGTGGGTCATGACTCATGGTTGATGAAGGAAGCTCGGCAGATATCATTTTCTGTGATCTATACAAGAAAATGAATTTACCAGGAAATTTATTAAGACAAATAAAGACGACCATTTCAGGGTTCTCAGGTCATACTATACCCATCAGGGGTATCGCAACGATGGAGGTAAACATCGGAGATGGTGACATACGAGTGACACGATCGGTAGATTTCCATGTCATGGACTGTAAATCCTCGTACAACATGATCCTTGGTCGCCCAGCTCTGGCAGCATTTCAAGCCATCTCCTCTCCTGTGCATCAGGTGTTGAAATTCACCACAGAAGAAGGAATAGGATTTGCCTGGGGACATTTTGAGATCGCCAGGAAATGTTACAGAGCAGCGACTAAAAGTACTTGCCTCAACATTAGCTTGGAAACCGACAACTGGGGAGAAAGACCGAGTCCAGCAAAGTCAGATGTCCCAGTACCACTATGGGAAGAAGATATCACAAAAATGGTTCGAATTTCATCATATTTGGAGGAAGAAGAGAGGTAAAAACTAATCCAACTTATAAAGGAGTTTTCACACTTATTCGCATGGTCACCCAGCGACATGCCGGGAATCGCCCCAGACATAATCAAGCATTCCCTGGCGATCGAGCCAGGAAGCCGCCCCATCCAACAAAAATGGTGAAACATTTGTAGAGATAGACAGCAGGCCGTGGCGGCAAAGGTGGATAAGCTTTTAAAAGCTAGTTTCATCAAAGAAGTCCGCTATCCGGAATGGTTAGCTAATGTGGTGTTGGTTAAAAAATCATCGGGGGCATGGCCAATGTGTGTCGATTTCACCAGTTTAAATGATGCCTGCCCTAAGGATCTGTATCCTTTGCCTAACATAGAGCAGCTGGTGGATGCAACATCTAACAATGAGATGTTATCATTTCTAGACATGTTCTCGGGATATCATCAAATCCTGCTAAATGAAGAGGATCAGGAGAAGACGGCATTCATGACACGTACGACTAATTACTGCTACTGCGTGATGCATTTTGGGCTCAAGAATGCGGGTGCTACATATCAAAGGATGATCGACACGGTCTTCTGAAAAAAATTGGAAGAAACTTGGAGGCGTATGTAGACGACTTATTGGTAAAAAGCAAAAAGACGGTCGATCACCTAAGCAATCTGAAGGAAACCTTTGACACACTGCAGCAATACTCTCTCTGGCTTAACCCACTAAAGTGTGTCTTGGGAGCAACATCTGGAAAATTCTTAGGGTACCTCATAACCAGAAGAGGGATAGAGGCTAACCCATCCCAGATAGCAGCGATCACCTCAATGGCTCCTCCAAAGACTATGAAAGAACTCCAAGTTTTTTCTGGACGACTCACAGCTATCAATCGCTTTGTTCCAAGAATTGCAGATCGCTGTGCGCCATTCTTCGCAACACTGAAAAACGCGTCCAAATTCGCTTGTGATGAAAAATGTAACAAAGCTTTTGAAGAGCTAAAGCAGTTTTTAATTACTCCTCCTGTACTTGCTTCACCAAAGTTAAATGAAGACCTATTTCTCTATATTACAATCTCTCCTAAAGAGGTCAGTGCGGTCTTAGTCCGCCAAGAAGAAAAGAACGAGTATCCCATCTATTATACAAGTAATACGTTAATCAATGCATAAAAAAGATATCCGCCGATTGAAAAAATGGCAAATGTAGTGGTATGTGTAGCTAGAAAGCTAAGACCCTATTTTCAGGCACACACTATTCACGTGCTTACTAACCTTCCGATCAAGAACGCCTTGAGATCTTTGAGTGTGGCGGGAAGATTAGCAAAGTGGGCAATCGAATTGAGCGAATATGATATAAGGTATCAACCTCGGACGGCGATCAAATCCCAGGTCTTAGCAGATTTTGTAGTAGAAGGTGCAGTACAGGAAGATGTGGAAGAAGGGGAAGAATGAACGCTATTTACGGATGGTGCTTCCAGTAAAGGGGGAGCTGGAACCGGAATAGTGCTAAAATCGCTAGGGGGCGTGCTTCATGAGGTAGCCTTACGTTTCGCAACTAACAGAACAAACAATGCAGTAGAGTACGACACCATGGAGGCAGGGTTAGGAATTGCTAAAAGTATGGGGGTCACTAATGTTAAGGTATTCTTTGATTCGGCGGTGGTAGTTAATCAAGTAAACGGGAGCTTTGAGATAAAGGAAGAATCACTTATTCCCTATTTTGATGAAGTAAAGTTGCTCATATCCGAATTTAAGAAGGTCAGTATCGAACAGTTCGCCAGAGAAGAAAATAGCCATGCAGACGCACTTTCAAAACTGGCCACGACGATAGATTTTGAAGAAGGACGAATAGTCACAGTAGAAAAAGAGGTAAAGGCAAAGCAATTTTTGCAAATTGATCAAAGCACGATACAAAGCGATTGGAGGACGCCCATCATCCAATTTCTAGAAAATGACACGGTTCCAGATGATCAAAATGAAGCGACTAAGCTGAGACGGCAGGCGGGAAGATGTATCCTGCTTGGTGGCAAATTGTACAGAAAATCAGTAATGGGTCCCTACTTGAGGTGCCTCAGTAAGGAAGACGCAGCTTGGGCACTAGAGGAAGTCCATGCAGGTGTCTGTGGCACCCATCTGGGAGCGCGAAGTCTGGAAAAGAACTTTATCTATCAAGGCTTTTATTGGCCAACAATGAGGAAAGAGGCGGGCGAACTGGTAAAAACATGCCATAAGTGTCAAGAATTTCCAAACTATAACAAATTGCCAGTAGCAGCTCTCCAGGCGATAATCAACCCATGGCCATTCGCAAGATGGGTGATGGACATTTTAGGGCCATTTTCGGAAGCATCAGGAAAGAGAAAGTATATGATATTAGCAGTTGATTATTTCACCAAGTGGGTGGAAGCAGAGGCAGTCGCCAGCATCACAGCCAAAAAAATTCAAAAATTCACATTCAAGTACATCGTGATAAGATTTGGAATCCCACAAAGCATCATTTGTGATCACGTCACTCAGTTTGATTTGCAAACTTTCAAAGAGTTTTGCGATGACTTAAAGATAAATTTAAGATTTGCATCAGTCGCATACCCACAAGCCAATGGTCAAGCAGAGGCGACCAATAAGCTCATACTTCAAGGATTGAAAAAGACGGTATATGGATACAAGGGCACCTGGGTTGATGAGCTAGACCATGTATTGTGGGCTCATAGGACAACTTACAAGACAACAACGGGAGAGACTCCTTACACATTGACATACGAAATGGAGGCCGTACTCCCAGTAGAGATATCTGTACCGTCTATTCGTATTCAAGAGTACAGGGACGAAGTAAATGAGCAAGAATTAAAATCGCCATGTAAGACCTAAGGGAATTGAAATAATTAAGTAAGACCTACGGGCATTAAAATCGCCATGTAAGACCTAAGGGCACTGAAACAATTAAGTAAGACCTACAGGCATTAAAATCGCCATGTAAGACCTAAGGGCATTGAAACAATTAAGTAAGACATACGAGCATTAAAATCGCCATGTAAGACCAAAGGTCATTGAAACAATTAAGTAAGACCTACGGGTATTAAAATCGCCATGTAAGACTTAAGGGCATTGAAATGGTTAAGTAGGATCTACGAGCACTAGAATCACCATGTAAGACCTAAGGGCATTAACAAAGATAGGATCTAAGGACTTTAGGTCATCATGCAAGACCTATAGACACTCCATCATTAAGGCAGAAAAGACGAGGCGATCATCAAAAGCGAAAACAAGGGAGAACGTTAAGCCAAGAAGCAGTAATAAAGCGTCATACGATTAAGGAAACATTAAAAATAGCAAAAGACTGTGCACTCAGTAAGAAAAAAAACAAGATTAATGGGCAGGATTGTGCAATCATTGAGGGGCAGTCTCTTTCCCACGATCACCGGACTTGGGCGGAGCAGAACCAGACCCAAAAGCCTTGCTAATAGGAGGAGGAGTCGGCTGAGCATCTGAGGTGACGGGGTCTTCATCAGGCAATCCTCGATTCCGAAGCTCACTCGCCACATATTCAGCATCTTCGACAATCACCTCATCATTAAGGCGCTCAATGTCCCGGAAGGCATTGCACTCTTCAGAGTCAGCTAGGTCGGGGATTCCAGCGTTGTAGCGATTGAGACCCTTGCGCACGGCACGCAATAGCTTCCGGGTTGGCCACAGCTTTGAAGGGAACATCTTGTGAAACTGCTTCTTGCAGCTGCGCATGACCACCCGCATGCTATCACCAATCGTTTGATTAAAATAGATCACAACCTCATCATACACATTCTGTTTGGCAATAAGATCTGGATCAGCCGCCTCTTGAACGACCAAGGACTCGACTAGCAGCTCCTCAGTGCTATCCTGCTCGCGGGTTATCGCCTCCACATCAGCAGCTTGGGATCAAGCCTGGTATAACTCAAACTCAAGCTGGGCAATACGCTCATTGGCAGTACCTAACTCCCCCCTCAAGCGACCAGACTCACTCTGGATAGCGGTCTGCAGGGTCTCCAGTCGCAATACTTCACGGGTGGAATTATCAAGCTCTGATTGAAGATTGTCTGCCCTGATGATAGCTGCACCCGCTCGACGCTGATACATACACAAAAGAGTACATATAAGAGATGGGTCACTTTCCAGCTATAAGAGGTGAGAATATTAAGAGTAGTACCGTCTCCTCATTGACAAGACGAGTAAGATCCATGCGCAGTTTGCGTAGGATGTCCAGCTTAGTCCGGAGATGTCCATTCTCCTGTGTCAAATGCTTACAGGCAAATGACAGGTCGCCAAGCTCAGCAATAGCCTAATAGGGGAGGCGATAAGGAAAAAAGCTCAGCAGCAGCCTAATAAAATAAGATTAACAAATCGGTTAAGGGAGGACGTACTTGGAGAAGCCAGAAAGAGGTGGTCCCATGGAGCTCCATCACTTTGAAGCTGGTCCCAGGAGCAGCCAGACCTTCAAACACTCCACGAGAATACTCCGCCACTATATCGCTAGCCATCCCAGGCGATATGTGAGCCGAGACAAGATGGGCCACGCAAAATAGGGTAGCCTAAAAGGGCCCTCCCCTTCACGACCTGGAGGAGTTGGTACTAGGAGGGAGTTGTTGACACGTTCAGACAAACGAGACCGACAGATGTGATCAGAAGATGGAGATGGAGGCCTCGAAGAATCGTGTGACGGGTCCACAGGTCTGAAGTTGATCTCAGGGACAGGCTTCGAATGACCAGGACCCACCTGGAAGGTGATGGCATAGGCTCAATCGCAGCTGGGATGTTGACGTGAGAAGCACAGGCACCATCTTGAGTAGCCTGGTCAAGAAGCTCCTGCAAGGACATGTTATCTTCGTTCTCTTCCGAGCGATAACGACGATCCCGGCGAAGTGGGGTCTCCTCCTCCTCCTCATCATCAATATGGACGAGGGGTAGCGATTCGGGGATAGCAGAAGAAGTTTCACCCAGCTTCTTTTTCGCTTTGGAGGACCCAATTTTCCTTTTCTTGGAGCGATCGTCCCCCTCACCTCCGTCAGGAGTTTTCCTCTTGGACTTCTGTTTACCAGAGGGAGAAGAAGGAGTCTTCCTAGCCTGATCACCTTGTTCCTGAGTATTTCTTTTGTTGGAAGAAACAAGGGGAGCGACTGGAGGAGTTCCATCAGGTTGGGGGCCAGTTTCGCCAACGGGCCCGCGAGCAGTGGTGCTAATCAAGCACCCAGAGAGGTTTACACAGCATGTAAAGGAAAGATTGAAGAAAATAACGACATTTAGTGGAAGGAACAATAAAAGTATACGCGAAAAGTAACATGAAGGCAATAGCAATATAAGGTACACGGCGGGGCTAGGAAGCTTTAGGAGGGGTCTTAAGGAAATAACTCCTCAGATTCCCTCTTGAGAGGCTTTCAGGCCAAGACGGGTAGACAAATCATGGCATTCAAGAAGAATCTGTTTAAGTTCAGACTCCTCTTGAGTGGTTGGTTCGAACGGCACATTGAAGCGACTCACATCGCCAGTGGACC
This sequence comes from Linum lewisii, assembly GCA_034768395.1. Classification (NCBI taxonomy): domain Eukaryota; kingdom Viridiplantae; phylum Streptophyta; class Magnoliopsida; order Malpighiales; family Linaceae; genus Linum; species Linum lewisii. Next base: position 53,395,095 of record CM068300.1, on the reverse strand, counting down.
AGGTGGTGGGGAGTAGACTGGTCCATCGTTGCGATACCCGTATGGGTACAATATGACCTGAGAATCCTGAAATGGTTGTCTTTGTTCGTCTTAATAAATTTCCTGGTAAATTCATTTTCTTGTATAGATCCCAGATAATGATATCCGCTGAGCTTCCTTCATCAACCATGACTCGCTCAACTCGGCTATTCCATGTGACTACTTGAATCACCATCGCTTCGAGACTAGGCCCTCCGACACGAGCCATGTCTTCTTCAGTAAACCCCAACACTGGGTGACTGACCCGGTCGATTATCATTAACTCTTGTACTTCCTCCTTTTTGACCTTCTTTGTTGGGAAACTTTCACCCCCAAAAATAGTTTGGTAGACCTGGTTGACCTCTGGACGCGATTTCTTCTTGGTTCCATCCTTGCCCTGCGGCTCTTGCAGTCGGGTTAAGACTCCTCCCTTCTTGTCTTGAGCTTCACCTTTGTCTGGGCGATCCTCCTCCTGCACCTTGTCTTTCCGCTTAGTACTTACAATGAACTCTCTTGGCCGTCCTTCACTTATCCATCTTTCAATTTCATTCGTAAGCTCCCTACACTCTTCAGTTGGGTGCCCATGGGAATCATGGAATTCACAGAACTTTTGGGGACTTCTTTGATCTGCCGGAGTAAACAAAGGCTTTGGCCATTTTATAGTATGGCCCTTGTGTTGCATATATAGAAGAATTTTCCTCCGTGACTCCGTGAGGGGAGTATACTCCGACCTTTCCGCCTGGTAATCTCTTCTATAGCCTCTTCTTCCCTCCAAGTAATTTTAACGGTCGGGAGACCTTTCTTCCCTCCTGCTTTTCTTCCTTCTTCGCTCTCCCTGATAAGGGCTCTGCTAATTGCTCCTCAATTAGTATAATTTTGTGTACTCTGGTTTCCAAGTCGGAGAGTGACTTTGGTGCCGCTTGTAGCAATGATTCACGCAATATGTCATTGTGTACCGACTGGAATAGACTTGCCACAATGATCTCATGATCTACCCTTCGAATGGATTGAACAACCCCAATCCATTCATCAAAGAAATCTTTGAGCGATGTGTTTGCACCTTATCTTAAGCCCACCAGAGCCTGTAGCGGGACAGTTCTGGTCTTCTTGCACTCATATTTTGTGAAAAGATTAGGGCAAAACCTTCCCATGTAATGATTCCCTCTGGAAGATTCATATACCATTCTCGTGCTCGTCCTCCCAAGGTAGCCGGGAATGACCTGCAGTATGCGGCATTGCTGGCCTGTTGCATTTGCATGGCGATTTGGAAAGCTTGAAGGTGCTCATCTGGATCGCCAGCCCCTATGTACCTGTCTAGATTGGGTGGTACCAGTCCCTTTGGTAGCGGTTAAGCGAAGATCACCCTTGCGAGTGGCTGTGGAACTGCTAACTGGGTGAGAGTGACCTAAGATGCAGGCATGAAATACTGCAATATTTCGAGATTAGTACCTTGCTGGGGTCGCCTAACCTCTGTGGTCTGGGTCTGTTGGGCGATCATTGTCTTCATGATCTGGTTCAGCTCCAAGTTGTGCTTCTCCAAAGCCTGGAAACGTTGTTCAAGCATGTTGTATGCATCTCTCTCCGTGGGGTCTGAGCTTCTGGACTGGGAATCGCCTTCCAGGTCTTACTCCAGGTTTATGTTGAGCTCTGGAATCGCCCGAGTCCCCATAGTCACATGTTTGATGGGTGTCACTCCATCGCCTTACTCTCCTGTTTGAGTGGGAATTGCTCCTGAATCCATTCGCCTATTTTGATATGTGATCGCCTGCTACTTCCCCTATCTGGTGCGCCAATTGTTCCAGACTGGTTGCCTGGCCCAATAGAGAATGGAAGCCCAAGTAGATTGGTCTTCAGATCGTCTCGGTACCTCGTATATAAGAGGGGTAGAAGTCAGCTCAAGGGGATAGTGTGGCGGTTGGATAATAGGAAAGAGAAGGGTGAGGTATGACGTACCGCGGAGCGTTTGTCCGCTCGGTAAGAGTGTTGTCCTCTGGTCCTTGTGGAGGTGAGGGGGTATTTATAGTCCCCCTGTCTTGCTCGCCAAGGATGGATCCTGGCCGTCTATTGGTGGCTCTCTAGGATGCTGACACGTGTTCCTGAAACCCTACGGATCGCCACGCTGGGCCGCCACGAATGGCCTCTTGGTTATTCGAGCTGGGCCCAAGACGATCACTTGGGCCATTTGCTGTGTTATGGCGAGCCTGTCTATGAGTCGCCGACACGCTTTAGCTAGTCTGATCATGGGCCGCCTTGGGGCCCAAAGGTAACTGGGGCGGGGGCCCATCAATTGTCCCCAAGCCCCTTAGCTAAGCTTTGCTTAGGTAAGGGCTTACGGTCGCCTTATTTGCCTTTGTTGCTCGCCTTGGTGCACTCCAAGGCTATTTTGTTGGGACTGGAACCTATCAATGTTTATCCATCAAAATGTTAGTGAGGGTAACCATTACTGTGTATGCAGGTAAATACTATGTATTTTATTTTATTAATTAGGAATATTGTATGTACAAACCTATAAATTTCTTAAGGGTGTTGGAATATATTGAAATAACAAATCAACTAATGAATAAATAAGCAGTAACTGAAAATGGGCAAAACATTGTGAAAATGGCTCGTTGGAGGCTATCTTCCGACTTCGTTAGTGAGTTCATGGTAATAGTACAAGAAAATGCATTATTATTATGGACCTTAATTTCGTGATCGTAATCAAAATGATCCCTAATAAACTCATTAGTGTGATTGTATTTGTATACAATCCCTAGTGTACTTTGTCATTCAATTTGTAGGGATTGTTTATTTATACGATCCATAAAAATGTAGTGATACAGTGGCGCCAATATAAAAATTTGAATGACGACAAAAATTACAGTAGGGTTGGTTACATAAACTGTCACTAACATTTGTCCAAATAACCTGGACATTATCGTCCTTTAAAAAATTTCTCGAACATTAGTAAGGTTTAGCCAATTATCCTAGAGGTCACCATCGTCTACAGATAACCAATTTTTCGTCCATCCGCCTACGTGGAGTTTCCAACTAGGCTGCCATGTCATGTAAAACCACATCATATAAAATCCTATCTACCCAAAATCAAACTCATAAATCCAGACCAATTACTCAACCCTAACCTAATTACCCAACCTCACCGGCCCAATTCCGACCCTTCTCTCCCGATTCTCCGGTGAGATTGGTTCCTCTAGTGGTGCGTGAATCCCCAAAATTTCCTTAATCAGATCTACCCGTTTACTTTTTCCTTCCGATAATGAGGCTATATATGACAGCAGTGGAACTAGATCTTAGACATTGGCGGCGTGCCGAAGAAGTGGTGGTGGTAGGACGATGTCCGCCGCAGGAAGACTCGACGGTGAGGCTTCAAAGAATTGAAAAGGTGGTGGGTCGAGGCGTCGAGCGGAAAACTAGATATGGGGGGAAGAATGTCGGGGGCGAAAGAGAGGAGGGTTGTAGGGAGGGTCCAGATTTTGGATGGCGACGAGGTGCGAGGGTGGGTGGGGAGAGGACGAGATCAGGAGTCTGGCCAACTGTTGATACGTTTTCCACATGGAGTTCCTGGACATGTGGATGGGTTACGACCAGAGAACGTTCCTGATGTGCCAGCCGACGATGATTCCAGAGGATATGCAGGAGAGCTTCAACGATAAATTTTGGGCGGCTTTTGGGATTCAAGAATTTTACGGAGAGTTCTCGCAGATTGCTAGATAGGGACGAAGCTTTATTTTAGGAAGAACAATACAAAAGTAAGAAACGGAATCAAAATCAATTCCAACGCCAGTTGAGATTAATTAAGGATTTGGTTTAATTTTCTTACTTCTTTCTTCTTCTCATACTCGGCCAAGGAACAACCCTAGAGTAAGCTATGGGGATGAAGGTTATGAGGGAGAAGACGATGACGATTAGAAGGAGCATCATTGGAGTTTAGGTTTTAGTGTTCTTCTTCTTCTCCGATTGAATTGTTGAGGTTTCAGATCTGGTTTTTCGGCCAAATTGGGTTTTTGGGTTGGGTGTATGGTTTGGTTTTGGGTAGACGGATTTTAAATTATATGGCAGCTTTAAGTGACGTGGCAGTTGACTTGTCATCGCCACATAGACTGATGGACGGAAAATTTGATGTTCGTAAATGGCAGTGACCTTTTTGATAATGGGCTGAAGTCCGGTTATGGAAGGGAAATTTTTTGAAGGTCAGTGATTGTCGGGTTATTTGGCCAAAATTCAGTGACCATTTGTGTAACCAACCCAATTAGGGTGACTAGTAGGTAAACCCCCAAAATTAAATATGTGAAGAGTACAAAGGAACCAAGGAAATATATGTCCATCAGTGACGAAGATAATGAAACGGGCCCATAGCAAGAAAACACAAACATAAAAAAATGTAACAATGATTTATGTTATCAGTGTGAGGATATCCATGAACATAAAAGATAACAGGAGAAAAGAGTAGCAGTGGATGATAACATATCTTCTACTTTTAGTTGTGATAATCGAGTAAAGTGTGTCTAACATTCTCTTGGAAAAAAGTTCAACTTGAAAATCTTTACATTAATATTCTAGTTTCAAAAGAAGATATTAATATTAAGTAATTAATAAATTTCTTATTAAAATAACTTAGACAAGCTATTTATTAAAAATTATTTGTAGTTATAGAGATTAAAAAAAACTCCACTTGCATTTTTTGTGTGACAACAACAATTTTTTTGAGATAGGATAACATGTCTTTAAGCCCAATAAATTAACCATTATTTTTCTTTATGATTAATATAGTTCATAGAAAGCATACGTTAAGCCCGCTAACAATGTCGTGGAATAGTGTAATTAGGTGTGTTTGGAAACTTTTAGAGGATTAAGTAGGTACGACTGAAGATTTTGAAGAAACCATATGTTAATCCTGCCAAAAATATTAGTGAATAATATAACTATGTGTGCTCAGAAATTTATATTGAATTACTAGATTAAGTAGTCAACGATTAAAGATTTTGAAGAAAATCCCACTGACGATGTGAGTGAATAATAAAATTAGATGTGTTTAAAACAATTTAGTGGATTAAGTAGGTAACAATAATGTTTATTGGTTTGACTATAAGGACCTCGAATATTGATTTTTTCACAAGTTAAATAAAATATATTAAAACTTATATCTAAAAAATTATAGAAATAATATTTTTGAATGTAAAAAATAATATATTTGAGTAACACATAAAATGCTACATTTAAGGAGAAGCCTCCGTAGGTTTAGGTGGCAAGTCAAAAGGTTGAAATCTCACTATATATAAGTAGACCTAACAAACATAATCTCATGCTTCCCTTTCCTAATAGTTTTTAACCATGTTCTAAACCTCTAGGTGGACTTTTATTGAGCCCCAAAGTGGGTTTAATTTCTAAAGGTCACGGAAGGTTAGGACAACCCTTGTCGGGTTATATACCCAATATATTGTAGAGTTTTGTAGTCAATAACTCATAACAATGTATCGTCGGTAGCACATCGTCGAACTATGTCAAAAATATACAGTAGTGACACTGTGATAATGCCATGCTAGCTAGGGCCATTATTAATAGAAGCTAAGTGTGTGTTTACTGAAGCCAACCAACGCGACGTTATCTCGGTGTCATTATCATCTAATTTTGGACATAGTTCGACAATGTGCCACTGGCGATACATTGTTACGAAATCTTGATTATAATAATATAAAAACCCATATATTCTACTCATACAAAATGAAAGAAAGGCTAAGGTTCAGCCAGCCTCTTTTTGTATAAACGGTTTGGCGCTTTGAGTTATATATACACTATTATTCATCTACAAAATATATTTAGATATAAGTAGGATTTGTATTTGATTTTTTTTTGTTTGAATAAAAAGTTTTTTTTTTTAAATCAGTTCATTAAAAACTGAAAGGAATACAAAGTTTAGGGTTAAAACCCAAGGAAGAACCAAATAATGGAAAGGAAGAATATTAAACACCCAAAGCCCAAGTTACAAACCCAGCCCAAAGATGAAAAATATAACCCTGAACTCATTAAACCCTAAAAATGAAGACATCAGCCGTCATCTTCTTCAACATCCTCGCCGGAGTCTCGCCGGAGCTGCAAACACCGTCGTAAAACACTGAGAAGGAGAGCGAACAAAAGATATCCACCATTGATAGAGAAGTCCCTGCAACGATCTGAACAAATCCGACCCGGGTTCACTTAGGAAACCACAACAACTCCGAATCATGGACGTAATGCACGAAGCAAGGAGGTAGGTGCAAGAGGAGAACGAGATGATGCACACCACAAAAGTGGCTCCCTTTGTAACCAAGAGTCACACCAGAAGCTGAAAACTCAGATCTGAAATATGAAACCGCATGCCCACAAGGGGGAAAACCAGGCCCTCAAAGGGGAAAACAAGGCAGAACCGGATCTGCAAACAAATCTCACAAAGGAGAAGAGGAGTAACCGCAAATCGATCGAACAAACAAACACAACAGCGAGAAAGCAAAAAAAAAAACGAAAGACAAACCGAAAAGAAGAAAGCACAGAAGGAGAGTGGGGGGCCTTGCTACCGCTAGCCTCTGGCCGGAGCCTAGGACCAACGGCAGCCGGCAAGAAAGCAAAAAGAAGGAGAAGAGTTAGAGAGAGGCAAGAGGTTTTGAATTTCAAAAAGAAGTGAAAAGTTATTAAACATATTTGGATGAAATATAACAGTGTATTTGTTGTGTAGATATAATTGTATTTCAAATTTATTCTTTCTTTAAAATAGTGATTTCAAATTCTAAATCTAAGAACCTATATAAACACAGTCTGTAAATTTACATTATAGCAGAGACAAAGTTCTGGAAGTCTAAATGATACAAGGAGATAGCTATATATTTGATCTATTCAGCTAGCTTTAAAGCTTGGCTATTTGGACCATCATATTAGGGGGTTTACCCGAAATTTATAAAGTTGTAAAGAGCATAACAAAATGAGTGAGGAAAGAGTTGATGAATGAAAGGTAAGTGGACATATAGGGTAATCAATGTGGCCATGTTCGTTATGTGTTATTGGAGATTGGTTGAGATATTTGGATATTAGGACCACATGAAGAAGGAATTGCAAGAAACCCAAATGGTTGTAAGAAATGTATCAGATGTTTGGGCACACAGGTTGTTTGCCTGCTAGAGGTGGCCTGGCCATACAAAATAGTATATATCTTATTCTAATCATAATCATTATAAGTACCTCCACCAGGGTCGATCTAAAACATCACTAACTTTGTGGTCCTTAGCATTTCATATTTATGATTTTCTCTACCACGAACACATCCACACACACCCCTCCACCCCCACGCATGTAACTGGTTTGTTTAATCTCCCCTTCCTTCATTCAAACTGGTAGATAACAAAAATGAGTACTTCGCTTTGGATTAAACTCTCACGAATTTGTATTTTGATTTTTGTTTCACCCAAATGGATTGAGTGAGTATGAACGCCCGTCAAGTCCTGATGCGTCTTATATGGCGTTCAAGAGACAATAGTAAGCGCTTGGATATGGTTAAGAGGGGGATAGAGATTTGAGTGAGAGACATAAAAGTATTAAGACGTATAAGCTTGCAGATGGACGATTATGCTTAAAGCGTGTTGTTTGTGTGTTAGGTCATGTCCCATCAATGTTGGGGTCAGGTCTCTAGTTATAGGACCTCGGGATCTGGGCTAGGTTGCCAAGTGTCGTTGGTTCATTGGCAACGTGTATTAAGGACGACCTCAGTCATTAGCTGACGTAGGGTTAGGATTTCCTATGGGCAAACCCTAGGCGTCCGGCAGCTGGGCTCTTACTGGGCCACGGTTGGGCCCTGGCTGGGCCTTGGAGGATCTATACATGTACGCTCGGGGTGGCATGCTTATTGCGCTTGGGTCCATCAAATTTCTTCCTAAAAAGTCTCATTCTAATGTCGTTGGTGGACTTCATTTAAACCAGACAAATTTTTCCTAATTTGCTAATGTGATACTTAGGTTGTAATCCCAACACAATAAGTTTTGTGTTTTTGTACAGATGACGTATTTCATAGGAAAGTTGCAACACAGACAGTAATTTACTCCGTAAAAGAGGAGCATTAAGAATCAGAAAGGGTGAGCTCCTTGTACAAGACAGAGTTAGTCATCGACATCGTTGTTAATGAACATTATAAAAATCAATTTGAAGCCTCTCTCAATAACCCTAGTTATTGGGAATTAACAGTTCTTGATATGGTAGCAATTGTTTTGAAGTCCGAGAGGTCTCTGTTTTGAATCCTGATAACCCCTAATCCGTGCACATGACTTAATGAAGTGCAAACCCCAACTCTTGTGAGAGTAACCCGTCTAAACCTTCTTCTAACAACTCGAGTCATTGAAACCTAGCTATCGTTATAAATAATCAGCTATATAATACTTCATAATGCAGATTAATTAGATACATGCATATCATGAATTTAATGGAGCAAGAAAGTAAGTTAGGAAGGTACACATAGAGATGGAAACGACAAAAGGCGCCTGCTGGATTAAATGGTGTCGTGCACCTGAAACTTTATTAAGCCACCTTGTAAGTTTGAAGTACCCATGAATGATTTTACCTGTTTCCGTTGTAGATGTTATCAATTTTCATACAAGTTGCTTATCCAAATATTACTCAAATATTTGCATAATACTACTTCAAAGTCTTACAAGAGGCTTCTCATTACATTCGATTGCTACTGAAATTTGTGTGCTTTATGGCCTAAGGTTAGGCTAGTGTGTGTTATAATTATGTTATAGTGCCAATGAAATGTTGTAGATGAGTATATGTCAATTATTTCGTACCACATAATCCTAATGATAGGACTTGGAATGGAATGAGATGGTTTTCATGGTTTTGTGGGGGAACGGGAAATAAAGGGCTCAGTCGCCAAACCAGACTATATTACATTTTTATTTTCTTAACTAAGAGCTTAAAAGGGAGACAGCTACACATAGATAACAATAAAACGGATCTTCTGACCCCCAATTTGGAAGACATCAAATAGTATGACAAGTCACATAATGAACCGTCGTATTTGTTGCTCGAGAAACAAGAACAAGAAGTAACGTGAGAGAGGCATCTAAAAAGCGACATATTTCAGAAATGATAGTGCATCCATCCCTTGAGAAGATTTCTCAATTAGAAACTTTAGTGAGATCCTGAATCGTGCATGTCGTATATTTACTGTTGTCAAATCAAGGTTACAACATCGCACACATCCATCTTTAAAAGCCAAAATCTGGAAAAAAGGGTTAGAAATTGAAATACTGAATTGAAGTCCAATTTTGATGAAGTAAAAAAAAAAAAAACGTATAAATGGTGTCCATGCAGGGTATGGTTGAAATAGAACAATGAAAAAGGAAAAGAAAAGGGGCTTTGTGAGAAGTTGGTAGGATATGGTTGAAATAGAACTAGAGAGTTAAAGTTTGTGGTATTGTTTGGATTAGGAGACAGAGATAGTAGGAAACTAGTAAGTTAGGATATTAGGTGTCTCTCTGTTACTGTAATCTAAGCTATAGCAGCGAGAAAAAAAAAAAGAAGAAAAAAATTAAAAGGAAAGGAAACGTCCCTCTCAAAATAAGAGACCCCGCCCACCACTCCAAGACAGAGTTACATATATTATATGTTTCACAAAAACAGATTATGATGGCTGACAACTTAATCAAACCCAAACTCCCCTCCTCACCCCCAGCCACTCCCTTACTACTTACTACTTACTACTACCATTATTATTACTATGTAGCCCCAGCTGCAGCTGCTGCTGGTGGCTGGGGATTATTAGATCTCAGTTTGCAGCAGCAGCAGCTACTTAGCTCTTCAGTTCTTCATTACTTGTTCTTCTTCTTCTTCTCTCTCTAGGGAAAAAGGGTCACGAGACCACTCAACACACACACTCTCCAGTCTTAGTTTTGAGGGTATGAAATGAATGAGTAGAGTCTCTAGGCTAGATGGGTGCATGTTGGCAGAAACACAACTGATAGAGAACTTTCAAACCATCCATCCTTTTCCCTTTCCTTTTTATTATTATTTCTTTTTCTTTCTTTCAAATTAAAAAAAAAAAACAACCAAATAATTTCCTCTAGCTTTTTAGATTATTGCATTTGTTTTAATAGGTTAAAAAAGGGCGAAGAAAAAAGAGTGAGTGAGTGTGTGTGACTGTGTGTGGTTATAAAAGGTTGAGGGCGTCTGGGCATTTGAATGAAGTCCTTCTCTCAAACTCAAAGTGTTATAATATCACAATCTCAAGTTAACTCCATCTCTCTCTCTCTTTCTCTCTTCCTCATCATCCCATCTCTCTCTCTCTCTCTGTCACAGGAAGCTAAGCAACATATTTGATATTGTCTTTCTCTGTCGGTACCATGTAGGTCTTCTCTTCACTCTTCTCTCTACTTCCCATTTTTTTTATAAAATTACTCTCTGATTTGATTAAAAACAATATAAGCAGGAGGAGGCCTGGTACATGTGGAGGAAGCATGAGTGGTAGTGGTAACCCACTAGATCTGAACAACTTGCCAGAAGATCACAACAGTAGCAGCAGCATCATCATCACCACTACTAATAACAACAATAATAACAATGGTAGAAGAAGAAATAGAGGAGGAAGAGATCATAATGTTGCTGAAGATGATGATGATGATGAGAGGAGGTAGGGAAGGTATACGAGTGTAGGTTTTGTTCCCTCAAGTTCTGCAAATCTCAAGCCCTCGGTGGCCACATGAACCGACACCGTCAAGGTATGCTCCCCACCTCAATCACATCACATCAATCACTTCTCTGTCTCTCAAATCAATCACTTCAACATAACATAACCTTTTTTTTTTTTTTTTTTTTTTTAAGAAAGAGAGACGGAGACACTCAACAGAGCTCGCCAACTCGTCTTGAACAACGATGGCGCCCACATTCTCGGGTATAATTTTCATATGCTTATTACTTATCATTCTATTTCTATACATCCTCATTTCATGTCTAATTCATAAATGTGCGGTGGCTGTACGGCAGTTATCAATATCCAGTGGCACCGCCGGCGCCTCCCACTTACCATTCCGGGGGAAGAGATCCATTATTCAGGCAGCCTCCTCCTCCCCTTAATTACCAATCCACAAACCGACTCTTCACTTCCGGGGGCAACGGCGGCTCATCGTCGCCGCTCTCAGCTGCAGCTGCTCATCCTCCTCCGCCGTATCTCTATCCATCTCCTCCGCGTACAGTTCAGTTAGCTCCATACCATCAACCTCCTTCTAATCAATACTCAAACAATGATTACTACATTGGCCACGTCCTCAACCCCACTGCTCCTCCTCTTCATCACACCAACACCAGTAGCTACACCTGCATTGGTGCACCAGTAGTTGGATCCAGACACCACCGGGTCGGGTCGGACGGAAGTGGTGGTAGCGATGGAGGTTCTTTGATTAGCAATAACAGCACCGGTAATCATCAACATCATCAGGCGGAGGAGGAGTATGCCGGTCTTAACTGGGGAAGGAGCTATGCAGCTTAATTCTTACTACTACTTAGTCACTTAATCTGGGATTCAATTTTGTTTAATTTTAAACCCAGCCAGCAACATCTATCAGTTTCAAAAAGGCAAAACAAAGGTTTGGATTGGGGGATTCCAAAGACTTGGCCACCTGTGTTTTGTTTCTCAGTATTATCATGTTATATGTAAGTCTTTTAATAATATATTGATTGTATTTGGACGGTGTTTATTTATTTACCATCCTACTGTTGGATTGGAAGAACTCCTAGTTATAATTTATAAATCATGAGAGAGACGGAATTAAGAAATTAATGGTAATTAATTTGTAATTAGGTTTTATGCGATAATTCATAAATAATTAAGCTGGAACTGGAAATTTTGTCCAGTTGGGACAGCGAGTTCTATTTCAACTCCATCAAGCTTCCACCTAACCATGTGTCCATCAACTCAAACTTTATTGTACCACATTTTTTATAATTAGTTTCACAATTTCTTTCTTATTTTTATATTTACCTCACTTAATCATTTGATTATATGATCAGCTCCAAACAGTTTGATTGATCTAGCTCAATGGTCAATCTGGATCCTTTATACACATCTGAAATTTTCACCAATCATTTTATCATATGATATGATCAGCTCCAAAATGTGCCCACCATAAGTAACTTTGATTGTTTTAATGAAAATTATAGGTTTGAACCATAGTAATTAAAATCCTTTGCTACATCAAGAAGGTTCTGTATTTAAATCGAAGAAAATAGATCCATCTAAATCCAGTATCGTGATCCACGAATAATGCAATGTAACGATAGCCCAGACATTAAGTGGTTGGAGAAGGACCCCATAAATCAGTGTGAATGAGATCAAATGGAGCAGACATCATAGTCTTACTACATCTAAAAGATAACTTGCTAGCTTTCCCCCAACACAATGAATACAATCATGAATTGTATAATCAATGTCTTTGAAATTTAGACTATCTGGTAACAATATGAGAATCAAACATAAATCAAAGTCTATTAGTATGTGGATGTTAGAGGCGAGCATGCCACAACTGCCAAATTCGTGTCAAATTATTCCTAGCTGCAACAAGTGAAAAAGCTTTCGAACACAAAAGAGAGTAGATGGTCGAGGTACTGTGAGTTTCTCCAAGACAAAATTCATATTGTCCTTCCTTCTCAATTATCTTCTTAGTTATCAGATCTTGTACCAAACAATCAGTCGGAGAGAACGAGACGAGACAATTTTCCTCGGTTAGATATCCCACAGACACTAAATTAGGGACCATAGAACGAACTTGTAATGAATTTGGGAGACTAATATGACTAGATTGCGCATCACCAACACTAGAAACGTTTGATCGAGCCCCATTAGCCAATTTAACACTGAATGAATAGAGCAAAATAACGAAGGATTTCTTGCAATATCATTAAATGAGCCAGAATTGATTCAACGAGAACTAGATTACCTGGAGTAGTGAAGGATGAGAACATCGCATTCAAGGCTAATGGGAGCGATTCAAGAATAGCCGAGTGCACGAAGTCCTTGATGTTGATTTCAGAAGAATTACCCGAGGAAATAAAATAGGTTGTGGGACGCAAGGCTACTAATCCACCTAAAGAAGCACCTGAAGTGTAACAAGTTGAAGACCCAGAAATGAATCCCATCGAGTTGGAGGAGTTATAATTACTAGCCTAATTTTATTGATAACCCTGAGTTCGTTGACGCTTGCGACAATCCAAAATTATATGGCCTAGATTTTTACAATAATTACAGAAGTTTCGTTTCATGCAATGATTGATGTAGTGACCCATCTCGCCGTAATGGCGACAACGAATTTCAGTAGCTTCGGGTGAATTATTATTGTTGTGGAACTGTGGATGAAAGGATTGTTATCCGCGAGATTGAGCTGCAAAGGCATTACTAGGGAAGGCCACTGAAGTATCATCAAGAAGAGCCTGATTTTTAAGCCTAGTTTCAGTACGTACCAAGTCACCGAGAATAGAATTGAAGTTCGTAGTATTGGCTGAAATAATATGAGAACGAATACTCGAGACCAATGTCATTCTTTTGGTACAACATCATAAACTTCAGTAGATAATAAATCATTATCGAATAAATCCTTCTCCATCCATAGTTGTTTAGCAACGAGGTAGAAGCTACGAATGTCATGCTCCCCTTGTGTGAGTTTGGCTACTTCATATTCCACTTCGAACACCTTAGATGTATTGGTGTGAGAGTACATTACGTTTCTTTCAGATGATTCCAGATCTCCGAGACAGTAGTGAAAGTTTGCAGAGTAAGAGCAATGGAAGGTTCCATCGAGCGGATCAAGAAGGAGAAGACGCGAGAATTTCCCGTATTCCACTTGAGTTTATCAGCGGCAGAAGGTTTGACATCAGGTTTTTTTGCAAAACCGTCGAGATAAGACAACAACTCCTTATCCTCGATGAAATAGAGAAAATGAAACTCTCAGATGGTGTAGTTGGAACCATTAAAGCGGACTGTGGAGACATCATCAGATTCAGTTGACATGATGATAACACGAGGAAGATCGAAAAAAAGAGGAAGCCAAAAGGCTGACTGGCGGCGGCAAAAGACAGGAAGTCGTAACGATGAAGCTTTACGTAAACTCTACCATGTAGATTTACGAGAGACACTAGTAATCCAGGGGTACAATCAAGAGAATAAAACAATACACAATTTTATAAAATAAATAAAGTGTCGTATCTTATATTAACAACAATAAGATTATGATTAAATGTTAAACTGAGTAACTGACCGAATTTGGTCGGTCGATGATTAAACTATAATTAAATTAGTTAGTTAATTGACTAAGGACTTGATTTTTTTTTTACCGAAATCTATTTTAAGTGAATTCCTTTATATTTTGTCCACAATTATAGATATTTTCTTACCAAAATCGATGTAATCAATTGACTTTGGTCTGTCCATCATTCAAGATGACACCAGGTCAATGGGTTAATGGTTAAGAGATTTGTAAAAAATGTAACCAATTGAACGATCGACATCCATCAGTTATTATCCTAACTGGCCAATTGAACGATCGAAATCATGGAAGTTCAAAGAAAGTTATTGGAAGGTCGTTGCAGGCAAATATGGCCGAAGATTTTCTTCTTGATAAGGCGGTCATAGGGTGTGGTCATGGGATTTTGAAGAAAATATAACTATGTATAAGACGTAACTACCTCAAGGATTTATACCATTAAATTGGTCAAATGATTTTCTAAACCCTGAACAACATTCATGTCCCATATTTGTTCATGAATTTTCTCTTAAGAACCAAAATATTCTTAAAATAGATCCAAAGCCTTTAGGGAGTAGTTAGGTCAGATTTAAGGGCTCCAGAGCTCCTTCATATTTGTCAAGGCTTAATAAAGCCCCTCCAATGCTAATTCAACCTTTGACAAATCCAATGATTTAAAGGTTATGGTGTTTATAGACTTTTATATTATATATCTTATATAATAGAACGCCACATCATAACCACCACACCTTCGACCGCGGGAATTGAAATTTTGTAGCACAATTTTAAAAAATATGTACCGTCAGTAGCCAAGCACGTAAAAATGTCCAGAAATAGCACAATCTGACTGGCAGCCAGCGCTGCGCCAGCCAGATGGCGCTGCGCCACCCAGCCAGCGCAGCGCTGGCTGCACAGTCAGATTATTTCCGTTGCAGCGCTGCGCCATGTGGCACACTAGCCGTTACAAACTATCTGTTAACTAACAGTAGTATTGATCCCAGGCAGCGCTGCGCTGGCTGGGTGGCGCAGCGCTACCTGGGATCAATATTACCGTTTTTTTTTGTATAAATACCCCCTCCCCCCATACCATCTTCACACCTCCTCTCATACTCTCATACTCTCTCAAATACAATTGTCTCTAAGGTATTATTTATGATAGTTTCTGTTCGTCATAAGTTTTATTGTACGCTAATGACGTTTTTTATTTGTAGGTTCGTAGCAATTGGCCGTCGGGGAAATTTCGTTTGAAGAAAGCCTAAACCCTCCCTGAAAAGGTATAATGATATAAATTATATCCAAATGAATTATGTTTTACCAATTTATATGTACTTAACATTGGTTGTGGATATTAAATTGTAGATGGATTACATGTTTGGAGAGGTGCCGGTTGGGGTTTGAAGTGGTAGTCCCGAGGACCCTTCGATTTTATGGGGTGATACTGACCGACATCGAGCGTCGGGAATTTTCGAAGCTCAGGTTAGTACATTTGAAATGTTAGTTATAATTTAATGTTATTTATATTTATTTGTTATTTAAATTTACATAGTATTTATGTTTGAATGTTAGTATATAGTAATTATTCAAATGTTACTTATATTTGAAATGTTAGTTATATATAACTGTTTGTTATATGTAAATGTTAGTTATATTTTAAAGTTATTTATATTTGATCGTTAATTATATTTGAATGTTTAATTATATTTGAATGTTAATTACATTTAAGTGTCTAGGGTGCACTCAGAAATTGAGTACTAGTTATTAATTATGTTACATCTTCTTCCCCCAACTATTAGGACCCACATATGACGCTTAATTGTCGCTTCTCTAAGAAGATCGTGAAGTACGATCCTAGGTTCGAGACATACCTTGCCCCCATAGGTCTAGATAAGTTGCGTGACTGCCTGGATTTTACCCCTGATTCTGAGCTGATCACTGCATTGGTCGAGAGATGGCGTCCCGAGACGAGCACTTTTCACTTGTACCACGGTGAGGCAACCATAACACTCGAGTTGTGCTGTGAAGTTACTTTTATTAGTCCATCCTTCAGAAGTGACTGCAACTACAGACCAGTCATTTTATTAACTTCAATAATGACGCCAACAACGACAACAACAACAACAACAACAACAGGCCTAACATGGATGTCAATTGTAAGGACGATGTCCGGGTGGTGGAGAGGGAGGCCCTTCCCTCAGCAACCTATTGATTGAAACGTGCAACCATAAAATTTCTTCCCTCAGATCTCGAATAATGTTGTCCTTCTCCTCGACGATTTCATCCTTCTCCCTATTCGCTCGAACAAGTTGTTCGTCCTTCGCCCGAATGATTTGGTCCTTCTCCTTAATCACAGCATCCACGGCCTCCCGCACCTCCAGTTTTTCATAATAACCACACCCCTTCTCCTACAGATCATAAGGCAAACGTAGAGGGTTTTGAGAACTACGAAAATGCAAATAATTAAATTCAGACCCTTTTTTTACCTCTCTCTCACGAGGGCAGCCAAAATAGCGTTCCAGATCACTTGGTCGAACGGATCTAGTCGCCCTTAAGTCACACCAGCAGTTCACCACACTTGCCTCATAAACGAACAAGTCCTCCTCCACCGGCTTCTTCAACTTGTGCATTACCCTCTCAGTATCTGTCACTACAGAACAATAGTACTTAGTACACAAGACGAATTCGTTAAATGCATAAATAAGATAAGTACAAAGCACCCAAACGCAGTTCACTTACGCTTGCTCTTGCGAGACCTAGAGCCATAGTTGAAGAACGACATATTCTAAGCTTGGTTACGGCTGCCTACTACAAATTCTAAGTTTAGGGCTTCAAGGGAGGTGTGTGGTGCAAAACTGCATCATAGAGGGGGGTATTTATACTAAAAATTGACGGCTTAGGGGTTTTTCAGTCCCAGCCAGCGCTGCGCCTCCTAGCTAGCGCATAGCTGGCTGGGATTGAGGAAACCCTAACGGTGCTATGACGGTAACATTTTCTGACTGGCAGCCAGAGCTGCGCCAGCTGGGTGGCGCTGCGCTGGCTGGGTGGCGCAGCGCCATCTGGCTGGCGCAGCGCTGGCTGCCAGTCAGATTGTGCTATTTCTGGACATTTTTACGTGCTTGGCTACTGACGGTACATATTTTTTAAAATTGTGCTACAAAATTCCAATTCCCTTCGACCGCCATCTAGAAAAGATCAACCATATTTGGGGACCCTCCAGCCACCATTCAATGAGTCATTGATGACCCTTCCATAACTTTCAAGCGAGCCTACTAATTAACTAGTTGTTGGATCCTATAACCGATTATAGCCACACTTATTGAGACTCCTCCGTCATAGGCGAACAATGGTGGCACTAGGGGAGTTGGGGGAGCCACGACTAGGGGTGGTAGTCCCAACCTGAAACCCGAAAACCTACCCGTAATTGACCCGGTCAACGTGGTTTTATAACCGGACTGACCAAATAACGGGTCGGAGTCGGGCGGTTAAAAAAAACCGGCCAAATATTAGGGTAAATTATATGTAAATTTGGTATTTAATTTTCAAAATTTGACGCCGGAGTATTTGAAGTTCGGTTTTCCCCACCACTTTGTTTTGGTTAAATTTTTACTTAAATTTTACATAATAGTTACTTATAATCAACTTATAGTATGTAATAATTATAATATTTTATCATAAATATCCAAACTTGGAAGAAAAAATTGTCCGTTTCACATATAATTCTTTTTTACTAATCAAGCAACTTATAATCAAAAAAATTTATTGTGTATTTTTACTTAGTATTAGATATATGAAAATTTTCTACTAGATAACGAGTTAATATGATTATATGAGTTATACATATTATGAGTTCATTGAATTATCAATAGGTTGGAGGGCCATTGTCATGCAGTTAAAAACATTATTTACTTTTGCCATGATTTTGGTTGGATATAGAGAAGTTACGCAAGCTAATTAGATTGGGGTTGAGTTGAGTTTAATAGGTGACATGTTAGTAAAGTCACGTGTAATTCAAATTATGAATTCATCCTATTGTAAGATTGGAACAGTTACATATATAACAACAAATTTTAGTCAACTTGAGTAAGATTTGAGTACAAATTATTGATTTATTTTTAGAAATATTGAAGAAAATAATATTAAAACTTGTAAAAAATTAGAGTTAATAAGGGTCAAGACACTTAATTGGGTTGAAGGCCTTCGGTAACCTGTAATACTTAGGGGACACAAGCATAATATTTTGGCCGGGCTTGATATTTGAACCTCCGAGTTTGATCACATGTGGATTGATTGCATAAAGACAAGGATAATATTTTCATGGGATGGCGACGAGAAGCTAATGATGATTTAAGACAAGGATAGGATTTTGAATATGAATTTATGATTCTCATCCAGCAATGGTTTTTGGATTTGCGACACATATATGAATCTGTATTTAAATAGGTATAATTTTTCCAACAAAATTTAAATAGATATAGATCTATGTTTGAAATGTGACATATTCACAACATTACGCACACTTAAATCCAATAGCTTCCAAGAAATAAAAATATTATATGATTACAATTGTTAAACAAAATTTCTTGCCAATAGGTCGGGTCGCGGGTCAGTCGGGTCGCGGGTTAGTCGGGTCATGGGTTAGTCGGGTCGCAGGTTTATCGGGTTGCGGGTTGGGCGGGTCTCGGGTTGGGTCAGGTTGCCCATCGGGTCACAAGTCTCAACTACCATTTTAAAA
Source organism: Linum lewisii (assembly GCA_034768395.1). Classification (NCBI taxonomy): domain Eukaryota; kingdom Viridiplantae; phylum Streptophyta; class Magnoliopsida; order Malpighiales; family Linaceae; genus Linum; species Linum lewisii. Next base: position 53,376,099 of record CM068300.1, on the reverse strand, counting down.
CTTAATATAATTTTTTTATGTGATAAATAATTCTAAATAAAATTTAATAAATTTTTATTCACTTGTAGCAGCGTGTATATTAGAAATAATTTATTATTTAAATTAAATATACTTATAATAAATAAACTAAAATTGAATATAATTTAACTTTTAAGGTTTATGGTTTAAGATTGGACTTATTTATGAATTTAGTCAAACCTTTCAAAAAAATGGTAAATCTAGCCATTTTATTTTTATGACATTTTTAGGTCAAATGTTTTGCTTTTATGACAAATGACAAATATAGTCAATGTTCTTTGGATTTTTAACAATGTTATTGATGGTGTTAAGTGCTAAGTGCTAACAGAGTTGATGTGGCATTTATTTGACTAGTCAAATAGATACCACATAACTTTTAAATTACAAATAATATTTAATTATGAGAAAAATGAAATTATATTCAAAATTAATAAACATAATTATAATCTTAAACAAAAATTAAACATGCGTCAGCATCCCCTCTCTAATTGATTTTTTTAAATTAGGGTTTCATGGGAGAGCAATGTTGTGACTTGTGAGAGTGGTGGTAGTGTTGGGCAACCACTAGTTCCTGATATCTCATTCCCTCTAAGATTCGTCATTCCTTGTTGTATATTCCTTCATTGTTTATTTCACATCGGGATGGAGCTATTTATCAACTCACTTTCTTCTGGATTGATGTGTTGATGTTGAGTGGTGTTCATGATGTTGAATTGTTGGTAATAAGTATAAGGCAAATTGGTAAGGTTTTGTATTGACAGTAAGACCAATAAAAGTGTATAACCAAATAGAACAATGATTAAACCTTATAACCATTGAACCTTTAAATTTAATCTATTTTATGATTGGTCTGATCCAGATACATTAGTTTAGAGTGTAGAGTATAAAGTTTATCATTTATCGTTTATGGTTTGAACATACTAGTAAATATGATGAGTTATATATGTTTATTGATGATATACTAATTATTAGTTTATTATTTAAACCTGTTATAATTATAGAGTATGATTATAATGCTCAATTAGATTAAATAAAATTTGAATAATAATAAGTAAAAAGGTGTAAAGAAATGAGAAGGGGAAAAAGTGGTTGGAAGTAGAAAATAGAAGAAAAAAGAGAGGGAAAATGAGTGAAATAAAAAGGCTCATAAAAACACGAAGAGGGAGAAAATAGAGGGAAAGGGAAAAGAGTGGGAAATAAAAAAGAGGAAAAAAGTGTGAGAAATAGGAAAAAAGAAGGGAAAAAGTGTGGGAAATAGAAAAGAAGAGGGAAAAAAGTGTGGGAAATAGAAAAGAAGAGGGAAAAAAGTGTGGGAAATAGAAAAGAAGAGGGAAAAAAGAGAAGGGAAATAGAAAAGAAGAGGGAAAAAAAGAGAAGGGAAATATAAAAAATGAATATGTGATTTTTTATTAAATGTTTCTTTACATATGATGATAATCATATGATAAATGTATGATACAATCATATATTTGTTAAATATATTATAAAATAAGTTAAAATTTTACATTTTAATTAGAATTTTCATACAAGTTTGGTAAAAATGTGTGTATTTAATAAGGTCAATCGGGTTAGTCGGGCGGGTCGGGTCGGTCACGGGTTAGTCGGGTCACGGGTTCATCGGGTCGCGGGTTCATCGGGTTGCGGGTTCGTCGGGTAGCGGGTTCGTCGGGTCGCGGGCTCGTCGGGTCGGGGCTCGTCGGGTCGTGGGTTCAGCGCGTCACGGGTTGGGCGGGTTACGGGTTTCCTGACTTTTTGGTCAGTCGGGTCACGGGTCGGGCTGGGTTGAGCGGGTTTATCGAGTCGGGCCAGCATTTTGCCAGCTCATAATAACATTACTTCCCCCTCCCCCACTAATCCCTCTTAATTATATTCTAACTCATTGCGTATCAAAATTCCTATGCAGAGATTAGAGTTGGGAATCAGGACGGGTCGGCCCGGTCAAACCGGGCTTCGGGCTACATGAAATTTAAATTACTGAAACCAAGACTGATCCAATATTAATGATCGGGTAGCCCAAAGCTCGATTGATCAGGTCCGGGTCAAGTATTGGCTACACAAAAATTTACCCGATTCCCTATGTTTCTCACTGCCCACTAACCTTAGGCCCAAAAATCACCTAATGCCCAAAGCCAATCACCCTTGTAACCTAAATACCATTAAGACATTAAGCCTCTTATTTCCTTTGTTGGTCGTTTTCCAGCAGGAGAAGGGAAACCCTTCTCTCTTTTACTCATCCCTAATGTACACACATCGAAAACAAAATCTCACTCTCCATAGTCTGATCTCCTCCTCCTCTGACCTTCCCATTTTCATTTCCTTCCTACACCTCCGCTTGTCCGTTTCCTCTCTCTTTTTCTCCATATCTCTCACCTGTTTTCTCGAAGTCAAAAGAGAACGATGATTGTAGAAGGAGTCGAAGGAATAACAATTAAAATATAAACTCCCTCAATACGGTTGGCTCTACACCAAATAGTTGGGCGAGCTTCATCGAAGATTGTCAACGTAAAGGTACTTTTTTACCCACTTTGAAACCCTAGTTGTTATCCCAAATTGTATAAATTTTTTTCGGAATAGGAACGAAATATGACTGTTACCCGACGAATCTACATGAGGAGAAGAAAAAGGTGATGGCAAGATGAAGTAGTTAATATGGAGTTATTTTTAGTCTGTTGGGGTAGAATTATTGTTGAAAATTTGATAATTTTAATGTAAAACATAGTAGAGGGGAAACATGCTAGACATGTTGGTGAACCTTTCTTTGAAGTTTGGGATTAACCTAAGGTTGGTTGCTCCCAAAACAATGAATTTTTGTTCGTGGAAATTTGGTTTCTCACAAATGAAGAAGGAATTTAGGAGATGTGTAAACCAAAATAGGGGTTTTATACTCTAGGTAGCCTCCCACGATCATAGAGACACATTCCACGGTCGTTGGCTTGTGGGCAACCCACATTTATGGGGCTCAAGCAATGACTATTGGGCCTTACTTAATCAGTTGTGGGAATCAAGCAACAACTATGATGACTCTCTTGGTCAACAAGTCACTTCACTTAACAGTTTTATTTGATGCATCTCGATTAATCCTCGACCAAACGACCTCTGAATGGTTTAAAACATTGTAGATGATAAGGATCAGAATAATAGATAGTTTATTCCCTTACCTTTTGTAATTATCTCCGTACTATTCTTGTAATTATCTCATTCTATAAATATACAACCCTAGCACACAGTTGGGTGTGGGTAAACATTCCAACTAGATTTACATGGTAATCAGAGCCTCCACATAAATTCTTTTTTCCTCTCTCTAAAAATCGGCCAAACCCTAGCCGACTAGTCCCATGGCCGCCGCCAACCTGCAACAGCAACTCCCATCACCCCCATCAAATCTAGACGTCAAACTTGATGCGACTAGCTATGTCTTTGGAAGATGCAGATTGAACCGTTCCTTGCTGGCTATGATCTCATCAACCATGTCGATGGAACTGCAGCCACCCTGCCACGTACAAACGACGAAGGCGTCGTCACTACTCACTACTCCAAGTGGTTTCGCTAGGACCAACTTGTCATTGGATGGATCATCAACTCACTGTCCCCATGGTCATACATACTCTCGTCGGAGTAGGAATGGCTCGCGAGGCATGGATGTCGTTGGCCACAACTTTCGGATCGGGCAGCCCGTCCCAAATAAGGTCCTTGAACAACCAACTTCATGCTTTAAAGTTAAATAATGATGATATGTTTGATTACTTATAGAAAGCTAAACACATGGCAGATCATCTTCAAGCCTTGGGAAATCCGATACCGGAGGCTGATCTTGTCGATAACATAACTCGCGACATCCCCGAGCAATACAGGCTGCTGATTTGGTCTCTGCACAACCACGTCGAATCGCCCGGATACTTGGAGATTCATAGTTAGAAGGCCGCTGGCCGCGAACGCGCCCGCCGAAGCCGAGATCGTAGAGTTGTCCCCTTTTTCCCAGGCCGTGGTGGCAGCCCTAATCTGACACGTTTCTAGCTCCGGCCCTCATACATACCACATCTAGGCTATTCCTACCAGCCAAGACAGTCGAGCCAAACCCAACAGCTATACCAACCTCGGCCTCTCATATGCTTCAACTGTAACGAACACGGACACCACTACAAGATGTTTCCATCTCCACGCCAAAACCAGCCATCCTCATAAGCCAACTACTGGACCTCCCTAGCACAGCCAACACCGAACTAGACCCTCGACTCCGGAGCCACCCATCACCTCACCAATGACCTATCCAACCTCGCCTTCACTCTGAGTACCAAGGCACCGAACAAGTTCAGCTAAGCGATGGTAATCTCATACCTATCTCTTACTTCTTCATCGGACACAGCCACAGGCGAACTCCGTGACCTTGTCAACATGGCATAGACGCAAGGGGAATGCAAACATGGAGAACGTGAAGCGTGTACTACGGGCATCTGAAATTTCTTTTTCTAATCAACGCTTGCCACACATTTGTCAGTTTAATCTCGTGTCATTTGTGAATTTGAGTGTGTTCTAGTTCAGTTTGCTTGAGGACAAGCAAAAGCTTAAGTGTGGGGTATTTGATGACACTCGATTTGACGTGATTATCAGCCACATTTAAGCGACATTTCTTTGCTTAAGACATGGTTTTTAGGGTAGAATAACGAATATTCAATCAATTGCCCTATCTCGTGCCATTTGTGTTACCTTGGCCCGTTTCGGGTCTATTTGATGGTTTTCTAGTGTTTTTGTGTTAGCACAGGTTTTTGCCGTCAAATAAAGTAGCCAAGGACGTGTCTAAAGCGTTGGAACCTCGAGGAATCGCACCGGAATCGATCAAAGGAGCCAATCAAGTTCAGAAAATTCCTGCCCGGTTTACAAAGGAATTTTCGCCGAAAATAACCTAGTATTTTTGGCGAAAATATCAGCACAAGTCGGCCGCCGCCTGCTGAAGGAAATTTTCGGTTAAGTTTTCAACCCGAAACGAAAATCACAGGAGAATGCAACCGAAGGGCCATCCATTTACACTAGAATTTTCGGCGAAAATACCTTGTTATTTTCGGCGAAAATATCAGGCAAATCCGGCGACTTAGGGTTTAAGTATAAATACTTAAACCGGCGGCCCAAAGGAGAAAAAAAATCATTATTCATATTTTCACAAATCAGACTTTTGAGAGTCAGCCGACTCTAGGGTCGATAGATAGAGTTTAGAGAGTTCAAAGATCCGTGGAGAGATCGTGACACCATCCTTCCACCTCAGAGAACTCGGAGCTTAAAGTTGAAGATCCAGGAGATCGAAGTTTCGTGGGAGTCGTCATAATTAGGTTTTTCAGTTCTTATCTGTTCTTCCTCTGTATGATGATCTTCTTTGTTGCCTTTGATTCTTCTGTTATCGTTATGAGTAGCTAAACTTGTAGAGCTTAGATTAGATGAACCCTAAGTGACTCAGGCTTTAAAGCGGTCACGGATCGGCGGTAATTAGATTCGAAGTTCAATCAGTTTCTCTTGCATGGTTGTTTTGTTCTTGATTGTTTATGTTTCTTTTCTGGTTGGTCACCTAGATTAGGTTTTTGCAAGCTAGGGTTAGTCGCCAGACATCTCCCTGCTTTGGCGCATAAACTTGTCTTACTTGATCACCTAGTTTAGATTTTTGTTAAGCTGAGGATAGAAGCGAACGCTCGCCTCTCTTTAAAACATCAATTCAACCAGTTAACCTTATAATTGGAGTGTGCCTTTCGTAGGAACCGATTAGGGTTAATCCGCTTCAAGAGTAACTCATAAATCATTAGTAATTGCACCAGTTAATTAAGTCGTTGCGAGAGGCGACCGTACCCGGGCGGCTAGTTAATCTTGGTAGTTAGATCGGATAGAGCGAACGTTCTCCAGTCTTAAACCTAAGGGTCAGGAGTTATGGTGGTGTATAGAAACCGATTGAATTAGAATTGAAAACCGCTGATCTGTTGACTGATGTTGCTCTGGTGATCTAAGGGGGATTCGAAATCTAAGTTCGTCTATCTTCTCGTTAGTCAACCTTTTACTTTTCTGTCTTTTATTTTCCTTTGCTTTATTAGATTAGAAGTCGTGGAACTCACACCACGCACTAAGTGTTTTAACCTAAGTAATTTGCCAACATATTTGAGTAGACAAGAAGAAGAGACCTCGAGTAGAATACGATCTAGTCTTTCTTGGTAGGTTAGTTATTTGATACCGCTAAAACTGCAGCATCAAATTGGCGCCGTTGCCGGGGACTCTACTAATTGTTTGAAAGAAGAGTTGGCAAATTATTCTTCTACCTTTCCGCCTTACCATTTATTTTCCCTCCATATTTCCATGATTTACCTGGGTAGTGCTTCTTAGTTTTTATCATGCATGATTACAGGTGGGATGACCGGTACCGAGAGTGGCACATCAATGAAGCACCATATCTCGAAGACTCCCAAGAGATGGATTTACACACTTATGAGCATCAACAATGGATGGCAAGCACCCAAGCCGCGATCGACAACCTCCAATCAACGGACGATGTTGTTGATGCATTGAACGCCGCGCTCAAGCGACTAGTGCAATTGAAGGGAGAAGATGCTCAAGAGCATTTCGAAGAAGAGCCAGAAGCTACACACCACCAACAAAATCACCAAGAGGTGTATATACCAGTTCATTAGCATCGACAACAGACGGCAAGAGTAGAATCCGCCTTGGATGATCTCGTTTCGAAGCTACAAGCTCGTAACATGGTGGATGTCGAGCTCGAGCAACCAAATCCACTAATGGAAGAAGATGCTGAAGAGCCGTACGAAGATGAACATGACAATCTCACCCATGACTATTGCGAGCTAGAAGCATCTGATGAAGAATCCTTGGTGGTGGTGGTTGATGAAGACAAAGAGCCAATCCATCTTGAAGTTGAAGCCGAAGAGGAGCACGAAGAAATCGAGGAGATATCCTCAATAGAGCCTCCGCCGAGCCAACCTATAGATCAAGCCAGAGACGAGCACGTGGGGATCGAAGACGTCAAGGGTTTGGAAGCATACATACTCGATCCTGATAGACCTCTAGATGATCATAAAGTGGAGAAGATGGAGCTCATTGACCATGCCGCGCCGTACTACCTCTTTCCTCCTCCAGTAGGAGAACTCGAGAAGAACTGGTCATCCAAAAAGAACCGCGATCTACTAGAGCACTACCGGCTACAGCACCCTGTTGGAGTGCTACAGGGCACTCAACCGCTATCCTTGAAGAAGACGATTGACTTCAAGGAACTCCTAAGTTGGGGTCCCTAACAGGAACTTGAGTAGCTACTCCCCTCCGCTCCGGGCTATCCGTGCTCATCCACTACACCGACCATCTCATTCCAGGTTCTTCATATATCTCTACTCTAGTTTAGTCCTGTGAGGACACAAAACGATTTAAGTGTGGGGTAGGATGCTAGAGAACCTTGCATGAACTTGATTGCCCTTAATTGTGTATTGTGTGTTTCTCAGTGCCTTTCCAGTTTCTCTAGCATTAGAATTGCTCAGTTCTTGACTTTTGATGTTAAATTGACTTCAATTTTGAACAATGACGTCTAGACTGTTCCACTTAGAACCTGTAACCAACGTGTCAGAACTGATATCAAATGAGTCTAGGTCAGAACAGATCACAAATCACTCTTGTAGTTGAACTTGAATTAATTGAATTAATTGACTTGTTAATAACAAAGCTCGATAACACCGTTCTAAGATGATAAATGCTAGCTTCTTCCATGTTTTTCACTCCATATTTGATCACCTGTGATTGTGGCTTGAGATTAGACGGAAATCCAATTCGAAGTCTTGTGTAAAAAGTTATAACTAGCTAGGATCAAATGGCTAAAAAGTTAAATCAAGTAATCAAGTTGTGCAAATCAATGTTAAGTTCTTTAAAGTGCTGAAAATAAAGCTAGGCAAGCCCGACACCTAAGTGAAGTGTTCGGGTTGAGCACTAGCATAGGCACAAATACTGTGAGCTAGGCAGGTCCAACACCTAAGTGAAGTGTTTGGTATCGAGCACTAGTATGCAATAATAAATTAAAGGAAGAAGTTGAAACTTGAAATAAATTGTTGTTTAAATCGGTCCTAGCTAGAACATGTAACGTACAGATCTAGAAACGAATGAAGTCGAGTCGATAGCCACATCACTTTTCCTACCTTCACATCCACATCATGGCTAGAGCTTAAAGTCTTTTTGATTGAATTGGTGTTATCGTAGTCGGTTAAGCATAATTAACTGTTTTGCCAAGAAATGAGCTTTTTTAAAACTACTACTTGAAGTGTGCAGAAATTAGTGAGATCGAAAACTTGTTTGGTTGATGTTCTTGCATGTGTAGGTCACTTTTTCTACGTGGAACAGTCTAAACCAAATTGCTAGAATTGAATCTTAGTTTAATCTCGTGTCATTTGTGAATTTGAGTGTGTTCTAGTTCAGTTTTCTTGAGGACAAGCAAAAGCTTAAGTGTGGGGTATTTGATGACACTCGATTTGATGTGATTATCAGTCTCATTTAAGCGACATTTCTTTGCTTAAGACATGGTTTTTAGGGTAGAATAACGAATATTCAATCAATTGCCCTATCTCGTGCCATTTGTGTTACCTTGGCCCGTTTCGGGTCTATTTGATGGTTTTCTAGTGTTTTTGTGTTAGCACAGGTTTTTGCCGTCAAATAAAGTAGCCAAGGACGTGTCTAAGGCGTTGGAACCTCGAGGAATCGCACCGGAATCGATCAAAGGAGCCAATCAAGTTCAGAAAATTCATGCCCGGTTTACAAAGGAATTTTTGCCAAAAATAACCTAGTATTTTCGGCGAAAATATCAGCACAAATCGACCGCCGCCGGTTGAAGGAAATTTTCGGCGAAACCGTTAAGTTTTCGACCCGAAACGAAAATCACAGGAGAATGCAACCGAAGGGCCATCCATTTACACTAGAATTTTCGGCGAAAATACCTTGTTATTTTCGGCGAAAATATCAGGCAAATCCGGCGACTTAGGGTTTAAGTATAAATACTTAAACCGGCGGCCCAAAGGAGAAAAAAAATCATTATTCATATTTTCACAAATCAGACTTTTGAGAGTCAGCCGACTCTAGGGTCGATAGATAGAGTTTAGAGAGTTCGAAGATCCGTGGAGAGATCGTGACGCCATCCTTCCACCTCGGAGAACTCGGAGCTTAAAGTTGAAGATCCAGGAGATTGAAGCTTCGCGGGAGTCGTCATAATTAGGTTTTTCAGTTCTTATCTGTTCTTCCTCTGTATGATGATCTTCTTTGTTGCATTTGATTCTTCTGTTATCGTTATGATTAGCTAAACTTGTAGAGCTTAGATTAGATGAACCCTAAGTGACCCAGGGCTTTAAAGCGGTCACGGATCGGCGGTAATTAGATTCGAAGTTCAATCAGTTTCTCTTGCATGGTTGTTTTGTTCTTGATTATTTATGTTTCTTTTCTGGTTGGTCGCCTAGATTAGGTTTTTGCAAGCTAGGGTTAGTCGTCAGACATCTCCCTGCTTTGGCGCATAAACTTGTCTTACTTGATCACCTAGTTTAGATTCTTGTTAAGCTGAGGATAGAAGCGAACGCTCGCCTCTCTTTAAAACATCAATTCAACCAGTTAACCTTATAATTGGAGTGTGCCTTTCGTAGGAACCGATTAGGGTTAATCCGCTTCAAGAGTACCTCATAAATCATTAGTAATTGCACCAGTTAATTAAGTCGTTGCGAGAGGCGACCGTACCCGTGCGGCTAGTCAATCTTGGTAGTTAAATCGGATAGAGCGAACGTTCGCCAGCCTTAAACCTAAGGGTCAGGAGTTATGGTGGTGTATAGAAACCGATTTAATTAGAATTGAAAACCGCTGATCTGTTGACTGCTGTTGCTCTGGTGATCTAAGGGGGATTCAAAATCTAAGTTCGTCTATCTTCTCGTTAGTCAACCTTTTACTTTTCTGTCTTTTATTTTCCTTTGCTTTATTAGATTAGAAGTCGTGGAACTCACACCACGCACTAAGTGCCTACATTCGAGTAATTTGCCATCTTCTTTGAGTAGTCGATTAGTAGAAACCCTGTGGAATACGATCTAGTCTACTTCGATAGGTTAGTTATTTGATACCGCTAAAACTGCAGCATCAACCACGCAGGGTATTTTGTTCTAGAGCTAATGCGCTGCAGAACAGTGATCAAATACTACAAAGCTAAAAAGAGCTAAGCATATCGTATTCCAGGGGTCTTCTAAGATTGACTACTTCAAAACTGGCAAAATACTCGAATGCAAACAAGTTGTGCGTGGTGTGAGTTCCATGACTTCTAATTCTAAGAAATGCAGAGAAATTAAAACAAATTAAACTAAAGCAGATTGGAAATTAGGGTTTGAAAACAGAGATGACAAACGAACTTAGACTTTGAATCCCCCTTCGTTCCCAAGAGCATTGGCAACCAACAGATCAGCGGATTTCGATTCTCATTCAATCAATTACTAAGACACCACCATAACTCCTTACCCTTAGGTTTAAGACTGGTGATGACACTCGATTTGACGTGATTATCAGCCTCATTTAAGCGACATTTCCTTACTTGAAACGTGGTTTTAGGGGTAAAATAGCGAATATTCACTCAACTACCCTATTTCCTACCGATTTGATTACTTTGGCCCTTTTTGGGTCTATTTGATGGTTTTCTAGTGTTTTTGTAAGAGCGCAGGTTTTTATCGTCAAATATGTAACCACGGACGTGTTCAAGACCTCAAGGAGTGAACCAGAATCGAACCAGAAATCGAACCAGAGTCAGAACCGAAGATCCAACTGCCCAGCACAATGTTTTCGCCGAAAATACTATGAGGTTTTTGGCGAAAATACCTTCAGAACTCACAGGCTGATTTACACTGAAGTTTTTGGCGAAAACTTCCTTAAGTTTTCGCCGAAAATCATTGAAGAAATCAAACAGGCGATTTTAACTAAAGATTTCGGCGAAAATTATCTGATATTTTTGCCGAAAATATCTCCCAAATCCGGCGCTGTATTGGAAACCCTAAGCGTACCTAATTAAAGAGAACCAGCCGGCAGCCAGGGGAAGGAATCAAGAATCAATTCATTATTCATCTTTTCACAAATCAGACTTTTGAGAGTCAGCCGACTCTAGGTCGATAGATAGAGTTTAGAGAGTTCGAAGAATCGTGGAGAGATCGTGACGCCATCCTTCCACCTCGGAGAACTCGGAGGTTAAAGTTGAAGATCCAGGAGATTGAAGCTTCGCGGGAGTCGTCAGAATTAGGTTTTTCAGTTCTTATCTGTTCTTCCTCTGTATGATGATCTTCATTGTTGCCTTTGAGTCTCTTGTTTCCGATATGAGCAACTGAATTTGTAGAGCTTAGATTAGATGAACCCTAAGTGACCCAGGGCTTTAAAGCGGTCACGGATCGGCGGTGATTAGATTCGAAATTCAATCAGTTCTTTTTCATGTTTGATTTGTTCTTCCTTGTTCATGTTTCTTGTCTGGATTGATCACCTAGATTAGATTCTTTGTTAAGCTAAGGATAGAAGCGAACGCTCGCCTTACTTTAGAACATCGAATTGAACAATTAACCTTATAATTGGAGCGTGCCTTTCGTAGGAACCGGTTAGGGTTAATCCACTGCAAGAGTAACTCACTAATCATTAGTAATTTCACCAGTTAATTAAGTCATTGCGAGAGGCAACCGTACCCGGGCGGCTAGTTAATCTTGGTAGTTAGAACGGATAGAGCGAACGTTCGCCGGTCTTAAACCTAAGGGTAAGGATTTATGGTGGTGTCTTAGTAATTGATTGAATTAGAATTGAAAACCGCTGGTCTTGTGATTGCCGTTGCTCTGGTGATCTAAGGGGGATTCGAAATCTAAGTTCGTCTATCTTCTCGTTAGTCAACCTTTTACTTTTCTGTCTTTTATTTTCCTTTGTTCATTAGATTAGAAGTCGTGGAACTCACACCACGCACTACGTGTTCAAACCTGAGTAATTTGCCAGCTTCTTTGAGTAGCCGATTAGTAGAAGCCCGTGGAATACGATCTAGTCTACTTCGGTAGATTAGTTATTTGATACCGCTAAAACTGCAGCTATCAAATTGGCGCCATTGTCGGGGACTCTTCTAATTGTTTCAAAGAAGAGTTGGCAAATTATTCTTCTACCTTTCCGCCTTACCATTTAATTTTCCTCCATTTTTCCATGATTTACCTGGGTAGTGCTTTTGAGTTTTGATTATGCAGGATTACAGGTGGGATGACCAGTACCAAGAGTGGTATGTCGATGAAGCACCGTATATTGAGGATAACCAAGAGATGTATATACTAGCTCATCAGCATCGACAACAGACGACGAGAATAGAATCCTTCTTGGAGAATATCTCTACAGAGATACAAGCTCACAAAGAGATAAACTCACATGTTCATCAAAATCGACAACAGACGGTAAGAGTAGAATCCGCCTTGGATGATCTCATTTCGAAGCTGCAAGCTCGTAACGTAGTGGATGTCGAGCTCGAGCAACCAAATCCACTAATGGAAGAAGATGATCAAGAGCTGTATGAAGATGAACATGACAATCTCACCGATGACTATTGCGAGCCAGAAGCATCTGATGAAGAATCCTTGGCGGTGGTGGTTGATGAAGACATAAAGCCAATCCATCTTGAAGTTGAAGCTGAAGAGGAGCACATAGAGATTGAGGAGATACCCTCACCTACACTTCCACCGAGTCAACCTGTAGAGAAGATGGAGCTCATTGATCATGCCGCGCCGTACTACCTCCTTCCTCCTCCGGTTGGAGAATTCAAGAAGAACTGGTCATCCAAACAGAACCGCGATCTACTGGAGCACTACCGGCCACATCACCCTTCTTGAGTGCTACATGGCACTCAACCGCTGGCCTTGAAGAAGACGATTGAATTCAAGGAACTCCTAAGTTGGGGTCCCTAACAGGTACCGTCCGGCTCAAGGACGTTAAAAGAGAGCGCTTCGTGGGAGGCAACCCACGGCTGGAGTCCGTTTTTTGAATTTTTGAGTCAGTCTTTTCGTCGTTCGAGTCAGGTTTGGGGGAGCCAAAGTGTCAGTTTAATTTTCTTTCGTTTTAATTTTTTTTCGTTAGTTTTTGAAAAAAAAGGGTTTTAAAATAAATTTTCGGCGAGAATTGAAAATTCTCGACCGAAAACAAGTCACAGGAGCGTCCCTTTATTTTTGTGTGTTTTTCGAAGATGTTTTCGGCGAAAACTCCTAAAGTTTTCGCCAAAAACTTGTGTTGTTTTGAAAATCAGTTAGATTTTTTCGGCCCGATTCCAACGCATACTTGATCGTCCAAATCGGAGCTCTGTAGCTCCAGTTATGCCCGAAACAAGTTTTTCACGTTTTTGGCCAACTTCGTCGCTTTCCGTCCATTTTCTTGAGTCGTGTCTAAAAGGTTAGTTGTTGGGTTTTCAATTTCGAATCTTTTGACATATTGATTGTTGAATTTCGACGAGTTTAATACCGGTCTACCTCGTTTTGCGTGTCTGCTATTTCGGTGTGATTTTTTCTGAACTAATTGAGCTTGGATGATCTAGATTGCTCTAGGAGTGTCGTGCCGTGAATTTCAAAAAAAAAAGAGTCAAAATATTTTCAAAATTCCCCTTAACCTTCTTTGTTCGACTTTTATTCTGTGTGGATCCGGGGCACTTGTCCCGGTATCCTTTTGATCTTTTTGTTGTTTTTATTTTTGTAGGAACTCGAGTAGCTACTCCGCTCTGCTCCGGACGCTCCGTGCTCATCCGCTACACCGACCATCACCTTCCAGGTTTTTCGTATCTCTCTACTCTAGATTAGTCCTGTGAGGACACAGAACCGTTTAAGTGTGGGGTAGGATGTTAGAATTTGCCTGATTTTGCTTGCTATCTGTGATTCTATGGTTCAATTTTGAAATTCTCTAGCATAGAATTGCTCAATTCTTGACTTTTGATGTTAAATTGACTTCAATTTTGGACAATGACGTCTAGACTGTTCCACTTAGAACCTGTAACCAACGTGTCAGAACTGATATTAAATGAGTTTAGGTCAGAACAGATCATAAATCACTTCTGTAGTTGAAACTTGAATTAATTGAATTAATTGGTTTGTTAATAACAAAGCTCGATAACACCGTTCTAAGATGATAGATGCTAGCTTCTTCCATGTTTTTTTCACTCCATATTTGTTCACCTGTGATTGTGGCTTGAGATTAAATGGAAATCCAATTCGAAATCTCGTGTAAAAAGTTATAACTAGCTAGGATCAAGTGGTTAAATCGATAAATCAAGTGTTTGAGTGGTGAAATTCGAGTTGTGCAAATCAATGTAAAGTTCTTTAAAGTGCTGGAAAAAAAAAATCTAGGCAAGCCCCACACCTAAGTGAAGTGTTCGGGTTGAGCACTAGCAAAGGCACAAATACTGTGAGCTAGGCAGGTCCAACACCTAAGTGAAGTGTTTGGTATCGAGCACTAGTATGCAGTAAATAAATTGAAGGAAGAAGTTGAACTTGAAATAAATCATTGTTTAAATCGGTCCTAGCTAGAACATGTAACGTGCAGATCTAGAAATGGATGAAGTCGAGTCAATAGCCACGTCACTTTTCCTACCTCCGCATCCACATCATGGCTAGAGCTTAAAGTCTTTTCTCATTAGAATTGGTGTTATCGTAGTCGGTTAATTATGATTAATTGTTTTGCCAAGAAACGAGCTTTGTTAAAACCACTACTTGAAGTGTGCAGAAATTAGTGAGATTGAAAACTTGTTTGGTTGATGTTCTTGCATGTGTAGGTCACTCTTTCTACGTGGAACAGTCTAAACCAAATTGTTAGAATTGAATCTCGATTTAATCTCGTGTCATTTGTGAATTTGAGTGTGTTCTAGTTCAGTTTGCTTGAGGACAAGCAAAAGCTTAAGTGTGGGGTATTGATGACACTCGATTTGACGTGATTATCAGCCTCATTTAAGCGACATTTCCTTACTTGAAACGTGGTTTTAGGGGTAAAATAGCGAATATTCACTCAACTACCCTATTTCCTACGATTTGATTACTTTGGTCCTTTTGGGTCTATTTGATGGTTTTCTAGTGTTTTTGTAAGAGCGCAGGTTTTTATCGTCAAATACGTAACCACAGACGTGTTCAAGACCTCAAGGAGTGAACCGGAATCGAACCAAAGTCAGAACCGAAGATCCAACTGCCCATCACAATGTTTTCGCCGAAAATACTATGAGGTTTTCGGCGAAAATACCTTCAGAACTCACAGGCTGATTTACACTGAAGTTTTCGGCGAAAACTTCCTTAAGTTTTCGCCGAAAATCATTGAAGAAATCAAACAGGGGATTTTAACTAAAGATTTTGGCAAAAATTATCTGATATTTTCGCCGAAAATATCTCCCAAATCCGGCGCTGTATTGGAAACCCTAAGCGTACCTATTTAAAGAGAACCAGCCGGCAGCCAGGGGAAGGAATCAAGAATCAATTCATTATTCATCTTTTCACAAATCAGACTTTTGAGAGTCAGCCGACTCTAGGGTCGATAGATAGAGTTTAGAGAGTTTGAAGAATCGTGGAGAGATCGTGACGCCATCCTTCCACCTCGAAGAACTCGGAGCTTAAAGTTGAAGATCCAGGAGATTGAAGCTTCACCGGAGTCGTCAGAATTAGGTTTTTCAGTTCTTATATGTTCTTCCTCTGTATGATGATCTTCATTGTTGCCTTTGATTCTCTTGTTTCCAATATGAGTAACTGAACTTGTAGAGCTTAGATTAGATGAACCCTAAGTGACCCAGGGCTTTAAAGCGGTCACAAATCGGCGGTGATTAGATTCGAAATTCAATCAGTTCTTTTTCATGTTTGATTTGTTCTTCCTTGTTCATGTTTCTTGTCTGGATTGATCACCTAGATTAGATTCTTGTTAAGCTAAGGATAGAAGCGAACGCTCGCCTTACTTTAGAACATCGAATTGAACAATTAACCTTATAATTGGAGCGTGCCTTTCGTAGGAACCGGTTAGGGTTAATCCACTGCAAGAGTAACTCACTAATCATTTGTAATTGCACCAGTTAATTAAGTCGTTGCGAGAGGCGACCGTACCCGGGCGGCTAGTTAATCTTGGAAGTTAGAACGGATAGAGCGAACGTTCGCCGGTCTTAAACCTAAGGGTAAGGAGTTATGGTGGTGTCTTAGTAATTGATTGAATTAGAATTAAAAACCGCTAGTCTTGTGATTGCCGTTGCTCTGGTGATCTAAGGGGGATTCGAAATCTAAGTTCTTCTATCTTCTCGTTAGTCAACCTTTTACTTTTCTGTCATTTATTTTCCTTTGTTCATTAGATTAGAAGTCGTGGAACTCACACCACGCACTACGTGTTCAAACCTGAGTAATTTGCCAGCTTCTTTGAGTAGTCGATTAGTAGAAGCCCGTGGAATACGATCTAGTCTACTTCGATAGATTAGTTATTTGATACCGCAAAAACTGCAGCTATCAACTGGCGAACGTTCGCTCTATCCGATCTAACTACCAAGATTAACTAGCCGCCCGGGTACGGTCGCCTCTCGCAACGACTTAACTTAATTGGTGCAATTACTAACGATTTATGAGTTACTCTTGCAGTGGATTAACCCTAACCGGTTCCTACGAAAGGCACGCTCCAATTATAAGGTTAATTGTTCAATTGGATGTTCTAAAGTAAGGCGAGCGTTCGCTTCTATCCTTAGCTTAACAAGAATCTAATCTAGGTGATCAATCTAGACAAGAAACATGAACAATGAAGAACAAATCAAACATGAAAGAGAACTGATTGAATTTCGAATCTAATCACCGCCGATCCGTGGCCGCTTTAAAGCCCTGGGTCACTTAGGGTTCATCTAGACTAAGCTCTAACGAGTTTAGCTACTCATGTTCATCACAAAAGAATCTAACACAAAGAAAGAGTTCATCATCCAGAGGAAGAACAGAAAAGAATCTGAAAAACCTAATTTAGACGACTCTGACAGACTTCGATCTTCGGTAAACTACAATCCTAGCTCCGGTTTTCCGAGATGAAAGGGATGGCGTCACGATCTCTTTCCGGCTCTTCGAACTCTAACTCTTCGCTCCAGAACTCCAGAGAATTCTTGGAAAACGTAATTATGATGTGCTGAATGAGGTCTCTCTTTATTGGGCCTCGGGTTAAGTATTTATACTTAACCCTAAGTGCTCCGGATTTGCCTGATATTTTCGCCGAAAATCTTTAGGAATTTTCGGTGAAAATTCCTTCATAAATGGCTGGTGTCCGGTTGCTTCTCTCCTGTGATTTTTGGACTGATGGTTCTCGGCGAAAACTTTGGTTTTCGCCGAAAACTTCCTTGGCTGAGCATCTGTGGATTTGTGATGATATTTTCGCCGAAAATACAAGGGTATTTTCGGCGAAAATTCCTTTGTAATCCGGGCAGGAATTTTCTTGAACTTGATTGGCTCCTTTGATCGATTCCGGTTCAGTTCCTCGATGTTCCAATGCCTTAGACACGTCCTTGGCTACTTTATTTGATGGCAAAAACCTGTGCTAACATAAAAACACTAGAAAACCATCAAATAGACCCGAAACGGGCCAAGGTAACAGAAATGGCACGAGATAGGGCAATCGATTGAATATTCGTTATTCTACCCTAAAAACCATGTCTTAAGCAAAGAAATGTCGCTTAAATGAGGCTGATAATCACGTCAAATCGAGTGTCATCAAATACCCCACACTTAAGCTTTTGCTTGTCCTCAAGCAAACTGAATAGAAACGCTCATGTTCACAAATGATAAGATCGATTAAATTGGAGCTTAATCAAACACAATGAATTATTAGACAGCTAATTCCTAGAACAAGAAACCTAACATGCATACAGATCAGCCAAACTACCTGGTCTCACTAATAAACTGCACACGACAAGTAATTAGCAACCAATTATGCACGAATTTGATCTGACCGACCAGACTCCTCACACAGGAAATATTTAGTAAAATGGGGAACTCTCGCTCTCTGTGTTTAAGGACGTGTTTCTGCTCTCGATCATTTTCTGTTACCGAATTCTGTCATAGGTTTGCAATTCGACCACATCTCCACCACTGTGACAACACGAGTATCTAGTCAAGAAGGACTTCCCTGCTAGAACCGTAATGAAATCTACACTACTTGGGTTTATGATGCGATGGATGATGAGAATGTATGATGATGGCTTGGTGCGGTGTAGCTTTCGACTAACTTCCCTCGAATCTAATCTATGGCTTCCTACCGTCTAACCAAACACGGGTGGAATGATGAACGCTCGTCCTATGATACCCTCAAGCAACCTAGCACTTATTCTTTTTCTTTACACGATTTTTTTCTTCTTTTCTTTCTTTTGAACTTTTCTTTTGACTTCGTTCTTCCATTTGTAGGGAGAAGAACGTTTATTTGAAAGAAAACTTTGAAACTTTTTTATTTTTCTGATTTTTTTTCTTCATTTTTTCGAAATTTTTTTTTCTTTTTTTTTCTTTTGTGCCGATTTTCTTTTAGTTGCTAGAGGGGTTTACACGTCTGGACATAATAGCGAAGACCACTTGTTTAATGGCTATAGGCAGGTTACCACAAACCGACTTCCGGTAGGTCAATCTAGAACTACAACCACAGGGGATCAACGGGGAATGAAAGAAATGGGAAATGGCTGTAATGTATTATCGAACCGAAAGAACAGGCCAAGCTCAAGGGTCTAAACCTAGTGGATTTATCGTTTGGTAGGCTATCTGGCTTAGTAGCTGAATCTAGGTGCCCCTATCCTTCTAGAACTCGTGTCATCGTGTGGTCTCGAGTAGGTCTCATGCAAATTCTAACTCATTCAAGTAAACAGAAAATCACTCAGAAAGAATTTAAATTGCAAGTTACGTGCAATGGATCAAAAGCTCACAGTTGGTTTGCTAGTCGGATTCGGTCATTTTCATGCAATCAAGGCTACAAACTACAAGTGTGATTTTAAAAATTCTGTTCTGACCAGGCAATTTAGCATCAAAGTATACAAGTTGGTTCTCAAGTTCTAGGTTAAGCAGTCTAAGCATCATTATGAAGGGTTGAACAGCAACTTAACATCAAAAATCAAGAACTGAGCATTCTAATGCTAGAGAGACTGGAATGGAATCACGAGGCACACACAAAACACAATCAAGGGAAATCAAGTTCATGCAAGGTTCTCTAGCATCCTACCCCACACTTAAATCGGACTGTGTCCTCACAGGACTAATTCTAGAGGTCAGAGTGAAGTAGAAGAACCTAGACCGAGATGATTGGTGTAGGGGATGAGCACGGGTCCTCGGAGCGGAGGGAATCTACCCAAGCGAAGCAAAGGGAATCTCCCAACTGCCTACAAAATAAAAACAAATGAAACATAAAAAGGAAACCGGGACAAGTGTCCCGGATCCACACAGAAAAAAGTTGGACCGAAATCCGAAAAGAATAAATAAAAAGAAAGGACAAGGAAAAGGACACCACCTGATCATGGCTGGTCAGGGGTGTCGGGGGGTGGAAAGTGGAGGTGCTCGCCGAGCTGACATTGCCACGCCAGCTGTGCCTCATACCGCCTGTCGGCGCGGCGCATATGCTGCTGCATAATAGTCCATCTCGCCTCTTGAGTGGCGTTGTCAGTGATGCGCCACTCCTGCAGTCGCTCATACAACTCACCAACATCTGCGGGGTGCGGTCGGTGTTGATGGTGAGGCGCCTGGTATGGATCGGGAATGTGCGGCGGTGGTTAAAAAAAAAGGGGGCGGTCGGGTTTCAAAAACAGAGGGGAGTTTATCGTCTGTGGGTCGAAAATGAAGTAAGGGAAGAGAGAGGATAAAATCAGATTTTTAAGTGGGATTTTTGGCCGATTTTCAAAGAGATTTTCGGCAAAAGAATAGGGAGTTTTCACCGAAAATTTACGTTCAAATGCACTGCCAGTTTTCAAAGATATTTTCGCCGAAAATGTCCATATGTTTTCGCCGAAAATAAGAGTTAAAATCACTGCCGGTTTTCAAATAGATTTTTTCGCCGAAAACACTCAACTTTTCGAACCGAAAATATGAAACAGGAGACCGGGTTCGAAAATTCAAAAGGCGATTTAGACGAAAACAATGGTGATTTCGCCGAAAATTTTGAACTACTCGGGTGAAAATATTTTCGCAAATCCCAACTTCAAAAAATCACAGTTAAATCAACAAAAATTGGAACGACCTCAATCAACATGCGACTGACTCTATGACACACAGACTCTACACGAAAAATAATAAATCAAATAAACTGACACTTTTGGCTCCTCCGAACCGACTCTAAAACACTAAGTTTGACAAAAATTAAAAACGGACTCCAGCCGTGGGTTGCCTCCCACGAAGCGCTCTTTTATTAACGTCCTTGAGCTGGACGATACCTGGACGGTATTAGGAGACATCCCAACTCAGATTCTCCTTAACGCTCGCGTCGGAGTTCATGAAGTACAGCTTCGGGACTTCTCCGGTAAGCGTGAATCTCTTCCCGTTCGCATGCAAAAACTTGGTACGTCCATCGGGAAGATGATCAATGATCTTGAAGGGTCGAACAGCTCTCTGGAGAGGTCATCCTTCTTGATTGTTATGATGGAAGGAATGAGGACTGTCAGCTTCTTCTTTTCTTTTATCTCCGGCTTGGTATCACCAGGATCGGTGATCGTCAGTACTTCCTTAGGAGATGCTTTCGGCTTCTCCTTCCATACTTGTTCCGGCGCCGGTTTCTCGGAACAATTTGATGGTGCAGCTGGCTCGGTGGAAGATGGTGGAATTTTTGGCCTCCAGACCATTTGGGTCTTCGTCTTCTTGTTCTTTCCCCGCGGCCTGCTCGATTTAGTGCTTGGTGGCTTAGAAGAGGTTTGCAGTTCCTTCTTCTTCCTGGGCAGCTTCTGAACCGAAGTTTCTAGTTTCTTCTTAATAACCTGTTCAATATTTGCAGCAACAACTGATCTAGAGACACTGGAAGAAGCATTAGTAACGGAGTTGACCGGAGTCAACTCCACAGTTTCAACAGCTAGGCAGTGAGATTCTTCATTCTTAGAGTCATATTTCATGCCATCTTTAAGACGGAACGTTTTCGTTTCTTTACCGACCCTTAGAGTTAAAGAACCATTTGGAACGTTAATATTCATTCCAGTAGTAGCCATGAAAGGTCGACCTATGAGAATGGTAGAATCATCTGTACTAGTATCCATAATCACATAGTCAGCTAAGAACGTGAATGGACCACATTTAGTAATAACGTCTTTAATCTCTCCCTTAGGGGTTTTAAGTGATCTATCAGCAAAGACAAGTTGCATACTAGGCGGTTCAAGTTCTCCTAGGTTTAACTTTTCAAACAGGCTCATAGGCGTGACATTAACAGATGCTCCTAGATCAACTAAACAACGTTCAATCTCAACATCATTAATGACCAAAGGTAAAGTAAAAGAACAGGATCAGATAACTTAGCTGGATATGGAGAGGCAGGTTTCTTAATACGAATGTCAGGATATCCTTCCTTGTTCCCCTTCATGCCAGTCTCTATCCTTGCATTTGGCAGCAATGCACTTGGAAAAGGAGGCTTTACGACGTACGGTGCAAGAGGAGGATCATCCTCCTTAGGCGCCGATTCCTGTTCTTCTTCTTCCTCTGGAGTTTCAGCGATCCTTAGGTTCCTTGATTTTAATCGGAGTGATGAATGGATTGGATCTGCCTTTCTTCAGAATATGTGATCGTAGAGGTGGAGCAGAACTGCCTGGTCTCTCTGCGCTCTTAGCCTGTTCGGTTTTAGAGCGAGTCCAAGGACGGTGAGGCATGCACCTGTAAACCTACAGATAACAAAGACAAACAAAACCAGTGTAAAATCAAAGTGGATGGAAAGGTGAAAATGGAAAGTAGAAGAATAAATTGCCAGTTCTTCTTTCAAACAATCAAAAGAAGTCCCCGGCAACGGCGCCAATTTGATGCGCTGCAGAACAGTGATCAAATACTACAAAGCTAAAAAGAGCTAAGCAGATCGTATTCCAGGGGTCTTCTAAGATTGACTACTTCAAAACTGGCAAAATACTCGAATGCAAACAAGTTGTGCGTGGTGTGAGTTCCACGACTTCTAATTCTAAGAAATGCAGAGAAATTAAAACAAATTAAACTAAAGAAGATTGGAAATTAGGGTTTAAAAACAGAGATGACAAACGAACTTAGACTTTGAATCCCCCTTCGTTCCCCAGAGCATTGGCAATCAACAGATCAGCGGACTTCGATTCTCATTCAATCAATTACTAAGACACCACCATAACTCCTTACCTTTAGGTTTAAGACTGGCGAACGTTCGCTCTATCCGATCTAACTACCAAGATTAACTAGCCGCCCGGGTACGGTCGCCTCTCGCAACGACTTAACTTAATTGGTGCAATTACTAACGATTTATGAGTTACTCTTGCAGTGGATTAACCCTAACCGGTTCCTACGAAAGGCACGCTCCAATTATAAGGTTAATTGTTCAATTGGATGTTCTAAAGTAAGGCGAGCGTTCGCTTCTATCCTTAGCTTAACAAAATCTAATCTAGGTGATCAATCCAGACAAGAAACATGAACAATGAAGAACAAATCAAACATGAAAGAGAACTGATTGAATTTCGAATCTAATCACCGCCGATCCGTGACCGCTTTAAAGCCCTGGGTCACTTAGGGTTCATCTAGTCTAAGCTCTAACGAGTTTAGCTACTCATGTTTATCACAAAAGAATCTAAGACAAAGAAAGAGTTCATCATCCAGAGGAAGAACAGAAAAGAATCTGAAAAACCTAATTTAGACGACTCTGACAGACTTCGATCTTCGGTAAACTACACTCCTAGCTCCGGTTCTCCGAGATGAAAGGGATGGCGTCACAATCTCTTTCCGGCTCTTCGAACTCTAACTCTTCGCTCCAGAACTCCAGAGAATTCTTGGAAAACATAATTATGATGTGCTGAATGAGGTCTCTCTTTATTGGGCCGCCGGGTTAAGTATTTATAGTTAACCCTAAGTGCTCCGGATTTGCCTGATATTTTCGCCGAAAATCTTAAGGAATTTTTGGCGAAAATTCCTTCATAAATGGCTAGTGTCCGGCTGCTTCTCTCCGGCTGCTTCTCTCCTGTAAAACTTCCTTGGCTGAGCATCAGTGGATTTGTGATGATATTTTTGCCGAAAATACAAGGGTATTTTCGGTGAAAATTCCTTTCTAATCCGGGCAGGAATTTTCTTGAACTTGATTGGCTCCTTTGATCGATTTCGGTTCAGTTCCTCGATGTTCCAATGCCTTAGACACGTCCTTGGCTACTTTATTTGACGGCAAAAACCTGTGCTAACATAAAAACACTAGAAAACCATCAAATAGACCCGAAACGGGCCAAGGTAACACAAATGGCACGAGATAGGGAAATCGATTGAATATTCGTTATTCTACCCTAAAAACCATGTCTTAAGCAAAGAAATGTCGCTTAAATGAGGCTGATAATCACGTCAAATCGAGTGTCATCAAGAGCTCATGCCCTCACACCCCGGAGCGAAACAGATGTGCAAAATGGAAGCATAGACATGTGACAGAGCTGGGCCGCACACTTCTATACCAAGCTAAACTCCCTTTGCTATATTGGTCGTACGCCTTTCGCACGGCAGTTTATATAATCAACAGGTTGCCGTCCTCAAGCATAGGTTTCGACAACCCTTATTAGTGCTTATTTGGCACGTCATCAGATTACTCGTCGCTACGAGTGTTTGGGTGCCTATGTTACCCTTGGCTAAAGCCATATGCGGTTAACAAACTTGAACCAAAATTGGCTCCAAGTGTCTTTCTGGGCTATATTTTACAACACAAAGGATATTATTGCCTCTGTTTGTCTACATTTTAGATTCACGTGTCTCGCCATCTTCCTTTTCCAGGTGCCTACGGTACTCGAAGCTACTCCAACACAACCTACCGTACCCACCATGCCCGCACTACCCATGACTTTACTCTACCGTCACAGCCTATACCACCCGTCCAAGCTACTGAAACCGCGGCCCAATGACCCAGTCCTACTGTCCCACCAGCTCAGCCACACCCCACGGCTCGAGAAACTACATCACGCCATCAAATGGTGACTCGCTCCCGCACCGGTAATCTGAAGCCACAGACGTTTCTCTCTTAACTCGATCCTAGTGATTGGGAACCATCATGCTACAGACAGGAGTCACAGCATAGACACTAGCGTGATGCAATGTCTGAAGAGTTCAACGCCTTCTTACACAATAACGCGTGGACCCTCGAGGCGCCGTCACCGACCAAGAAGACGTTTGGAAACAAATGGGTGTTTAAGATCAAACGCAATCCTGATGGATCTATGGCTCGGTACAAAGCTCGTTTGGTCGCTATAGGGTATCACTAGACAGAGGGTGTGGACTACACCGAAACATTAAATTCGCAACCATTCATCTTGTTTTATCAATTGCTTTTTTTGGCTTATGTTTTATCAATTGCTATATCCAGAAATAAATCAGCTGGATGTATGTAACGCATTCTTACATGGAAATCTCAAGGAACTTGTGTACATGGAGCAGTCACTGGGGTTTGCGGATCCAACGAGACCAAACCATGTATGTCGTCTTCACAAATCCCTCTACGGCCTAAACCAAGCACCAAGGGCGTGGTTCTCTTGTTTACGGGATGCATTGCTAGAGCTTGGATTTGTGGGATCCAAAATAGAACACTCATTATTTTATGCCCACCGACAAACTCCGATTATTATCCTATGTTTATGTCAATGACATAATTATTACAGGAGCAGCAGCAACAGAGGTGCAACAAATCATAGAGCAATTGGCAAGGCGTTTTAAGCAGAAAGATTTGGGTCCGTTAAGCTATTTCCTTGGCATACAGGTGGAACGCACAACTGATGCTCTACATTTAGTGCATCCAAAATACATCCAAGAGCTTCTTCATAAGGCCGGTCTCCAAGACTCCAACCCGGTCACCTAACCATATTATCGGGCACAAGACGACACGGGTACTCTATTTGATCATCCAACTCTCTTCCGTCAGCTCCTAGGAGGGCTACATTATCTCCAAATGACGCGGCCAGATATAGCATACGCAAAAAATAAGCTCTCTCAGAGAATGCATGCACTAACGGAGCTGGATTGGGTACACCTAAACACAGTTTTGCGTTACCTCAAAGGCACCGTATCACACGGTATCACTCTCCATAACCACTCCTCACATTCATTATCGTTTTATACAGATGCTGATTGGGCAGAGGACACCAAAGATCATCGCTCTACGAGTGCTTACGTAACTTATCTTGGGCCAAATATAATATCATGGTCTAGTAGAAAGCAAAAGACGATATCACGTTCATCTACCGAGGTCGAGTACCACGCTCTCGCAACTGCGTCATTCAAAGTATTATGGCTCAACTCCCTGCTGGTTGAAATCAGATTTCCGACACCAACGCCACCAACAGTTTGGTGTGACAACATAGGGGCAACATATTTGTCTTGTTACCCGTTTTCCACTCCCGCTCGAAGCACCTTGAGATTGATTTTCATTTTGTCCGGGAACGGGTCGCCAACAAGCACCTCCACGTGGCTTACATCTCCACCAAATATCAGATAGCTGATGCTTTGACAAAACCGCTTGCAGCTCTGCGATACACAGTTCTTCGTCTCAAGATCAATGTTGCTCCCACCATTGGCTTGCGGGAGGGTGATAAGGATGAGAATAATAAATAGTTTATTCCCTTACCTTTTGTAATTATCTCCTTAATATTCTTGTAATTATCTCATTCTATAAATATACAACCCTAGCACACGGTTGGGTGTGGGTAAACATTCCAACTAGATTTACAGTAGAGACCTTTCTTATCTTCTTCGCCACGTTTCGAACACCTCATGGATCTAACCTGAATACACTTGGACTAATAACTAAACCTCGATTGTTGGAAACTTCTCAGCAAATAACCACCATTTAATCCAAAATTTGGCGAGGGTCTTCCCTATACCTTAAAACATTTAAAACATTTTTAGGATAGAAATTTAAAGTCTTTGTATGATGAAATGTTAGAAAAGGGAATAAAATCTTGGACACGTAACACAAATACTATGTGTTGGAGAATGATTAATGAGTGCCTTAACACAAAATCCCCTCAATTGAGTAAAAAATTATGTTGGTGGTGTCTTCAAGGCGAGCACTACCGCATCTAGCTCCAACCCGTGGATCGGTTAATTCACTTTATGCACCCTGAAGTGAACAGAACAAAAGTGATCATCTTCCATTCTGGGTAAGCACACCCCAAACCTTGCAATGTAGCATCACTATATACCATCTATTCACTTCCCTCAACTAGTAAAACCAACACTTGAGTAGAAGTCAACTCTTTCTGCAACCTTTCAAAGTTCGTTCAACCCTCCACCAAATTAGCAATTCCTCTTTCTATCAGCACTCTCTACAATTCCCTTACTTTCCAACTAACATTTGTACCCACTCTACTTTACCCCCTATAGGAACAAGGCATAATATTGCATCACTGAAATCGCCATCTTAGGCGCAAAGCCAAACTCCTTTTATGGAAACCCTTGAACACCATTTGCTCTATCCTCTCATATAACAGAAGGATCCCCTTCTTCAGATAATTCTACAATTCAATCTTGACAACAACCCAAACTCCAACAACTCATCATGAATTAATCGTTACTCACCATCCCTTTTAAAGCTGATTACTACCTGCATCCCCGATTCACGTTCCTCTTCGACTGACCTATCGCCTGTACTCCCATCTCTACCAGAAACTTTAGAGCCTCCTTCTATCTGCAGCTCATTCTCGATGATTAAACTTAACCACAAGATCCCAATTGTCCTTGCCTTGCGACGTCCATTACATTATAGCACTGCACATAGCATTGCATACCATATTTCCCACTTCCTTCCGATGGTCTTCATTCCACCAGTTTACTTACCTCTTTTCACTTACTCAAACCCCCACCGTTAAGGGAATCCTCCACCATTGATTTTCAAAATCACAAGTCCACATTTGATTTTTTTTGCTAGAAAGTGAAACATTTGCAAATTCTCTTTAAATCAACTAGGAAATAAAAACTTTAAATTTACCTTTAAAAACCAAAATTGATAAAATCAAACTCAACCTTAGTTAAATTGCCATATTGCTTTCAAAGTCCTTAACACTAGTTATTTCAAAGTCCTTAACACTAGTTATTCAAAGAAAACAAACATCAAAGGTCAAAACCAAAACACATTAACAATTTGAAATCATAAAAAAAATCTCATTTACTCAAAAGATTAAATCCCGAAATACATCTTTCATTTTTGCAACAGTTTAAAAATCTCAAGTATGGGAAAAAAAATATAAAATTCTCATAACAGATTATAAATTTTCATTCAAACCCACAGTTAAATTGCAAAAACCTCTTCCCCAAACAGTTTAAAATATTAATTAAGAAAAATAAGGATCAAAGTTTCCTTGATAGATTAAAAGTTTTCATCTGAATACACATTTGAAATCGACAACTTGTTAAAACCCAATCCTCATCCTTTTCAAACTAACGACCTTAAAATAATTCTTAACACGATTTAAATCGAGATTTATCGCAACCCTTCAAATTATTCAAACCTCTTTTCTCCCAAACAATTAAAACCCTTAACTTTCAAGAATTTAAAAGTTTCACTTTAAAATCTTATCTCAACTCTTCTACTTCCACCTTGCTGAACTACTGGCTTGTTTATGTTTTCCCTCAACATCGTTAGACATCCCAAAATCCGTCTTGATCCTTAATTCACTGCTCTGTTTAAGCTATTGTTTTAGCCCCTAAACACATACAATGCTAGTTACCTCGTACGCAATGGTTGTTGCCATACTCCAGTGAACGACCATTGTCGTAAAGCAACGTGCGATGCTTAGCTTCAGGGAACGGTCGTTGTTGTCCTACAATGCTCGTTGCCTAGCTTACAGGAACGACCATTGCTTTCCTTGAAACGCATGTTGTCTAGATTCAGTCTGTTATTGTCTATCAGCTGACATGACAATCATTCTCCTCGTTCTTCATTCCAAATTTGGCATCACCACCTTCCAGTGATCCTGAGGTACAGTCTCTCCTACGCCTCGTGTGTGACGTCTCGAGTCCCTCCTCACCTCTTTAGGGCTTCCCAGCACTCATTACTAACTCTAGAAACACTTCCTAACTTCACCGTTCAACCCAAAACACCCAACGCAATCCTTTCAGGCATTAGGGAGCAGGCCGGGTCCCTTTCTACTAACTCTTGGTTACCAGGAAAAGATCCAAATGCCTCTCCTCACTCCCAAGTCCGTTCTGTCTCGTGGTTTCCAACAACACTCCACTTCTGATTTAACCAACGCCCAACCTTACTACTCTCCATCTCAGGGTCTACTTGATGGTCGGAAGGAAGTTGAAGGGTGGATAACTCCAGTTGACTAGTTTGCAAACAATTTCATTCCAAATTTTACTTTCGATTCAAATCCCCAACCCAGTTAAATTATTTAAAAGCCTTTGGAAGGTTAATCATGTATCAATTGTTCACTTTCCCTTATAACGAGGTTAATTACTCCCCGGGAGGGGAAGACTACACACCGATCCAGCATCGACCAACCAGGCTCTGATACCATTTTGTAACACCCGATGCCGCTTTCCATGATTCAACCCGTTGTTGGACCGAAATCAAGTGTTAGGAATGAAAATCGAGAATCAAAAGAGCTCAAAATTTAAATGAAATGGATCTATTGAAATAAACACTTTACAAATGGGATCCCGAGTTCAAATACAACAAGCCACAACCGGCCATGAATCAACCATCACAATCACTTCACGGTGTAGCCACGAACCAACCAACTTTAGTTGCGAGAGGAGAACTAAGAGGGGGTCAGTTTCCTATTGAAATTGAGTGAACCCACTGGGGTTAGCTAAGCACCAAACTACATAGGGATTATCTTAGACTCAGACACTGTAATACAACAATGGGACACTTACCTACGTCTAGTTCATTTTAAAAACCTAGCAATGTAGTGCTAGGTGATCAACCATAATTCTTTCTACCAATACCCGATCATGCAATTTCCCACACTACCATCTCAATATAATACCATGTTTCAATTCCTCCTAACCACTATCTATCGTTGTAAGCCCTCACCTGGGTAAACCATGTTTTTCGTTCCCACGAGATCGCACAAACCCACTTCTGACAAGCTTAACCCACAACCACAATCACATCTCTCCAAAAAAACAGCACTAATCTGATTAGACCTAGGGTTTCAAGAACCGGAGACCAACTCAACAATTAGAACGATCCTTACCTTAAATCAAAGACCGAAACGAGCCCGAGAGATCACCACCGGTCGTTCTCTAAGCTTCCTCAAGCCTCTCCTTATATTCTAGGGTTCTTGGTTCATCAAAAACCCTCTCTTATCACCTCTGAAGCTTTGGGAACGAAGAAAGAACCAATGAAACATTGTTGTGTGTTTTTCTGATAGTCAAATTTTTATCCTACAGGTCGCAACGGTCTTTGTCCCTTTGTTGACAAAGAACATTGCAAGAAAACAACGCCCGTTGTCTCAGAACATTCTTCTCACTAATCTGATTCCACAGGTTTGACGATTTATCATTTGGACTTCAAACGAGCAAGTTATGACCATTTTAGTAGTTGTCACCTGCGATTCCCAAAACCTTTCTGGCAGAAAAACCATCAGCTTTACTTGAATCAATGATGACACTAGATTAAACGCTATTATCTCCCCCGATAAGAAAAATCCCGTTGTCTAAAGCACGTTTAGGATAGTTTAGTGGATTTCAGTTCATTCACTGTATTTCTTATCGATTTGGTTACCTTGGCCCGTTTCGGGTCTATTTGATGTATTTTCTAGTGACTCTTTGAGTACACAAGTTTTTGCCTCAAATAAGTACCTGTCGAACGTGTTCGAGATGCAATGGAGCTTTGAGAAAGACCATGGAACCATTAGAGAAGCCAAAGGATGATGAAAGGAGAAAACTGGTTGATAGGAGGGAAGTTCTCGGCGAGAACTTCAACGTTCTCGCCAATAAGGTATTGAAGAAATCATCAAAAACCTCGTCAATATTCCTGAATTAATTGTGTAGAGGTTGTTTCCGAGAACCTTAGCTTTTCCATATCAAAATTGGAAACAGATTTCAGCCCTATTTAAGCACCGGTTCAGGCCCTTTACAAGACACATCCGATTTTCCAGACAAGCCAATACTTGGAGAGAGTTTAGAGCACTATTCGGAGTATTTGGAGAGATCATAACAAGGATTAATCCATCCCGAAGAACGCTCAGATCATCGAAGTTGAAGATTTTCAATATCGAAGCTTCAAGGAATCATCGCAATTAGGTTTTTCAGTTTATCTATGTTCTTCCTTCCTAAGATGAATTCTTTTGTAGTTTCTGAATCTTGTTTGTCGGACATGATTAGCTAAACTTATCTAGCTTACATTATATGAACCCTAAGTGACCCGAGGCTTTAAAGCGGTCACGGATCAATGGGTAGTTAGATTTTAATTCAAACTTTTCTTATTCATGTCTGATTTGTTCTTAAAATATTGTTTCTTCTCTAGCCTGATCACCTAGATTATATTCTTGTCAGGATAAAGATAGTGGTGAACATCCGCCTTGTTCTAGAACATCGAATTAAACAATTAACCTTTTCAACGGATTCACTTGACCAATAAGGGTCGTTTAGGGTTAATCCATTTCAAGAGTAGCTCATAGAATCAATTCAGGTGCACCAATCAGTTATCCATTGCAGAAGCGAATGCACGAACGGATAATTGATCTTGGTACTAGTTCAACAATAGAGAACGTCCATAGACTTAGACCTAAGGGTAAGGAGCTATGTCGGTGATTAAGAACTGAATGAATTAAGTCTGAAACTTGTCGATCTTGTGATTGCCAATGCCTTGGTAATCTTAGGGGGGTTCGAGTCTAAGCTCTCATCTTGTTAATTGAAACCTACTAATCAATCAATCTGTTAGCTTTAATTAGTTATTTCTTTCCTTGCATGCTAGTTTTAGGATCTCATGGAACTCACACCACATAACTTATTTAACTGAGTAGTTACCGACTTCTTTGAGTAAACATGAAAGAATAAATACGTGGAATACGATCTATCCTACTTTTGTGGGGTAGTTATTTGAACCACTGTTTTACAGTCTGTCAATCAATCATCATCACTTCACTAGAAATTTTCAAGTAACGAACCAGGAACGTGTCGTTACAAAGCATGTGTGTGACTAGATGAATCAGATATAGATGAGGAAGATCCAAGAGTAGTTGTACCCGAGTCAGTGGGACAATCAGGTTGTGTTTGGAACTAAGTCAATAATCGGTGCCATATTGATGAGCTGTAAAACAATGATCAAATACTACTAAGCTGGAAGCTAAGCAGATCGTATTCCACAGGTCTCTTCTAATCGTCTACTCAAATGTGAAGGCAATTTATTCAGGTTTAAACACGTTATGCATGGTGTGAGTTCCACGACTTCTAGACTAAGACACAGGAAAATTAGAATGAAATTAAAAGATAGAATGAATGGTTGGTTTAGACAGACGACAGACAAGCTTAGATTTCGAATCGCCCTTAGATCACCAAGGCAGCAGCAATCACAAGACCAGCGGTTTTCAATTCTCATTCAATCAATTCCCAAACACCACCATAACTCCTTACCCTTAGTTTTAAGACTGGCGAACGTTCGCTCTATCCGATCTAACTACCAAGATTAATTAGCCGCCCGAGTACGGTCGCTTCTTGCGACAACTAAACTAACTGGTGCAATTACTAGTGATTAATGAGTTACTCTTGAAGCGATTAACCCTAACTGGTTCCTACGAAAGGCACACTCCAATGAATAGGTTAATTGGTTGAATTGATGTTTTAAAGCGAGGCGAACGTTCGCTACTATCCTCAGCTTAACAAGAATCTAAACTAGATGATCAAGAAAGACAAGTTTATGCGCCAAAGCAGGGAAGCTGTTGGCGACTAACCTTAACTTGCACAAACCTTATCTAGGCGACCAACTAGAAGAGAAACACAAACAGTGAAGAACAAAACAACCATGCAAAGAGAAACTCATTGAACTTCGAATCTAATCACCGCCGATCCGTGACCGTTTTAAAGCCTTGGGTCACTTAGGGTTCATCTAATCTAAGCTCTACGAGTTTAGCTACTCATATTAGATACAAGAGAATTAAAGATCAAGCAAGGAGTACAACTCAGGTAGGAAGAACAGAGAAGAACTGTAAATCCTAATTTGACGAATCCGTGAAGCTTCAATCTCAAGGATCTTCAACTCTCAGCTCCGAGCTCTCCGAGGTGGAAGGATGGCGTCACGATCTCTTCCTGGCTCTTCGAACTCTCAAAAACTCTCTCTCGAACTTCTTAGACCTAGAAATTATTTGATTGATATGATCCCTCTGGAAAAGTATATGATTTATTGTAGCCGCCGGTTTTATATTTATACTTATCCTTTCCCAGCCGGATTAGGTTAATAGTTTTCGGTGAAAACTTAAGAAGTTTTCACCAAAAAATTCTTTGAAAAATGCTGACCTGGTCGACTGATCCTCCTGTGATGATTTCGTTCATAGTTTTCGGCAAGAACTTTGACTTCTCGCCGATAACTTCTTCTTGTAAGCTCTGACGATTTCTTCTTGAGTTTTCGGCGAAAACTCAAGGACTTTTCACCGAAATCTCCTTTGTAAAGCTGAGCAGGATTTGTGTTGACTTGATTGACTCCTTGGATCGATTCCGATGCGATTCCGAGGTTCCAATGTCTTAGACAGGTCATTGGTTACATTATTTGACGGCAAAAACCTTTGCTTTCACGAAAACACTAGAAAACCATCAAATAGACCCGAAATGGGCCAAAGTAACGCAAATGGCACGAGATAAAGCAGTTGAGTGAATATTCGCTATTCTACTCTAAAAACCATGTCTTAAGACAAGAAATGTTGCTGAAATGAGGCTGATAATCACGTCAAATCGAGTGTCATCAAATACCCCACACTTAAGCTTTTGCTTGTCCTCAAACAAACTGAATAGAAGACGCTCATGTTCACAAATGATAAGATCGATTAAATTGAAGTTCAAGCATATACAATGAATTATTAGACAACTACTTCTAGAACAAGAAACCTAACATGCATGCCAATCAGCCAAACAACCTGGTCTCACTAAAAACTGCACACGACAAGAAGTAGTAACCAATCATGCATGAATTTGACCTGGCCGACCAGACTCCTCACACAGAAAATATTTAGTACAAGGGACACTCTCACTCTCTGTGTTTAAGGACGTGTTTCTGCTCTCAATCATTTTCTGTTACTGAATTCTGTCATAGGTTTGCAATTCGACCACATCTCCACCACTGTGACAACACGATGAACTAGTCAAGAAGGACTTCCCTGCTTAGGACTGTAACGAATTCTACACTACAAGGGTTTATGATGAGATGGATGATGGGAATGTATGATGATGGTTTTGGTGCGGTGTAGCTTTCGACTAACTTCCCTCGAATCTAGCTTATGACTTCCTACCATCTAACTAGACACGGGTGTAATAGTGTACGCTCGTCCTATGATACCCTCAAGCAACCTAGCACTTTATTTTGTTTACACATTTTTTTTAATTTGCTTTTACGTTCTCTTTTGACTTCGTTCTTCCATATGTAGGGAGAAGAACGTTATTGAACTAAACTATAAACTTACAACTTTGTTATTTTTCTATTTCTTTGAATTTGCTTCTTTTTCTTCTCTTTTTTTTTCTTTGTGCCGATTTTCTTTTAGTTGCTAGAGGGGTTTACACGTCTGGACATATAGCTAAGACCACCTGTTTAATGGCTATAGGCAAGTTACCACAAACTGACTTCCGGTAGGCTAATCTAGAACTACAACCACAGGGGATCAACGGGGAATGAAAGAATGGGGGTTGGCTGTAATGTATATCGAATCGAAAGAACAGGCCAAGCTCAAGGGTTTAAACCTAATGGATTTAACGTTGGGTAGGCAATCTGGCTTAGTAGCTGAATCTAGGTGCCCCTATCATTCTAGGACTCGTGTCATCGTGTGGTCTCGAATAGGTCTCATGCAAATTCTAACTCATTCAAGAAAACAGAAAACCACTCAAAAAGAATTGAAATTGCAAGTTAGGTGCAATGGATCAACAGCTCACATTTGGTTTGCTAGTCGGATTTGTTCATTTTCATGCAATCAAAGCGACAAACTACAAGTGTGATTTTAAAAATTCTGTTCTGACCAGGCAATTTAGCATCAAAGTAGACAAGTTGGTTTTCAGGTTCTAGGTTAAGCAGTCTAAGCATCATTATGACAATTTGAGCAACAACTTAACATCACAAAAATCAAGAACTGAGCAATTCTAATGCTAGACAAACTGGAAAGGCACCACGAAAGACATAAAACACAATAAAGGGCAATCGAGTTCATGCAAGGTTCTCTAGCATCCTACCCCACACTTAAACCATTCTGTGTCCTCACATGACTAAACTAGAGTAGAGGGATATGAAGAACCTGGAATGAGATGGTCGGTGTAGTGGATGAGCACGGATAGCCCAGAGCGGAGCGGAGTAGCTACTCAAGATCCTACAAAATAAAAACAATGAAAAGATAAAAAGGAAACCTGGACAAGTATCCCGGATCCACACAAAATAAAAGTCGAAACGAATAAGGTTTAGGGGAATTTTGAAATTATTTTCTTTTTTTAACGGCAAAAATTCACGGCACAACACTCATAGAGCAATCTAGAACGTCTAAGTGCAATCAGATCAGCAAAAATCACATCGGAACAACATGCACGCAAAAGAGGTGGACCAAAAATTCAACCGAAATGGAACTCATCGAAAATCAACAATCAGCATGTCAAAAGATTCGAAATTGAAAACCCAACAACTAACCTTGAAGACATGACTCAAGAAAATGGATGGAAACCGACGAAGTTGGCCAAAAACACAAAAGCTTGTTTCGGGGATAACTGGAGCTACAGAGCTCCGATTTGGGTGATCAAGTATGCGTTAGAACCGGGCTGAAAAAAAGAAACTGATTTTAAAAACAGACACGAGTTTTCAGTGAAAACTTCTTCGAAAACACACAAAAACAAACGAGACGCTCACTGTTTGAAAAAGAGAGAGAGTTTTCGGCGAGAACTTTTAGTTCTCGCCGAATACTTATTTTAAAACCTATTTTTTTCAAAAACCTAACAAAAAAACAAATCAAAATGAAAGGAAATTAAACTGACACTTTGGCTTCCCGAACTTGATTCGAACGACGAAAAGACTGACTCAAAAATTCAAAACGGACTCCAGCCGTGGGTTGCCTCCCACGAAGCGTTCTTGCTTAACGTCCTTGAGCCGGAAGATACCTGGATGGCGATCAAGAGATATCCCAACTCAGGATTTCTCTTAGGGTCGAGTCGGAGTTCATGAAATACAGCTTTGGGGATCCTCCGACAAGTGTGAACTTCTTCCCATTTTCGTGAATTAGCTTGGTTCGTTCATCGGGAATATGACCAGAAATTTCAAATGGTCCAAACAGTTCTTTCAAAGAAGCGTCATTCAGAGGATCATTCTTCTCAGGTGGCTGGGTAGAAGGTGGTTTAATGACTGGCCCCCAAACCTCCTTGGTCTTTCCTGTCCCTTTCTTCTTAGTTTCGTCAGGATCTTTAACTTTTGATGATTCATGAGGGGATGCTGTCGGATCCTCCTTCTTTCTCAGCTTTTGTGCCGGTAGCTCATTCTTCATATTACGGACCTGTCCGACACCTGGCAAGCAAATTTCTAAAGAGACTCTAGATTTTTCATTAGAACTAGAGTTGACCGAAGCCAACTCCACAGCTTCAACAGATAAACAATGAACCTCTTCTTTGACAGGGACTTGCATACCGTCCTTGAGGCGAAATGTCATGGTGTCCTTGCCGACCCTTAATGTCAACGAGCCATTCGGGACATTAATGTTAATGCCGGCTGTTGCCACGAACGGTCGGCCTAGGAGAAGAGTGACATCTTCCTCTCGAGTATCCATAACAACAAAATCAGCCAGAATAGTAAAAGGACCACAATGGACAGCCACGTCCTCTATTAATCCCCTAGGTAGTTTAACAGATTGTCGGCAAACACTAAATGCATGCTAATTGATTTCAACTCTCCTAGGTTCAATTTCTCATACAAGCAAGTAGGCATAACATTGATAGAAGCACCTAGATCAATTAGACTACGATCAATTTTCACACCATTAATAGTGCAAGGCAAAGTAAAAGCACCGGGATCGCGACACTTAGCTGGGGAGGTATGGGTGTCGTCTGGCTGTGGATGGCAGAGCCTTCTTCCTCGAGGGAGACGGAAGACAACTCTCCCTTCTTCATGTTCTTCGCAAGATCCTTTGCGATTTTTCCAACCTCCGGTATCATCTGGATAGCATCAGTAACTGGTATCTTGGTCTCTGTGTTCTGCAAGTATCCATACCACTTTTTGTACCGGGTATCATGATCTTTCTCCTTTGATTGCGCAGCCTTAGGAAACGGAATACGAGGCCGATATGGAGGAAGAGGTGGCGCAGATGATGTATTTGTCAGAGGAGGCGGAACAGTCACCTCCTCCTCTTCTTCTTTATCCTCCTGCTCGATCTCTGGCAGGTCAATGGCTATAGCATCAGGAATCATGGCCGGATCAGGAACTGTAGGACCGGAAAATTGCTTGCCACTTCTTGTGGAGATGGCCTTGACGTGCTCCTTCCTAATGGCAGATTCGTCTTGAACCGATGATTGATTAAAGAGGGGGCGACTAGCTATCATGCTAACCATGCCATTCACCATGCTCTCCACTTCGCTGACCTCGAGCTTCATGATCTTGATTTAAGACGGCTTGAGACTTGAATTTCTCCTCGTAGTCATCGAGCCTTGCCATGATCAGGTTGGGCTTCTTGTCTATCTCGATTTCCCTTGCGTTCCCTGATGTAGATCTCTGAGGTTGATGTCCTCTGGTGAATCCAGGAGGATCTTGATAACTATTGCTCAAGTACTGATTCTGACTCTGGTTGAATCTGAAGTTGTAAGGAGGACGCTCTTGGAAGCTTCCTTGTTGTTGAGGAGGTTGTTTGAACTGACGGTAGTCGGGGTAGCCCTGTTGACTATTGGCGAAGCCTTGAGAAATGACGTTCACCTCTTCTACAGAACAGACATTTGCTTTCCTGAAATTCTGACAACTCCCTCCATTGTGAGCACAAACGCCACACCATTCACAGTCAGCTACAAAGACAGAAGCTGATGGAGGGTTGATAGGCGCACCGATTTTCTTCAATCGCTTCTGGACTTCTGCTTCAATATGCTCTTCTATTCTCCAATGTCTCTTACCTCCTCCGGTTTGCCTCTCCCAATTCCTTGACTTGGAAGCGTAGTTTGCAAAGTGGAGAAGAGCAGCTTCTGGTGTGAGGATGGTACAGTCTCCTTCTGCCAAAGAGTTGACCCATTTAGATGACTCTTCATTCATACCCCAAGCAAAGATCTCGGCTAGTTGCCTCTGAGTGAAGCCATGATGAGGGCAGCTGTAGAGGAGTTCCTGGAATTCATTCCAGGCATCGTATAAGCTCACTCCTTCCTTCTGTCTGAACCTTGAGATGTTGTCCCTATAAGCACACTAAAAAAAATATAATATAGTCGCAAGCCCGGTCGATTATAGTCGCGGGCAGGCCTGCGACAAAGGAGTGATTTAGTCGCAGGCGATGCCTGCGACTAAGATCAGGTTGCCCGCGACTAAAGTCGCTGCAACTAATCCCAGGCTTTGTCGCGGGCGGGCCTACGACTAAGTTAGTCGCGGGCCAATCTTTAGTCGCAGGCGCCTACGACTAAGTTATCGCGGGCCGCCTGCGACTAAGTTAGTCGCGGGCCGCCTGCGACTAAAGATTGGCCCGCGACTAACTCAGTCGCAGGCCCGTCCGCGACAAATCACCTGTGGGACCCAATTTCGATTTGGCCAGATGATTTGATTTTTAACCAGTTTTCGTTTCTGGCTTGTTTGATTTGGTCAGCTGATTTGGTTTTTAACCCTCGATTTCGGTCAGAATTCACATTTTTTAGGATGATCCATTTTCAATTTAACAATTATTATATGATCATATTAGTAGTAGAACGACAACTATTGCATAATCAAATACTTAATTATTAGTAGAACAACAAACTAGTGATGTAACTGAATATCTGAAAATAACATAAATTTGAACTTAAACAACAGAATATAAATTCAACAAATTGACTACAAATGAAATAAATCGTTGGATCGCAATGTTCTCACCTGATACCGTTATAAATGACCGCTATTACATCGTTGCTATGGTATTTCCCCTCCAGTAGCAACGGGTGATTACGTTCGAATCTGATTTTAAAATCAAACTTCAAATCAATTAATAAATTACATATATATGAGCATAATTTGATTAAGTATTGTACACAACGTCATTAAAACTAATTTGACATTATTAACCCTTACCAAGTAGAAATCAGTGATTCAGTACGGTTAAGCAAAACAAAAGCCCCTAAAACGTGATTTTTAAGTCTGCACAACGTCAATGACAGCACATATTTCAGATTCAAGACGTCAAAAATGTCTATGAAACTCGAAATAAACGAACTAACAAATCTGCCGCTAACAATATCGTACATTCATGACGAATCTCTTACCAGCAACGTGATGAATCAGCCCAAATTGCACAAATCGAAAGGAAAAATGTCACAAATCCCTGTAAATCGAATGAAAATATAACGAAATTAACACAAGAACACAAACACATTCAGATGACGAGTTTAGGGTTGTATTACTTACCAAAAACAAGAGCGAAATCGGAGAAAATCATCGAATCGTCGAACGTCGATCGGCAGTGCGAGCTCACGGAGATTTCAGAGAATTTCAAAGGAGTTGTAGGGAAGAATGAGCTTATGACGGGTTGAGTGGGAGGTCATTGGCTTCCTTAGTCGCAGGCAGATTCCACACTACAACAAACATGTCATTTAATGGCGGCAAAATTGAAGTTTAACAGCGGTCGTTGCCGCTGTTAAATTAGTTTAACCGCGGCCGCATGCCGCTGTTAAATTGCCCAATGCTAAATTAATTTAACAGCGGCCAAATGTGGTCGCGGTTAAACCAAATAGCCGCTGTTAAATAATAGAAATTTAACAGCGGCTTCTTGTTCGCTATTAAACCAAATAGAGCCGCTGTTAAATTATTTCGTCTGGAAAAATTAATCGCCGGAGCTCTAGCTATCGCAAGAGCTCTGGCGACACCCAATCAAACATTGTTCTCAGTTCATCTTTCTTTTATTATCTAATCCAATCGCTCAACAATTGTGTCGATGAGCGGGGTTAGCTGAGTGGAGGCTGGCTGGAGGCGAGCTTGTTGGTGGAATGGATCTTGGAGTCGTAGCTGACACAAAACGGAGTCCAGGCGGCAGAAGCGAGTGGCGGTGGAGGACTTGCTGCCGCAGTGAGGGTTGTTTGGCGAGTGGAGTTGTTGCTGCTATTGTACCCATCTCCGGAACAGAAAAAGGAGGAAGAGGAAAAGGAAAAGGAAGAAGGAAGAAGAAGATCGGTGGAAAGAAGAAGAAGGAAAAGGAAGAAGATTGACAGGAAAAATAAGAAGGAAGAAGATTGACAGGAAAAATAAGAAGGAAAAGGATATAGGAAGAAGAAGATCGGGGAAAGAAGAAGAAGGAAGAGGAAGATGAAGAAGATCGGCTGGAAGAAGGAAGAAGAAATTAGGGTTCGACAATCAGTGTGAGATAAAACCAGCCAATCAGATTGCATTATTTTAACACAGCGCTGTTAAATATCTGGCCGCTGTTAAACTGTCCAATTTTAACAACGGCTGCTTAGCCGCTGTTAAATTGTCACTGTTAAATAAATTTAACAGCGGCCGCGTAGTGGCCGCTTTAAGCTTCCGTTGTTAAACGAACAGTTTCTTGTAGTGCCTTAGTCGCAGGCTGCCTGCGACAATGTTAAACCTTAGTCGCAGGCCAGGGCTTAGTCGCAGGCGCCTGCGACTAAGCCCACTTAATTAGTCGCGGGCCTGGACTTAGTCGCAGGTGCCTGCGACATAAATAGTCGCGGGCCATTCCTTAGTCGCAGGCGCCTCCGACTAAGCCCATACATAATCGCGGGCCGCCTGCGACTAAGGTTTAGCCCGCGACTAACTTTGTCGCAGGCGTCGAAACTGTCTGCGACTATATTAACTCTTTTTTGTAGTGGCAGTTGTTCTAGAAGGAGGGAAGTATTTCTCTACGAATTCTTGAGCAAGATCCTCCTAGTTGGTGTAGTGACCGGGTGGCTTGCTAGTGAGCCATCTCTTTGCGGTGCCTCCGAGTGAGAATGGGAAGACTCGCAAGCACAAGGTGTCCTTATCGAGGCTCCCACTCTTAAAGGTCTCACAAAAAGAAAGGAAATCCGCCAAGTGTGTGCATGGATTATCATGCGGCTTTCCTTCAAACTGTAGATCCCTAGAGATCATTTTCAGGAAGGGGATCTTAATCTCATAGTCAGGACCGTCTTCATTGCGCGGCACAAAGATGGAAGACCGAACACTAGTAGCACTTGGCTTATTGTAATCCGCAAGACTCTTTTGAGCAGCCATTGCAGTAGGGGAAGGTGGATCGGCAGTGATTTGCTTCTGAATTTTCTTAACCTACAAAAGACAAAAACAAGCACAACCGGTGTAAAATCGAAGTGTGATGGAAAATGAAAGATGGAAAGTAGAAGAATAAAATGTCAACTCTTCTTTCAAACAATATAGAAGAGTCCCCGACAACGGCGCCAATTTGATGAGCTGTAAAACAGTGATCAAATACTACTAAGCTGGAAGTTAAGCAGATCGTATTCCATAGGTCTCTTCTAATCATCTACTCAAATGTGAAGGCAATTTATTCAGGTTTAAACACGTTATACGTGGTGTGAGTTCCACGACTTCTAGACTAAGACGCATGAAAATTAGAATGAAATTAAAAGATAAAATGACTGGTTGGTTTAGACAGACGACAAACAAGCTTGATTTCGAATCCCCCTTAGATCACCAAGGCAGCAGCAATCACAAGACCAACAGTTTTCAATTCTCATTCAATCAATTCCCAAACACCACCATAACTCCTTACCCTTGGTTTAAGACTAGCGAACGTTCGCTCTATCCAATTTAACTACCAAGATTAATTAGCTGCCGAGTACGGTCGCTTCTTGCGACGATAGAACTAACTGGTGCAATTACTAGTGATTAATAAGTTACTCTTGAAGCGGATTAACCCTAACTGGTTCCTACGAAAGGCACACTCCAATGAATAGGGTTTTTTTTAATGACACTCCAATGAATAGGTTAATTGGTTGAATTGATGTTTTAAAGCGAGGCGAACGTTCGCTACTATCCTCAGCTTAACAAGAATCTAAACTAGATAATCAAGAAAGACAAGTTTATGCGCCAAAGCAGGGAAGCTGTCTGGCGACTAACCCTCTAGGCGACCAACCAGAAGAGAAACACAAACAGTGAAGAACAAAACAACCATGCAAAGAGAAACTGATTGAACTTCGAATCTAATCAATATGTGACCGCTTTAAAGCCCTGAGTCACTTAGGGTTCATCTAATCTAAGCTCTACGAGTTTAGCTACTCATATTAGATACAAGAGAATTAAAGACAAACAAGGAGTACATCTCAGGTAGGAAGAACAGAGAAGAACTGTAAAACCTAATTTGACGAATCCGTGAAGCTTCAATCTCAAGGATCTTCAACTCTCAGCTCCGAGCTCTCTGAGGCGGAAGGATGGCGTCACGATCTCTTCCTGGCTCTTCGAACTCTCAAAAACTCTCTCTTGAACTTTTTAGGTCTGGAAATTATTTGATTGATATGATTCCTCTGGAAAAGTATATGATTTATTGTTAACATTTCCCAGCCGGATTAGTTTAATACTTTTCGGCGAAAACTTAAGAAGTTTTCGCCGAAAACTTCTTTGAAAAATGCTAACCCGGTCGACTGATCCTCCTGTGATGATTTCGTTCAGAGTTTTCGGCGAGAACTTTGACTTCTCGCCGAAAACTTCTTCTTGTAAGCTCTGACGATTTCTTCTTGAGTTTTCGGCGAAAACTCAAGGACTTTTCGCCGAAATCTCCTTTGTAAAGCTGGGCAGGATTTGTGTTGACTTGATTGACTCCTTGGATCGATTTCGGTGCGATTCCTCGAGGTTCCGATACCTTAGACACGTCCTTGGTTACATTATTTGACGGCAAAAACCTGTGCTATCACGAAAACACTAGAAAACCATCAAATAGACCCGAAATGGGCCAAAGTAACACAAATGGCACGAGATAGAGCAGTTGAGTGAATATTCGCTATTCTGCCCTAAAAACCATGTCTTAAGACAAGAAATGTTGCTTAAATGAGGCTGATAATCACGTCAAATTGAGTGTCATCACATATCATTCAGAAGAATCGAGGCATCGTCAAACAAATTTTAGAGGCTGATGTGATCCGAAGAGCTATTAGCAGGTGAATGGAGTTGCTTGTCGAAATAGTAAAAGTAGTGTTCATGAAAATACTCATGATATGCAATTCTCATGCGACGAGTCAGAACATCGTATCATAAATAACATTTGTGTTGTCCAAGTAGCCCATAAACACACATCGAGCTACCTTAGAGGTTAGCTTTTTCCGTTCATGCCGAGGTAGCAGAATGAAACATGTACATCCAAAAACCTTAGGTCGTGAATAGCCTGGTTGAATACCATATAATGTAAAAAAGGTGTATTATCCTGAAGGATAGTAGTAACTTGGCGATTAACCAAGTAATAACCACTTCTGGCCAAAACATAGGTGGAACGAAGGATTGAAGGAGAAGAGCTCATGCTAGCTCAAGAATATGCCATTTTTATCTTTCAACTAGACCGTTTTGTTCCACAACTCCCACGCAAGATTGTTGAAAAAGGATGTTGTGTTTCTTAATAAATTCATGTAGAGACATTGAAGTATACTCCCCTACAGGATCAAAACGAATAACTTTAATATGCAACATGACCGAACTTGACTCCTCACCAAAATTCATGAACCCACAAATATAAAACGTTATTTTCAGTTACGGTTAATGACACAAGATATAGGAAAGGTTATTTTATTGCAGACGGAATATATCCAGAGCGGGCTACAATGGTGAAGAGCTTTACATATCCAAAAGACCCAAAAAGAAAGAAATTCAAGAAAATGCAAGAAGCTGCAAGAAAGGATGTGGAACAAGCATTTGGAGTCAGTGGCGGGGCCACACACAATATTGGGGGTGCTCTACAGCCCCCTTGGCCAAATACAAATACAAAACTACTTCCATATAATCTAATATGTTGTTGCAGACGAATGGTAAAGATATCAACCTACAATTTTGAGGTCAGTAGTTAAAGTCTT
This sequence comes from Linum lewisii, assembly GCA_034768395.1. Lineage (NCBI taxonomy): Eukaryota > Viridiplantae > Streptophyta > Magnoliopsida > Malpighiales > Linaceae > Linum > Linum lewisii. The sequence goes on along the minus strand of CM068300.1, from coordinate 53,332,606 downwards.
AGCAGAGGCAGATTGGGAAGTAATTTTTATATTTGGCCAAGGACTCAATAGTTTTTTTTTTTAGGTAAAAGAGTCATTATATTTTCTAGAACACTAAATTATAAATTTATATCTCCAATATCTTGAAACCGGGGAATCATTTCCTAGTAATTCAAACACATTCTAAAATAGCGAAACGTCTCTAGCCACACAAGCACATTAAAACTCTATCTTCTCTTCGACTCTCCAATCTATGCACATTCTTTTGAATTTAGGGAGTTTAGTGATAGGAAACGAATGTTTAATCCTTCTTGGTCAAGGACAAACTGATACAGATTGCTATTTTCTATCCCAACAAGTCCCCTCCAAGTGCTATGAATTTTCTTGGTCATCATTTCAATTCATACATTTGTGATCTATGATGACAAATTCAAAGACTTGAAAAAGCTGGCGAGTTAACATAAAAATGGTGGAAACAAATAAGTACCGATTGTATCCATCTATTTATTTACTTCTCAAGTGTGTAGAGAGATCATTTTCATCCATGAAATATATAAAAATTTGAGCTTCGAAATTGAATGAACGATGAGTGGTTGAACGACGCAATGATGCCGACATATGTTGAACAAGATTTGTGTGCTAGTTTAGACAAGAAATTTGTTTTACATTGCTTTCAAAATATGAAATCTCGTCGTGGTTCTTGTAACTAGTGACACTATTATTGAGTTATTGACTTATTGTACCAATCTTAAATATCAATTTGTTGACTCTTTGTTTCATTTAGTGTTGTCCTTCTTACTATATAAATTTTCCACCCGAATAAAGCACCCCCTTGGCCAATTTTCTGGCTCCGCCACTGTTTGGAGTCCTCCAAGCACGATGGGAAATTGTACGAGGTGCAACTCGATTCTGGCAATGCCAAAAACTTAAATATATAATGCATGCTTGTATCATATTGCATAATATGATTGTAAAGAATGAAGGGAATGCAGTAAGTACTTGATCAGACGATGGGGTGATCCTCTAATATCGGTGTCTCGAGGATCAGTTAAAGGCTTTTAGCAATACCTCAACAAGCATGCGAAATTACGCGACAGTGAAGTACATCAACAACTAAGAGCATATCTGGTGGACATATTTGGCACCGTTTCAGAGATGACACTGAAAATTAAACAAACCTTGCTATTTTAAAAATTTATGTATCAGTACTTTATCAAAATTATTTGTTTTTACTGCAATCTAGTTAAGTTGTATCAATTTCATTAAGATATTGAAGTTGTTTTTTTATGATATCATTCATGTATGCTAATCTACATCTGTAGTGAAACATTTATTCTTCGTCTTGATTAAATGAGATTGGTAGGATATTTATTAAAAAAAATTTAGAATTAAATAAATACAAAAGCGAAAAAATTATAGGAGAGAGAAATGATTTGATTGGTTAATTTCATAAAACTTTTGGGGGACTTATTTTTTTACTTTCCACCTCATCATCTCCAAAGTGTTCACTTAAAGTTTTAAAACTTTAAACCCATCCATTGTAGTATTTAAAGTTTTAGTAGGACAAAATTTTTATGTCCACCTCATTTTTTAAACTTCCACGTCATAGTTTTCTATGGTTATAAAGTTTTACTAAAAGGTTTAATAAACCTTTTTTTATGGAATGTGTATGTATTATATACTGAGAATGGGGATAACCCATAAAAAAGGCCTCCCGTCAAAACAGGGGGATGACACACAAAGGAAAATGCCAACGGCCCAACAAATACAAGGGAAAAAGAAATCAGCCCCAAGTAGAGAGGGGAAACATTTCCAAGCAATAAGGAAAGACAACAAACACTGAAAGGAACACAAACCAACCGGCAGACTTAGCCATTGTAAAAAACCAACCTCCTCCAAGCGGAAAGGTCAACCGCCGAGAAGTTACCAGCTGCTAAGAGCCAATCACTGACAGTTAAACCCAACCTATGAAGAATGGAGCAGGGAGAAGAAGGGACATCTCTAAAGATCCTATCATTGCGTTCCTTCCAGAAGAACCAAAAGACCGCATGAAGCAAGACCTTCAATGCCAAAGAGAAGCTCGACGAACAGTTCAACGGTTTCCACCCCTGGATAAACTCCTCGATTGAGGAGGAAAAGGGTTCATGGAGGGAATTCTTTGAACTGAGTCGAGTCCAAACTTCAGATGCGAAAGAACATTGAAGAAATAAATGATCCACTGCCTGTTTGCCAAGTAGAAACCTTTCCTTTGGAGATTGTCAATTGTTGGCATCTTCTTGTGAAAAATCTTCCAAATTAATCACGCCACCTTCGAAGGGACAGTCGGATGCCAGATAACCTCTACAGGGAAATCGACAATATCGCTGAACTTCAAAAGGTTTAAACCTTTTAAAAGTAATCATTGGAAATGCTCTTAGTCATTATTAATTATTTCAAATTTCAAACTGAAATCCACTCCAGTACAATCTCTTGAAATTTTGAGGGGCATAACATTTTGTTTTAACTTAATTTCTTCCATCATTCTTTAAATGTTTTGTAATAACTTAAAGATATATTTAAGTCAAATAATATTTCTTTTTTTTTATGAATAATTAGATTTCATTGCATCAAAATCTCAGGAAGGTCTACAAGAAGAGACAAAATCAAACTCTCTAGGACAACTCAACATGTATTCGGTTCCCCCTTCTCCCTCCAACAAGAAGTGTCCGGTTCCCCTAGCCCATGTAAAGGTCCTTAACAACAACAAGGGTAAAAACAATCGAACAAGCCTCTCTAGGACATCTCAACATGTACTCCATATCGCTCATAAATGAGGTGTCCGGTTCACCTAGCCCATGTAAAGGTCATTAACAAAATTGAACGGAACCAACAACTCTAAAATGCCCTCTCTAGGACATCTCAACTTGTATTCGGATCCCCATCTCCTTCATAAATGAAGTGTTCGGTTCCCCTAACCCATGTAAAGTTCATTTAACAACACAAAGGGCACCAACAGACTCAAACATTATCACTATATGAAAGTTTGCAATCAACTTTGGACTTGATTTTAGCTACCAGGTCAGTTGCCGAAACGAGGGAATTGGAATTTTGTAGCCTAATTTAAAATTTTATGTACCGTCAGTAGCCAATTACGTAATTATGTCCAAAACTAGCACAATCTGACTGGCAGCCAGCGCGTAGCCAGCCAGCCAGCGTATAGCTGGCCAGCCAGCGCATAGCTGTCCAGCCAGCGCAGCGCTGGCTAGCTAGCGTAGGAATTCCCTTTTGAATTTGCAGGTGAAATACAAATATTGACAAATAGCAATTTAGTCACTTCCTTTACCTATTTTACAAATGAGTTATTATTACTATTAATATTATTAATTTGATAATATAAGCCAACCTTGATAAAATGATAATATATATAAGCTAGAATTAATTAAAGAAAATTATATTAGCCATCACAATCTCTCGAGTTACGGATCCCGAGGTCACGTTTGTTGGCTGGCTACGCGCTGCCTGCCAGTCAGATTGTGCTAGTTTTGGACATAATTACGCAATTGGCTACTGACGGTACATAAAATTTTAAATTAGGCTACAAAATTCCAATTCCCCCGAAACGAAGCTCTCTCCCGCATTCCTTCTGCAACGTTCATACCATATGTTACTCACCATTTCTCTCCAGAGCATTCTTTTTTTCTTGTTTGCTTCAGTAGGAGCCCTTAACATTCTACTGACACTAGCAATATCCGTTGCCCAGTTTGTTGACAACCAGCATAAGCCGTTCAGCTGCTGCAACACTGCTTTAAAATACCTATAGTGATGAAATATATGTTTGATGCCATCCACACCCTGATCACAAAACAAACATCTTGTGTCGACCGTCAAGCCCCAATCAGCCATATTAATCTTGCAAGTAAGTATGCCTATATAGGCAACCACAGCGAATAAAAGCATGTTTGGGGATAATTGGCGTCTCCCAAACCAACTTATACTAGTCCACAACAACATTCTTTTCTCTTATACTTTCCCAAACTCTAGAAACAAAGTATCTTACCATCTCAGTACCATCCCATACAGGCTGTTGATTATGTTCAGTAATGTGTTGTTCCAGACAATGCCTAACTTTCAAAAGCCTCCCCCAAATCCAAGAATAATAGGGTCGACTTTTGCAGCTCCATATGCTACCGCCCTTGATGTTTCAGTATGTAATAAACATAATTTTTTAAAGTGTTTTCAAATTAAACCATAACTGTATAGACAATCCGACTGATTGGACTATGAATCACTCGTCAAATGGTGTTGTATAATATCAATTTAATGATTATTTAAATATGTTTCAACTACAATTTATAACAGTTTTAGCGAATGAACCGCATACTGTTAGATTCACTGGTTCAACTTGTCGATATGTTGTTGAAAAAAAATTCAAATAAATGAAAAAATACAGGAATGATCATTAGTCTAAATTAAAAAATTATAAACCCAAAAATATACTCGAAATTCCTAACACTATAGTCTAACTCCTGAATATTAAACTAAAGGGTTATTATTTCCAAAAAGCTCCAACTTTGGCGAATTATTTTGGAATTTTTCTATCTTAAAAAATTCCAAATCTATCTCATACTTAACGCCGTTAGGCCCTCTTTGTATTTTTTTCGGACGGGAAGTGATTGAGATGGTATTTCCCAGCCACATTGGTTGCTGACTAATTTCATAAGGGTTTGTTTGTAAATAACTTCCTAAAATAACTTCCTTCTTCGTCTTCACTCTGCCCCTTCTATGGCTGTTAGAGGACTTCCAAATCCCTATCTTCTTCCGCTTCAATTTCCTCCCCCTCTCACTTTCTCGGAGCTCATCACGTCGCCTCCAAATTATCTGCTCCACGCCACTCCCCGCGGAGGAAGCCGAGTAACTTCTTTGTCTTCGCCGTCCATAACCTCTACGGAACCTCCTCCTTCTCCCTCGGGAATTGGAATTTTGTAGCACAATTTTAAAAAATATGTACCGTCAGTAGCCAAGCACGTAAAAATGTCCAGAAATAGCACAATCTGACTGGCAGCCAGTGCTGCGCCAGCCAGATGGCGCTGCGCCACCCAGCCAGCGCAGCGCCACCCAGCTGGCGCAGCTCTGGCTGCCAGTCAGAAAATGTTACCGTCATAGCACCGTTAGGGTTTCCTCAATCCCAGCCAGCTATGCGCTAGCTAGGAGGCGCAGCGCTGGCTGGGACTGAAAAACCCCTAAGCCGTCAATTTTTAGTATAAATAACCCCCTCTATGATGCAGTTTTGCACCACACACCTCCCTTGAAGCCCTAAACTTAGAATTTGTAGTAGGCAGCCGTAACCAAGCTTAGAATATGTCATTCTTCAACTATGGCTCTAGGTCTCGCAAGAGCAAGCGTAAGTGAACTTCGTTTGGGTGCTTTGTACTTATCTTATTTATGCATTTAACGAATTCGTCTTGTGTACTAAGTACTGTTGTTCCGTAGTGACAGATACTGAGAGGGTAATGCACAAGTTGAAGAAGCCGGTGGAGGAGGACTTGTTCGTTTATGAGGCAAGTGTGGTGAACTGCTGGTGTGACTTAAGGGCGACTAGATCCGTTCGACCAAGTGATCTGGAACGCTATTTTGGCTGCCCTCGTGAGAGAGAGGTAAAAAAAAGGGTCTGAATTTAATTATTTGCATTTTCGTAGTTCTCAAAACCCTCTACGTTTGCCTTATGATCTGTAGGAGAAGGGGTGTGGTTATTATGAAAAACTGGAGGTGCGGGAGGCCGTGGATGCTGCGATTAAGGAGAAGGACCAAATCATTCGGGCGAAGGACGAACAACTTGTTCGAGCGAATAGAGAGAAGGATGAAATCGTCGAGGAGAAGGACAACATTATTCGAGATCTGAGGGAAGAAATTTCATGGTTGCACGTTTCAATCAATAGGTTGCTGAGGGAAGGGCCTCCCTCTCCACCACCCGGACATCGTCCTTACAATTGACATCCATGTTAGGCCTGTTGTTGTTGTTGTTGTTTGTTGTTGTTGTCGTTGTTGGCGTCATTATTGAAGTTAATAAAATGACTGGTCTGTAGTTGCAGTCACTTCTGAAGGATGGACTAATAAAAGTAACTTCACAGCACAACTTGAAACCAAACATTACATTGAAAATGAAACATGAAATTGACAACCAAACATTTCAAATACAGATTACCAAACACAGACTACCGAACACATCATACTAAACATTTAATAGTTCAATTAACGTTCCTTGTAGGGTTTGGATTCCTGCTGCTTCGCCTCGCACGTCGGCACGTCCTCCTATTGTGCCCTTCTTGCTGGCAGTAACTGCAGTGCGCTCAATATCTTCAACCCAGTCCATCTCGTTGCGTATGCGAGAATGTCGTGGTCGCCCCATCTCCCTGACCCTTCCTGGGTCCGGCATCAACTTAGGCCCCCATGAGGCTCCCAGTCCTCTTTCGAGCCGATAGGGAGGAAACTCCGTCCATATATCTGTCGTACTGTTTCCAGCCTGTAATGGGCGTTGGCGTAGTATAACGGATCTTGATTGGCGGCGTTACATGCGGCCACGGCATGTGAACAAGGCATCTTCCACTGTTGGAACTTCCCGCAGGAGCAATGACCGTCCCCCTCCTCGTAGTCCAAGCGAACTTCTTGCCTATTGTTTCCTTTCCCGTTGCTGCGATTTATCGCCGTCTGTATTTTGAATATCCCAGCATCATAATCGAATTGCCTCACTGTGTGGGAAGTGGCCTTATTCACTCTTTTTTCCAGGCGCTTAAGACACTTCTTCGTCCAGATTGCACCGGCCGCCTGTTCTTCTCGAACCCTCTTCCGTCGATCTTCGAAATACGTTTGCAGCCTGTAGAAAGTGGATTCCACCAAGGCTGCAACAGGGAGAGCCCGGATTGACTTGAATGCCCCATTCACGCTCTCCGCCATGTTTGATGTCAATTGGTTCCATCGTGCCCATCGTGCTGAGAGTCTACGGCTCTTGACCAATATAATTGATCTTCAAGCGCCCACTTTTGATTCACGGGGTCGTCCCTCGCGAATCTTGTTGCCCCCTTTGTGAACTTTCTCAAGGACCGTCGTTTAGCTTCAGGTAAGGGAGAATGGATTACAATGATATACGCTGAAATTGTTAAGTACTTGGTGGAGTGTCATGATACTTACCTAAATTCATAAGGCGGCTTTTCATTCTTGGGTTCTTGGCGGCTTTGTTGTAATTGCTTACATAGTGTCTGGCGCACCACCGCCAATGCCATCCAAATTGGATTTTCTCCATTGCACTCACGATGCCCACATGTCGGTCGGATATGACACATACTCCACGTCTCTATGTCACTCTCCGTTGTATGCAATCAAAGAACCATTCCCAAGTCGCGAAGCTTTCAACATCCACAATTGCGAAAGCCACAGTGAAGATGTTCTTATTACCATCGAACGAACTAGCCATGAGTAGTGTGTGCTTGTATTTTCCTGTCATGAAGGTACCGTCGACGACGAGCACAGGAGGACAATGTTTGAAACCTTCGATGGACGGAGCGAAACTCCAAAACACACGGTCGAATTGGCTGATTGTATCTCCATCATCCGTTGTAATTTCTTTCGTGACGATTCAACTTCCGTCCCATAGTTCCGATCTTGTATTGCCTTCATTAGGGTAGGTAACTCGTTGTATGATTCCTCCCAATTACCATATATGCGTTCCATGGCGCGCTGTTTGCCGTTCCATGCCTTCTTGTATGAAATTTGTCGTCCGTACATAGTATGTATCTCTGTCTGAAGAAGTTTGATCCGAATATGGGGGCGTGCTTGGACAAAGGGCGTGACTGCATCAGCTATGACATTGACGTCCAGCTGGGTCGGACTGATGTTGTTCTGACTGCCCAAACACGTATGGGCCGGATTGAATTGTTTTACTGTCCACACATCGCTCTCATCTGTAGTGAGCCTTATCTTCCACGTGCATCCATTGCTTTGATATCCATGACATCGTTGCTCCAGCAACCATTTGCTAGATCGTGTCGTCCATAACATGCGGTTATTCTTGAGTGCATATTGCTTCAGACTAGTTTGAGCCACCAGTTTGCTTTGAATTGTTGCCCAACCCCAAACCCTGGCCCGTCAATGTGCCACCGTGGAACGTTATGAACCCCGTACTCGTTGTTGCTTGTAGTCATCATGTCACCGATATCTTCTGGTAAATGTGTGAAATGGCTTGGGGGTGTATTCTCTCGGTGGTTGTGCATTCACAAAGGGTTGTGTTTCAATGTCTGGCTCAGATACATTTGCTGCGTCCTGCTCCGAGTTGACGTCGCTTTCTGATGAGTCTCCTTCGATCTCATTTCCCAAGTGCGCTACCGTACTTTCTTGCCTGCTATCACCACGAAATTGTCCCGGCTGTGTTTGATTGCTCTGACTGCTTTCACCACTATAACAGGCACTCGCTCCACTGCCCATGAATATAGATTCTCCATGGACCGGCGTCCCACGTTGGTCGAACTCAAAGTATAGCTCTGCCACTCCGTAGTCCGACTGGGTTGCCATGATGTTGTAGATAACCTCCAACCCAGTAACGTCATTAAGAATGAGTGGGTAGTGTGCCACAATTTGGTCATTCGCAAAGACTGGACATCGATACATGACAGTCCTCAAAACCGCCGAACATCCTACCCCCATCTTTCGCAAGAAAACTGGACATGCCTGTTGTAGTGAAGGTTACCTCGTCATTTTGAGGCGACATAGTTTCCCCCCACTGTAGCACACCCCACCGTGTTGTCCGTGGACTATTTCGCCATCCCATCGGAGCCAAAACGCGAAATTCATGTCCGTGGAATATTCAGCTTGGAAGAGTTGAGGAATGTGATTGTGGACTCACGCCTCAATATAATGTGTGTGAATTAGTGGTTGCAACAATTATACCTATCTAAATGTTAGTTGTTGACTTAATGAGGAGCTCCATCTTTTATCACGTGTATTGTCAAATCAGAGCTTGCATCAATTATACCTATCTAAGTGGTAGCTGTTGACTTCATAAGGGCTCCATCTTTTATCACGTGTATTGTCAAATCATAGGTTGCAAAAATTATACCTATCTATGTGAACAGATGCAGTCTTTCACAAATGTGTTCTCAATTTTAGGTTGCATTTATAGGGTGTTCTGAACTCATAACATATAATGAAATATAAAGTTAAATACCATGAAACAAACGTGCACTGTTTAATACGAAATACAATGACAGAAACAAACACAATCATTACTACTCACGACCCCTCCCCTCTTGGTCCCTACGGCGACCCTGCCCCCTCCAATGTGCCCCCAGCTCATGGCCTCCAGTACCGCACATCCTCTGTGCAGGCTCTCGCCTCAGTCCATATCGATGCTGCCCGTCACCGGCTTGAGCTTCATCCTCATCCCACGCTGCCTCATATGTCACTACGGGTGGTGTGACGTACTGAGACCCAGATGGAGCTGCGTGAGATGCGGATGGAGCCCACTGAGACCCAGATGGAGCTGCGTAAGATGCTGATGGAGCCCACTGAGACCCAGATGGAGCGGTGTAAGGCTGTGTAGGAGTGCTATATGGCTGGGTCGGACCTGAAGGATGCGTGTAATCCTGATGCTGTGTGTAATCCTCCGGCTGAGTGTAGTCCTGACTCCCCATGTAATCAAAGTCGCGTCACCTGTAGTGTCGAAAGGATAGTGCTCGGAGTATCGAGCTTGCTGCTGTTGTGGATCCCACTGCGGTAATGCCGGCTCCCACAACCGGGGACAGGGGGCACATCTACATGCCGTCGGACTCTACGTGTAGAAGGAATTCTGGCAGCTGGCGGGTCAGGTACTGGGTACTCAGCATGTCGTGGATGGGTGGCCTGCCGGGGTGCCCTCCTAGACTCAGCCGTCCTATGGATCCCGCCTGAAGCATGTATCATTGACCTCAATGTAGCATGCATCTCCTGCTGCTCCTGAGGCGTGATATGTGACTGACCAGTAGTCACGTATAGCCTCTTCATGCCATCAAGCTACAACACATAATAAGAATGGTTAAACATGTAATTAGAATTAGTTGTAATAATTATGACGAAGCCTACGTACCAAAGACTGGTCCACGGCTCCTCGGCGAGAAACTGTACGTCTAGTGACTCCATGATACCACTGGTTGATCTCGTCGTGGAAGTGATAGGACTCTCTCTCCTCGCTCCGCAGCCACGGGCCTGAGGCGATGTGGTCAAGACGAGTGAACCAAAGGTCCCGATATCCAGCAAATCTAGCTACCACATCACTACGATGCCATCCACGCTGTGTCAGCTCCAGGTTACTGATGACCTCACCTACTGGCTGATCGTACGTAGGGACAGGCTGGTCCATCCCAAACTGACGCAACACTCTATCAGGTCTATGCCACATAGCGCTGAACAAGCAGATGAGAGGTGCGACGACACGATGGTTGGGGAAAGTCCCTGGACTGTAATGCTCACGGTCCGCCGAGTACGGACACCACTATATGAAACAAATGTGACAATTAGACAACTATGAAACCTAAACTATAAGGGAAAATGACATTGCCTTTATAAGAATACAATACCACGAATGGAGTCCCATCGTCAAACAGCTGGCGGTACCCCCCAACAAGGATGTATCTGGTCTTCGCGTGATACCATTCGGACCAGCTAAAAAAATGCAGAATGAACCACGTCATTCATACAACTTGATCAGATGGAATAAACTATGAAAATGGAAGAAAAAGTCAAAGCCCGAACCTAGTCATACGTGGAATGGGGGAGTGCGTCGGTGCAATCTGTCGACTCTTGTGGACTCGACGAGCAATGGACGTAAATCTCTCCAGGGCCCACGCCTGAACCAGTGCCATCCAACCTCCAATGTCACCTACGTGGTCGCGGGACGGGTTGCTCTCTATGCGGAAAGCACACCGGCCAAGCTCCCTATATAGCCATGAAAGTGCGGCAGCCCCCCAAGCGTACTCGCCTATCTGGCTCATGTCCTCGAGCAGTGGAAGGAAGAAGAGTGAGGCGTGTGATCCTGACCGATCAGCAAAGATGCAGCTGTCGAAGAAGTCCAGAATGTATGCGTGACAGTGCTGCTCGATAATCTCCTGATCGGCGTCATCCCTGATGGTGCCAAAGTGGTTACGCAACCACGTCATCTTCACTCTGCCAGCAGACAGGTCGGTGGTAGATGGTTTCTTCCCAAGTAGCTGCTCAACGTAAATCTGCAGATCAGAATCCACAGTCGGAATGCGCCTCTGCGACTCCACAAGCACACCATCGATGCTCAGACCAGTGAGAAAGTGCATGTCCTCGAGTGTTATGGTTGCCTCACCGTGGTACAAGTGAAAAGTGCTCGTCTCGGGACGCCATCTCTCGACCAATGCGGTGATCAGCTCAGAATCAGGGGTAAAATCCAGGCAGTCACGCAACTTATCTAAACCTATGGGGGCAAGGTATGTCTAGAACCTAGGATCGTACTTCACGATCTTCTTAGAGAAGCGACAATTAAGCGTCATATGTGGGTCCAAATAGTTGTGGGAAGAAGATGTAACATAATTAATAACTAGTACTCAATTTCTGAGTGCACCCTAGACATTTAAATGTAATTAACATTCAAATATAATTAAACATTCAAATATAATTAACGATCAAATATAAATAACTTTAAAATATAACTAACATTTACATATAACAAACAGTTATATATAACTAACATTTCAAATATAAGTAACATTTGAATAATTACTATATACTAACATTCAAACATAAATACTATGTAAATTTAAATAACAAATAAATATAAATAACATTAAATTATAACTAACATTTCAAATGTACTAACCTGAGCTTCGAAAATTCCCGACGCTCGATGTCGGTCAGTATCACCCCATAAAATCGAAGGGTCCTCGGGACTACCACTTCGAACCCCAACCGGCACCTCTCCAAACATGTAATCCATCTATAATTTAATATCTACAACCAATGTTAAGTACATATAAATTGGTAAAACATAATTCATTTGGATATAATTTATATCATTATACCTATTCAGGGAGGGTTTAGGCTTTCTTCAAACGAAATTTCCTCGATGGCCAATTGCTACGAACCTACAAATAAAAAACGTCATTAGCGTACAATAAAACTTATGACGAACAGAAACTATCATAAATAATACCTTAGAGACAATTGTATTTGAGAGAGTATGAGAGTATGAGAGGAGGTGTGAAGATGGTATGGGGGGAGGGGTATTTATACAAAAAAAAACGGTAATATTGATCCCAGGTAGCGCTGCGCCACCCAGCCAGCGCAGCGCTGCCTGGGATCAATACTACCGTTAGTTAACGGATAGTTTGTAACGGCTAGTGTGCCACATGGCGCAGCGCTGCAACGGAAATAATCTGACTGTGCAGCCAGCGCTGCGCTGGCTGCCAGTCAGATTGTGCTATTTCTGGACATTTTTACGTGCTTGGCTACTGACGGTACATATTTTTTAAAATTGTGCTACAAAATTCCAATTCCCTTCTCCCTCCGCTTTAAATCCGACGAAGTCGTCCTCATCCACACCGTCGCAGATGGCATCACCTTCTCCAACATCCTCAGTGCTCAAAATCCAGCTCATGTAATTGGCCATTGGTTCCTTGACAAAATCAAAATCAAAATCGTTCCTACTAATTCTATTCCAGTTCCCGTCCAGATCCCTAATTATTTCCAGACATCTGCTCCAGATAGTCTTCCACTTCAGCAAGGAAAAAATTTCCCAGCTCAAATCAAAATTCAACTCCGAGCAGAGTTGGTTCCGTTGGGAAGTAATTGTTCTTCCTACATCGGGAAGGATGAAAAGCATAGTCAATTTGGTAGTGGGTTTGGGATTTGGGAGTGTTGTAATTTGTGTGTTGGGTTTGATTTGTGTAGTCATGTATAGAAAAAAAGATTGGTGGATGGAAAGATGAAAGGAATGAAGAGGAGAAGCAAGAGCTTATTCGGGAACTGATGGATGAGATATTGGGGGGAGGATTGGTGGATGGAAAGGAATGAAGATGAAGAAGATGATGCCACATCTCGATCTGTTCCACAACGGCGGCGGAGGCGGCGGGAAGAAGGAAGAAGAAAGGGAGGGCGGTGATAATAGTAGGTAAAGAAGGCAACGAGGTTCGTGCTCTATGTGATCTCGATGGATGCTAGAGTTATTCCGGATGCGGCATCGGGAATGAAGGCAGAGATGACGACGGGAAGGGAGATGAGGGCTTCGCGGGAAAATAGCGTTTGGAAATAATAGTGTGGCCTGAGCTTCCGATGAATAATAGTGAGGCCTGCTCTGCTTCCGATGAATTTCACCATCTCCGCCGCCTTCTAAGGTGGCATGAGCTTTTATAGCTTTTAAGGAGGGAGATGAGTGGACCATGGAGTTTGGAGTAGGCGGCGAGGGAGATATGTGGCTTTTTGGATAGTTGGAGGAGGTTGCCGATGATCGGCCATGGTTTTGGTCCCGGCGGAAGCGGCGACGACGGTTGGGATTTGACGGCAGTGATGAAGAGTAAGATGATTGGTGAGAGGAGCAAGAGGAGGAAGAGATATATACCATTAGCACATGTGTCTCCACGTGTCAGCCAACGTAGCAGAGAAAATAGCGTTTTGGTCACTTCCATCCAAAAATATACAAAGTGGGCCTAACGGAGTTAAGTCTGTCGAAAAATGGGATATATTTGGAATTTTTTAAAGATAGAGCATTTCCAAATTAATTCGCCAAAGTTCAAACTTTTTTAGAAATAATAACTCTAAACTAAAACTCTCATACTCCTTCAAACACAATATGACAAGATTTAAGTATTACTACGAGTGTATTTAAGCGTTCCGCATTGAGTAGAGTCCTAAGGTGGGATGATTCGCAGTTGAAGTGATAGAGAAGCATCATAGATAGCTAAGGAGCCTTAAGGACCTCGACGCCTTTGTCTTTCTCTGTCGGTCGCTTCTATATACGTAGGTCTGCCCCCACATGTACACTGATACCAACGATATATGCATTGTTTTATTATTTCTATACTTTGGCATAACTTGAAACAAATGATGCCTATACCTCTTCACTTTAATTTCTATTCTCCCTCCCTTCTTACGGATTCTAAGCATCCATTCATAATCACCCATCCCTGCTATTGTGCTACATATGTAATATTTCTATTGCGTTAAGTAAAAATCATTCAATGATATATAATGAATGCAAGAAACCAAGGGAGAGTGCATGCATACATAAGATTCTTGCTAACTTAGCTAGCTACTGTTGTAATCTCTTTCCCCTTCAAATAATCCTGACTGACTATAAGCTATTTAATTAATATTATCTTCAATTCTATATTAAGCTAGGTATAATATATTATCTTATGAGAGAGCTACAAGGCTATATATAAAAGAGCTAAGCATTGGGTGATAGGCAGGGAGGCCTTTTTGTGGGCTAAAAGAATAGTCTCATCGAAGTTGCCCTAATTGGTTGTATTTTAGGGTTGTGGGATTGGACTGCAAGGGGCATTGGAAATAGAAAAGCGGCGGTGAAGATGAGGGATGATGGGAAAGATGAATACTAGGGTCTTGGCTAGTTCTACCAAAATCAGGCTTTGTTTTTCAAAATTATATTATTATGAGTCCTATTATTCATGTGTAGGTTTTAATTTGTTCCCTCATGTTGTGCAAACTGGAAACCTCTCTCTCTATATATATATCCACATTAACCGACACCGTCAAGGTATTGACTGTCTTTTCAATCTCTCTTTGTCTATCATTTCAGTCATATCACAGTTGACGTTACAAGAGATAGCTAGTGGTTATGAGTCAGGTTTTTTTTTTTTTTTGGACAAAGGTCAGTGATGTGGGGTTATTATAACTTTCGATGATTTTCACAATTAGGGTACTTGGACTACCATAGATCTCAAGTAAATCATTTAATAAGATGCATAGTTTTTTGGGTATTGACATAAATAGTAACATACCTTACATCAATTAACATCTTGGTCACGAATTTTTAAATATTAAGTTTGGAGTAACAAAACTTGTAACTAATTTGAATCTCTTTTACTATCATATTTCGTCCAGGTTTTTTTTTCATTAATCATTAATGTAAAATGAGAATATATGGATCCGGACAGCACAATTAAACTAAAATATTAACAACTTAAAATTAAATAACTTAAACGGAAACCAATTAAAAAAAAACTTTGACGCCATCTTTGTTTTGAACAACAGATATATCGATCGCCTTCACTTTCACAACCTCACACTCCAACACTCATCGTCATGCTCCAATTCTCCACCATGAATTCATACTCCAGCCGCCCTAAACTCTGATGCTCTTCCATATCACCCTGTCCCTCGGTCTTCCAGGATCCACCCTCTGATCTCCAAGGGAAGGAATGTACGCGGAGTTTTTTTTTTTTTTTGATGAATTACGTGGAGTTGATTCCATGGTGAAACCTAGTGAGCGAGACACCAGTCAACCAACGTCACCCTCTTTATTTTTGATTAGTTTAATACATACTAATTATTGTGTCATTTTTTGTAGCGACAAATTGTCATTTCGTTCCAAGTTTTCGACGTACGATTGATTTTAAATTTTGACCACCAGAAATCAATCTTGACCACCAGTCAGGACCCCTCTATTCTATGAGGGGATGAGGACAGACATCGTGCATTTACAATATGGAACGTATGTGTTAGTATTTATTAGCATAAATTGATTAGTTTTTGTTATTAGTAATTAGTATAGTAAAATATGCAATTAGTATTAATTAGTATAATAATTTATTATTGAATAAATAGTATATTTGACTGTGTAATTAGTATTTAATTAGTATACTAATTAATTAGTATTTAGTAGGCACGCGATCCACGTCCAACCAAAATTGGTTGGACCGTTCCAACCCATTCAACCGGAGGGGCAATTTTGTCTTTTTCAAAAAAAAAAACCCTATTTTGTTGTCGTCGCCACCGTCGCGGAATCGGCTACCTTTCCAATCCACTACCGGCAGCTCCTTCTTCAGCACCCTTACTTCCCCTAATCCAGACACCATTGGTAGAGCTTCCAAATCTGGCTCCGAATTCGATTTATATGGCCAATTGACCCGGTCCTCATTCCCCGCTGCCGACGAGCTCTTCCACGGTCTATTAAACCGACGACAACGACGATGGAGTATCGGATGGTTAGGTGGAGCAGCGGAGGCGGGTGACGTATGTGGATAATGGAGGTAGAGCACGACGTCGGCGAAGGAGCGCCGGCCGGAGCAGCAGGGTCGTATTCCAAGGTTGAAGAAGAGTGACAGATTTGTCGTTTAGTTAAGTTAGATGACTGGTTTGCTATTTAGTTAAGTTAGGTGATTGATTTACTACTTAGTTAAGCTGGGTGACTGCTTTGGGATGTTTTAACAACTATTGAAAGTTACATTCTCGGTCACTAAAAATTATATTGCTGACTATTTGAGAATTTTGGTCATTTTGTAAACATTTAAATGCAAACATTGTTAGATAAATTTATAACTATATAAAATGTCGTTGATCACGTGTTAACTAGTTTTGCTAACTAGTTAATTAGTTTTGATAAATAATTTTTAAAATTAATTAACTACTTAACTCGACTAGTTAACTCGATAAGTTAACTAGTTAACTCAATTAGATAACTAGTTAACAACTTGAAAAGTTAACTAATTAACTCGGTTGGTTAACTAGTTAACAACTTGATAACTAGTTAACTCGGTTGGTTAACTAGTTAACAACTTGATAACTAGTTAACTCGAGTTGTTAACTAGTTAACAAAAATAACGGTTAACAAGTTATCAAACAAAAAAACGTTGTTAACTAGTTATCATATAAAAATCATGTTAACTAGTTATCAGTTAAAAAACACTGTTAACTAGTTAACAACAGAAAATGTGTTAACTAGTTAACTAATTTTGATAACTAGTAATCAACTAAATTTTTTGTTAACTAGTTATCTAAATCATGATGTTAACTAGTTATCAAACAAAAAAACGATGTAACTAGTTATCAGGTAAAAACCATGTTAACTTGTTATCAGTTAAAAAAACACTGTTAACTAGTTAACAACACAAAAAGTGTTAACTAGTTAACAGCAAAAAAAAAGTGTTAACAAGTTTTTTTAACGAAAAAAAATTAAATTTTTTTTTTTCAAAAAAGTAAAAAATTCATCGGAGTCTCGCCGGAAAAGTCACCGGTGACGGTGGCTGGCCGCCGGAGACCCACCGGTGGTCCCCTGGGAATTAAATTATTTATTTTAAATATAATAATTAAATTATGTGTGTAAAGTCCTAAATACCCCTAACAATCTAGACCATTAGATTGGTCAAAGGGTCAAAGGGTGATCTAATGGTTGAGATGAAGGTTGGAAGTTTCCAACCCTTGGAAATGGTTGGATGGGGATCAACTGCCTATTTAGTAAGGTATTTATATTTTCATTTAGTATTTAATTAGTATTATTTAATATAATAATTAATTAGTATTTAGTAGTGTATTTATATTTTCAATTAGTATCCTAATTACAAAAAATTAGTATACTAACTGATTATTGTTAATTATTATACATGCCTTCAATTAGAATTTCTAATAGAATTACTATTAGGGAAAATAGCACTTTGGTCCCCACTACTTTCCCAATTTAACAAAGGGAAAATGGTACTTTGCCAAGTTAACAAATAACCCCCTATACTATGAAATGATCAATTTACCTCCTCCTACTATAGTCAACCTAACATACAGCCCCTTCCATCCAAATTTTCATCCAAATTTCCGTTAAGTGATGACTCACCAATATGACTCATCCATAATTAATGACAGTACATTGCCACATCATCGACTTTCATCCATCTTTGTTAGTGACTCAACTAAATTAAAATTTTAAAAACAAAAGGCAATAAAAACAATAAATTTAAATTTATAAACTAAAAAATATATATTTAAATTTTATTTTATTTATTTTTTTCCAATTAAATTTAATAAATATTTTATATTTAAAAAGATCTAACTTATATTTAGAAAAAAATATTTTATTTTTTAATATTAAAATCCAAAAACGAAATATTAAAAAATATTTTTATTTTTTATTTTTTATTTATAAATTTAATTTACTTCTTTTTATAATTTTTCTTTTCTCTTTTTAGTTTAGTTGAGATGGATGAAAGTCGATGATATGACAATGTATTGTCATTAATTATGTATGAGTCATATTGGTGAGTTATCACTTAACAGAATTTTAGATGGAAATTTGGATAGAAGGGGCTGTTTGTTAGGTGGGCTATAGTAGGAGGGGGTAAATTGATCATTTCATAGTATAGGGGGTTGTTTGTTAACTTGACAAAGTAGAGGGGGCAAAGTACCATTTTCTCTTTAACAAATAGCCCCTTATACTATAAATGGTTCTTTTTACCTCCTCCTACTTTGACTACTTTGTCATTTGGGTCGTTCCGTTTTAGCTTTTGTCTTCTTGACATTAAATCTAGAAACATTCACACACACCGATAGAGAGAAATATCAGAGGTAGGAGATGAAGAGTTGACATGTGAGGTAAATTAGGGAGGTATCACAAAGAGTATGGTGAGATAATTGGTATTTTAACTGCAAACCACTTTTTAAAAAAATTGGATGCAGCATATTCGACCACTAATTGCAAGCTATAAACTTAGCTGTGGTTTGCATTTATAACCACTAACCAATTTCTAACTCTACTTTATGCTTATGCATGGTTCCAAACATAGTGAAGTGAAGTGAGACATAGCTAGGTAGGGCTAGGGCAGTAGTACTACTGCTAGTGGGCTAGTCCAACTTTGAAAACATATATAAATTAGGAGAGTAATGGCAGTTGGGATTAGGAATCCAAAACCAGATTGAACTATCGGTTTCAGAAACAGGTTCAAGGACTGGTGTGTGTTTTGTCTGTTTGTTTTATAGTTTGTATTAGCTAGGTTTGTTGTTTTGTTGTTAGGAAGAAAGACTGATAGTTTATGAAACGAATGAAAGCATGGGATCAAATGGCATCTGAGAGAGAGAGAAGAGAAGAGAAGAGAAGAAGAGGGACTTAACAGAGACTGACATGCATGCAGATGTGGTCATCATAATATATTATGCAAAGTCGGAAGCAATATCTGATTTCAGATTCACAACTAGCTAACGCCCACTGCTCATCATATATCACTAGCTACTAGCCTTGTCTATATATTGTCCCTTTCATCTTCTTTATTTATTTATTTATTTATTTTATTAATTAGTTACTGAGAAAGTCTGTTCTGCAGCTGGTTGGGACAAAGGAATAGTTAGATTTCAACTGAATGATTCTAATTTTTTAGTTAGCCAATCTCTGTCCCATCCACACCACACATGCAAATGTAATACATATCTTTCCTCATTTCAACTTCATTCTTTTTATCTCCCCAATCAACCTCAGTTCTGGAATTCTTCTTTTGCTGGATTCTGCACTATTCTGGAGATTATTTTGGACTAGTAAAGTAATGTTCCCTAAAACTCTGTAAACCGAGCCTGCTATCAAGGATCCGACTCAAACAAGAAATTTTAACCAGATCTATTATAGTTAGAGTTTTGAAAATTTTAACCTTAAATGACTTTTTCCTATCCAGATTGAAAATTTATGTGACACTTGGATGGCGCCGCACTGGCTTGGTGGCGCGTCACCAATACCACGCTACCTAAATTGGCTAATCAACAATTAAATTTTTATTAATACATTTGCCACTCATCCATATTACACTTTATGTGTTTTAATGGCTAGGGCACATCATGTATAGCCACCAACCATGCAAATATATAAAGTGTAGCATAGGCTGACAGATTTAGTTATTAAGAATTTAATTGTTTAATTAGCCAACCTAGTCAGTTTGGTTCTATTCAGGTGTTACATATGTCTGATTATAGATATAGTTTGACAATACGCCACTGAAGATATATTTTTACGAAATTTTGTCTCCAAATTAAAAAAAACCCCTGATAATGTATGATTATAGAGAGAGGTGATGTGTTTTATTTTAATTACACACTATCTTTGTATTTAGCATATTTATACTTTGTTCAAAGTAACAACAAGTACCCACCAAAAAAACAAAGAGAAGGACTCCCAGATCTTAAATCTCCTCAGATGAACCAGTCATACATATATGCAAATGAATAAAACTTTGATCCATTCATAAGGCAACTACTAGTAAGTAGGAGGTGGGGACCTACAAGCTTAGGGTGGTCCTTATAGTTGTTTTTGAACATCTGTATGTTTCTTACGTGGTATGGCATATTTTATCAAACTTCATTTTCTTCACGATTTTTGATTTGGTATTAGTCTTGGCAAAGGGTAGGGTAGGGTCAGGGTATGGGGTTAACCGTACCCTTACCCTTAGGGTATAATTTTGGAAAATACCCGACCATTTACCCTACGGGTTCTCAACTATCCTAACCTTACCCTACCCTACAAATACCCATAGGGTTCATGAGTACCCTAGATATTTTAATATATTCTTATAACACGATTTTAACAATAATGATTATACCAAAACATATCATTCTCAACCACATAAATAAAATAAAAAATATTATATAAGCACTAGATATATATAAATTAGTGAATAAAGTAATGTTATACAAATATTACGATCAATTTCTACTATCATCATCATTATACATTCTAAATCAAACTTGAATCATGTGTAAGTGAATAATTAATGGTTATAATGTGCTTTTATATTAGTTAATTGTGATTTATCTCATGAATCAACCGGCGACAATAGTTTGTTTGGTAATTTTACATAAAAAATACTTAGATTTATAGTGAGGTTAAGGGTAGGGTATTTTGCAGGTAGGGTTTTGATCAAATCCTTACCCTACCCTTATCCTACTTTTTCAACTAAGTAAATACCCTTACCCTCCCCTTACCTAGTCAACACAGGGTATTATCCTCGCTGACCAGGTAGGGTAGGGTATCAATTGCCATCCCTATTTGGTATCCGTACTCACTTTCTTTGTTTTCATCTTGGGGGAGTTTATATATGTTTGTAGATATTGTCCGTTTGTGGCCTTTAGCTACAACAAATATAATGCATCTGTGACCCGATCGAGGTCCATGAAACAAACAAGCAAAACAATCACATTCACACACAAATGCATGGCGTAGGATAGAAAGAAAGAAACCCAACTGATGCTGCTGCTGCTGATGCTGCAGCGTGGAGCAGATAACCAGACTTTATTTTTTGAGAAAAACATATATACGACTGAGTACGTACGATATGTGTATATGTAAGTCTGTTTCTTTGTTTGAACATATACCTATTACAGAATACGGACAATTACCTAAAGATAAGAAAAAAGTTGGTTGCTCGTGGAATCCCTTTCCAAACACTGCTTTCCCTGATACTGATACTCTCCTCAGTCCTCAGAGAAGAGAACATGTACAACCAATTATCTTTCTTTCACACCCCCACACTAAAATAAAATCAACTGTTTATTTTGTTTTAATTTTTTTGTTACATATAAATAGTTCCATTTTGAAGAGATCGTAGCAGGCAGGGTATACAAATAATAGATTTGTATAAGAGAAGCAAGTTATGCAGGTGCAGCAGCCAGTACTCTCTTGGCTCATACATGCATGATTTGTTGTTCAGCTATCATGCTGGCGTAGTACGTACTCTTCCTCTTTATAAAACTTGCATAACATTTTTCTTTTTTTGAACCAAGCTAAGGCCTTCTATTCATTAATATAGTTGAACAAGTACATCAAAGACTCATTACATGCAGGCACACAACTACTTTAGCACTAGAGATCAAGGTTTTCAGAACCGGACTTGGGGTCGAGCCGGCAAAGTCAAGGGTTCAAAAGTTTAATGGGAAAATCAGGGTTGAACCGGGATCGAACCAGGATTGAACCGGAATTTATCGGTGCCGGAGAGCTGACTGGTTCATGATCGGACCGGTCCAACCGGGGGGTCAGGATACGGCATTGAAAACACTGCTAGAGATACCTGCAAACATATATAAGCATTTTAGCTTTTTTTCCTATTGCCACCTAGGATTCTCCATGCTTCTCCTTAATTGTAGGATGGTAGCTAAGCTAAACAAACTAATTTATAATTATATTATAACATTAAAGCACATTGCTTTTTCAACATTTTATTATACAAATTGAAACAAATTTCACCCTTAATGATTTGTAAATTCATTAATTTTATGATAACAAAAAATTTATTGTAGACTAACAAATTGAAGAGAGAGTAGAATGAATAAAAAATGGTAATAATTTATTCATATAGTTTATTGACAGATGATACTTTTGTTTAAATCGGACTCTGTGTTAATATTTAATTAATTTGAAACTAAAATGTAATATTTTTTACACGCATAATCTCGTACATTATATACTCAAACACTTTATTTATCACTCTGTGTATGCATATATAACACTAACATGCTTACACACATGATGATAATAGTGAGAATAAGACATATAAACTTGATATTGATCGAATCATGGTATGTTTTAGAATAATTAAATCATTATACTGAGTAATGTATCTGATCACATAAATTCTAGAAAGACATTCAAGCTAACTGCGAGTCGGATATTACTTAAAAAATTAAACCTCGTCATTTATATGTGTTATAGATATTTTTTTTTTGGATCAATAGGTTGCTTTTTCATTCCAAAAACAGAAAGGTGAAACACCTCAAAGTTAAGAATACAATCGAAACAAATAAAACTAAAAAATGTAAGGAAAAGCCTTCAACACTGACTAAGTTATTGATTAATTTGGTTAAGAATCGAGTTGCATAAATTAAAAAAATTATTTATATTAAAGAGAAATATTTTTCAGATAATATATCTATTGAGCTAGAGAAAATTGGAGAAATAAGGTTTTACCTTAATAAGAGCAATAGTCAATGAGGTCAAGAGTGTGTAATAGTATGAGTCATGAGATCGTAAGTAAAACATGTTACAAGTCATTTACTATTAACAAATTCAGAGTATTAATTGAGTTGAGTTAGTTTAATTTGGGCATATTCATCACCCTAAATATATTCATATAAAATGATCTTTATTTCCATAATCTTCTAAGTTTAACAGGGAAATTGATGTTTCAATCCTCAAAATTAATATTTTGGGCAGTAATGGATTTTTTAGTCTCGACTTCATTTGTTTGCAAATATTTCAAAAGAGTTGCATTATCATTTTTTTGTTTGTCTTCAACTTACTTTTGTTGGTAAATCAAATATTTTTATACAATTTTTTTAAATTCGTATTGGTTTAGAAGATATCACTGATTTGAAAAGTTTGTTTAAGAGAAGTATTAATTAAAAAAACGAGTTGCATAATATAAAAAATTATAAATATTTAAGAGAATTATTTGTCAATTAATATATATTTTCAACTAGAGAAAATTAGAGAAATAAGATTGTACCTTAATAAGAACAATGACCAGTGATGTCACGACTATGTAATAGTATTAGTCATGGGAACGTAAGTAAGCGGGTTACAAGTCATTTACAATTAACAAATTCATAGTATTGATTGGGTTGAGTGTGGTTGAATTCATTAAACCTATATATATTATTCATGTAACATGATCTTTATATCTATATTCTTCTAAGTTTAATGTAACATGATCTTTATATCTATATATCTAATTTAGATATCATTTTTCAAAAAAAAAAAATTTTGGACAATGTTGGGTTTTTAGTCTCCATTTTATTTGTTTGCAAATGTTTTGAGAGAGTTACAATTTTGTTTTTTGTTTGTCTCGAACTTACTTTTGTTGGTAAATCAATTTTTTTTTAATTTATATTTTTTTACAAGACATCATTCATTTGAAAATTTTGTTTAAAATAAGTATAAATTTAAAAATTTGAGTTTCATAAATTAAAAAAAGTTGTGAATATTTAAGAAAAGTATTTGTCAATTTATATATCTATTGAGCTAGAGAAAATTGGAGAACTAAGATTGTAACTTAGTAAGAGCAGACCAGCGAGGTACCGAGTGTGTGCTCATAAGTAAAGCGAGTTACAAGTCATTTACTATTTAAAATTTAGAGTATTGATCGAGTTGAGTCAGATTGAACTGGGCATATTTCAGCAAACCTAAATATATTAAACATGATACTTATTTCCATATTCTTCTATCTTCTAAGTTTTATCAGGGATAGTTGAGGTTCCATTTCTCAAAATAAAATTTTTGGACGCTGTTGGGTTTTTATAGCCTCTGCTTTATTGCTTTGCAAATATTTTGAGAGAGCTGCAATTTCATTTTTTATTTGTCTCGAATTTACTTTTGTTGGTAAATCAAATATTTTGTTACAAATTTTTTGAAGTCATATGGTTTAGAAGACATCACTCATTTAAAAAGTTTTTTCGAACAAAAATTATAATTGTTAATTTTCTTTCTCCTTTCCAATGATCATAAATGGACTTATTTCAATTTCAATATGTAATTGAGCTTAATTAATTTATAAAATATTCTAAAATTAATCACAATATTCAATTTAAATATTATGTGTGTTTTGGTACTGTGTTAACAGTTATCTATATAATTTATATTTTTTTACTTTAAACTATTTTAGTTCTCAATTAAGTAAGACGTTAATTGTTTTGACTCATGGAGTTTTATTTTAATTTCAGTCTCGATATTTTAAAATTTTATTTAGTTTACTGTTGCTAAAAATAATTTTAAATCTATCATTATACAAGACCATTCCTCATTTACTAATTATAATAAATAAACAATTGAAATATCACATATCGGACTATCGGCCAATGGGCCGAAAAAATGCTAGTAATCATATAATATAAATAAGGTATTCAGATTTTGTCTAGTTCAAAATTTATCATAGTGTTTAGCAAAGAGAAGAATACATTGAAGTGTTGTTTTCTGTTTAAGATGATGCAGAGAACATTTTTTTTTTATCCACGTTCCCTACTTAAGATTACTTATCTCGGCACTCATTACATGATGAATAATAACATTGTTGGTGGGTTTAAGAAATGAAGATAAAAATGGTAAGATTAAATAGGGTTTTGTAGAATAGTAGACAATATTTAATTGAAAATAATACTGGATGAAAATTATGGCAAGGAATTTTGGAATCGAACAACCAAGCTAGCCAGGTGTCAGTAAGGTCGAACCGAAACATCTGATTATCCAAAATCTAGATTTTGGCGGATGTTGCACTAGGACGACGACTAGTTAATGACTAGTTATTGTTAATTAGCAGTTACCCCCTAACTCAGCCAGTGAGGTGTTGGTTGGATCAATAACATTTGCCTATAAATTGAGCATCCCGTGACATCCTAGGAAAATCTCATATCGACAAAGCACGGGAGAGATCCATGCGCTATATGGAATGGTTCAACCTTAACTGACATGACGCGTTTTGGGGCATAATGGTGGGGGTTTGAGCTTGAGAGGAGGAGGCCATGAGTTCGAATCCCACCAACACCCAAAAACAAATCTGTGAGGGTTTAGGTCCAAAGCGGACAATATCTTGTCAGAAATGGTTGGAATGTTACAAGTGGTATTAGAGTCTCTTCGCGTCCCTCTTGAACTATGGTGGGGAAAACCTCAACGAGGACGTTGAGTCCGTGGGTGGGGTATACGTCCCTTCTTATGTGAACTAGTGCTAAAAGAGAGCCAACACCCGACACCTTCTATTCGGTGATCAAGAGATTGAAAACAAACCCAAGAACTGGATGCAATAAGACTTGGACCCTATAGCTAATTAAAGTGCTATCAACCTAAGTATTAAAGTCGAATGGTGCCACGAAACTAAGGGTTCTAACCTGGACTCTATAAATCACGATCTCTCTAACCTAGCAACGACACGCCAAGGTAAGGAGAAACCAAAAAGTAACCAGTTCTTAAAACAATCTGATTTATAAGAGATTCAATGATGAGTTTACAAGCTATGAACCGCCACTTATGTAGGTGAAGGGGTCGACGAAGGCCTCTAGAACCCTAGGTCGAATCTTAAACCAGAAAGGTAAAATAATGGAGTCCATGGGTGTCTTGGACTCAAAATATATTAAATACAATTAAAAATAATGAAATAAATGTCCAACATGGTTTAGGGCACAAGGGGCAACACAACCGGCACACTACAACAAAATTGGTGTTTAACAGCAGATTTTTAACAGGGGTGTGGTAAACCCATGTTAATTAACAGGGGTTTACAGAACCCCTATTAAATAGGCCATGTTTAACAGCGATTTATCAACCCATATTAAATTACTCAATTTAACAGGGGTTATGAACCCATGGTAAACAATTGTGATTTAACTGCGTTTGTTAACCCCCTATTAATATCAACAGGACAAAACTCAGTGTTTTGTATTGAATGCATAGCAGCGGTTTGTTTCGAAACCCCTACTAAACTGACATATAAAGTCAGCCCACCTCATTCTTTCTGACGATATGCACAATCCATCTGCTGCTTTACGTCAGCGCCGGAAGCTATCTTTGTGTCGTCTAACCTTTTTCGGCGTCATCTTTAGCTCTGGCAGCGACTGATTGATAAGCTTCCATTGTCGATTAAACCCTAGTTTCTCATTTATCTTCTTCTTCCAATGACGATTAAGCCCTAGTTTCTCATTTGTCTTCTTCTTCCATTGCCAATTAAACCCAATGAAATAAATCGTTGCTCATCCTCTGATTCTATAGTCCTTCAGCGATCTGCCAACATTGAGCTATTGATTTTATAGTCGTCGTCAGAAGGAATTGAAAGTTTCACAAAGGGTCTCCAGCAGATGACCTCTTCTTCTTCACTTCTGTTTGCGTATAAACATCCACGAACCCTTCTCATTGATTGTGATTGGTTTGTAGCTCACTTGCGGCATCATCCCTTCTTCATCTCGAGCCTCCTGCGGTAGCATCTCCTCTTCATCTCGATCTGTTATCAGTGTGCAAGGTTGGCTCCTAATCCATAAAATTTCAAACTTTTTGAATTTATAAATTGTGATGATTTACGAACCCTACAATCATTGTGCAATATCTGCTTCGTGAGCTCGTCTACTGCTTATTTTCTGGAATTTTTTCTACTACTTGTTTTCCTTGATGTTTCATTCATGGAAGTGATGTTGCATCGTTGAAGGCCTCTGAATTTTATGTTGATCATGTCGTTATCTCGAGATTTCATATCAGACTAGGGTTGTATAGCTTATTGAACTCTAACTTCAGTTTATGATAAAGACACAATATGTTGTGATCTGACTTCAGGTTGATGCCAATCCATGTTGACTATGTATTGATGAAGTACACCTTATCGAGTTGCT
Organism: Linum lewisii; assembly: GCA_034768395.1. Classification (NCBI taxonomy): domain Eukaryota; kingdom Viridiplantae; phylum Streptophyta; class Magnoliopsida; order Malpighiales; family Linaceae; genus Linum; species Linum lewisii. The sequence continues at coordinate 53,305,324 of CM068300.1, read as the reverse complement.
GCCAATCCATGTTAACTACTAAGATATATAGGTTTATAGTTTAGAACTGTGCCATTGTTTGTTGACACTCTATCTTCTTTTCATGGACAGTTCGTTGTTGCTATATGTTGCATTATGATCATAACATTTGTCAGTTTCCTAACAAACCGGTGTCATTCGAAACTATTAAATCACTAATCAGCTTCATTGTCATTAGTGTTTCTTCCTCTGGCGATTACTGATATTCCTCCAACTTTGACTGTTATTCCATGATTCCATCATGACAGTTTGTATGTGGAAATGTTTCTACTAATGTTTTAGTTTACTCTCCCCATTGACCGATCATTAAAGTTGACAGTTGAGCATGAAAACAAGGGGGGTTTTTTACAGTAGCTCTGCTGTAAATTATTCAACTATTTGGTAGCGGGGTGGTTAGGTCAGTTCTTGCTCTAATGAGGAAGTAAATCAGAACTTGTCTGGAATATATTAAGTTGTTCTACTTCACCATCATTTTGCGCGACCTTGTATAAATAGTTTATTAGATGTTGTTTGATCCCTTTGGTCATAAATATTTGACCAGGTAACTGTAAGCTTTTCTGAAACATATTGGGAATCAATGATTATTACATAGACATGAAACTTAACAATTACCTTCATTATGGTGTGAGAGTTGAGAGACAGAGATTTGAATGTTGAGTTTTGTGTGCAGTGGAGAAAAAAAGGTTGTGGGGATTTGAATGTTGGTTGATGTGGGTATTTATTAGCCTTGAAGGCTCCACATTACAGTTTTTTACCAACTGACTCTTAACCAATAATATCATTGCCCATGGGAATGCCAAAACCAGCATCATCAGACACAAGACAGCAAGTGCTTTGAGGTTTCGCATATGAAATATTGATCTCTAGTTTTGCCTTACTCTCCTAATTTGTTGTGGGCTTTATTTATAGTAAGAATACTATTTGAGGTGAGGCGTAGGGAATATTTAAATGAGACCCAAAGGGAATATCTGAAGGTGTCATGTGGTAAATAGTGTGGAGGAGTCACGGGAGACAAACTAGTTCCAACTCCATTACACAAATTCCTGTGACTTCCCACCGATACTTATTTATTTTATATGGGTTATAGACTCTTGATCTACTCACTCTACTTCCCTGAAATTTTTATTCTGTCCACAATAAATCTCATTTTAAGTCATTATTGGTAAGAGTTTCATGTTACATGTATTGTTGTTCATTGTTTGCTCCTTGGGTTCACATACAAGTTTTCAACATCTTTTGTTGGTGTCTAGTGACATTCGAACCCCTCTCAAGTACGATACTAGAATCAACTTCTATCTTAGGTAATTCATTACTTAATAACTTAATGTTTTTTAAAAACTATTATCACAATCTTTTACATCCAATTTTAATGGATTTCCAATCAAATCTACATACAAGAATTAGTGCATCAATTTATTTATTAATCATTAGCATTTTGATCTATGCCGAGGAGGCAATAATACATATATACAATACGAATCTACATTAAAAAAAAAAATCAAACCACATACAATCTTAATAAATGGAATTTTAATTTTTATTATCATTTTGCTATGTAGAAGCCATTTAATGAAATGGATTAGTATTGGGACACATTATCTAGGTTTCTAATATTCTTCAGGTTTTTATAATTTTCTATTAAATTTTCTTGTCTTCATTTTTATTTCTAGTATCTTATAGGTTTTCAAATAACTGTATCATGGATAAGTCGTGGATTCAAATGCCATGGAACACCGTGGAATACTGCGATGGTGTATAAAATTCCTAGATTTCACCATGACCCACAATGGCGAAGGAGGGGTTATTATTTGTCCTTGTTCAAAATATTTCTGCAACAAATTTCTGTCGAAGGATGAGGTGTATGATCACTTGCTTCAAACTCCCTTCCCTCGAGATTACACTACATGGGTATTTCACGGAGAGTCGTACGTGAGAGAATCGTCAGATTTTGTATACGTTGATTGTCCCTATTCAAACGCCTGCTTCGACTGTTAACCACTTTGATACAATGGAGGATTTTGTCCACGATGCATTTGGTGTGGTTAGGAATGATGATGACCAAGGAGGAGATACAAATATGGAGACTGGGCCTGCAGATGCCTCTTCGGAGAAGTTCTTCCGTGCACTGAAGGAAGGACAAGTAGCACTCTACGACGGGTGTAAGAACTTGTCAAAGTTGTCATTCCTTATGAGGTTGTACCACATCAAGTATCGCATCATTGACAAGGCCATGTCTATGATACTTGAATTGTTGAGGGAAGCGTTTGACTTTGCTAAAATTCCTAAATCAGGATACGAGGCAAAGAAAATAATAAAATCATTGGGAATGACATACACGAAGAAGATGCATGTCCGAAAGGCTGCATGTTATACTGGGGCAATGCTTTGAACGAGTAAAGTTGCAGGGTTTGTCACACATCAAGGTATGAGAAGTCTAAGCATGGGACTGTTGTCATGCAGGGAAGAAGCAAAAAGCAGCTAAAGTGTTCCGCTACTTTCCTTTGATTCCTCGACTACAGAGGTTGTTCATGTCACCCAAATTAGTAGAAAACATGATTTGACATTCAACGGAGAAACCAAATGATGACATGTCAAGACATCCTAAAGATTCTGAAGCGTGGAAGGCGTTTGATATTCGTTACCCGGAATTTGCTAGTGAACCACGAAACGTGCGTCTTGGTCTTGCTAGTGATGGTTTTAATCCTTTTGGTAATATGAGCACCAATCACAGTACTTGGCCAGTGGTGTTAGTTCCATATAACACCCCTACTTGGGTGTGCATGAAGCAAACCAGCTTGATGTTGAATAGCATCATTCCAGGCAAGAAGCAACCGGGAAATAACATCGACGTATATCTCGACCCACTGATCAAGGAATTAAAAATGTTGTGGGAAGGTGTGGAAACGTATGATGCTTTCAAGAAAGAAATTTTCACGATGAAGGTTCATTTGATGTGGACAATTTCTGATTTTCCTGGTTTAGAAACTTTGTCTGGTTGGAACACACATACATGTCTAGCTTGCCCGTCCTGGAATTTTAGTGCAATTGAAATAAGATTGCCTAAAAGTTTGAAGTGGTGTTTTACTAGTAGTCGTCGGTTTTTACCGGTGGTCATCATTTAAGATCATTGAAAACATTTTGATGGCTCCACTAAGAGAAGACCGCCACCACAATTGTTATCGGGACTGAATTATTAGCACAAATGGGCGATTTAAACATCACATTCGGAAAGGATTTGGATCCGATCACGGGGAAGAAAAGACCACGTGAGGGTGATGGACAGTGGAGAAAGAAGAGCATTTTTTTAGCTCCCCGATTGGTAATTCAATCTTCTCTGCCACAATCTAGACGTCATGCACATAAGAAAAAATGTATGCGATAATGTCTTATTCACACTGTTGAATGACAAGGACAGGATAAAAGATCACTTAAAAGCACGTTTAGATTTAGTTGAGATGCAAATAGAAAGGAATTGTGGTCGGATGTAGATGGGAAATGTCCAACAGCTTTGTTTACGTTGGCCAAACAAGAAATTGAGGTGATGTTACAAACGTTGAAGGATTTGACAGTTCTAGATGGATATTCTAGTAACATTTCTCGATGCGTGGACTTGAATCAACGTAAGATGTTTGGTCTAAAAAGTCACGACTCGCACATACTACTGCATGAGTTGCTACCCATATGAATTAGGAATGTACTTCCTAAAGAAGTTGCTTGCGTGCTAGTTGAGTTCTCATCATGTATGAAAGGTTTGTCTGCTATGGTCGTCAACAAGATAGAACTGGATAAGTTACAGGAACGATTAGTACTTGTTGTATGTCACATGGAAGTCATCTTTCCACCCTCATTCTTCACGGTCATGGTCCATTTAGTACTTCATTTGGTCGATGAAGTCCGATTAGAGGGACCTATGCAATATCGATGGATGTATCTTATTGAAAGGTTTTTGGGAAAATTAAAAGTGTTTGTTGGGAATAGGGCTTACCGTGAAGGTTCAATTACAGAATGTTGGTTACTAGATGAGTTGTTCACGTTCTACTCATTGTACTTAGATGAGAATGTGGAAACATGATTCAATCGTGATATTCGCGTCAATGATCCAGATGAAGATGTGTACGGACATTTTGATATATTTCCTTCGATCGGTAAACCAGTAGGCGGTGAGGATCATTTCGACCTGACTGAAACAGAGCGCATGCAAGCTCATCGACATGTGTTGTTTAATGTTGAAGGCGTCGAACCATTTATTTAGTATGATCTCTGTGTTCACAACTCTTTGAATGTGGTATCAAAATATTCTTTTGTTAAATGAAGCTCTTAAATAATATTCTTTCAACTAGGGAGCACAGAGCTCAGTTGAAGAAATGACATAGAAGTAACCGACGAATAACTACTAATGAGATAAAAAGAATGTTACATCGAGAATTTGTGGATTGGTTCCACCGACGGGTATGTTCAATGCAACAACTGTTAATATCTTTTCATCTGCTTTTAGTTGAACTAATTATAATTCTAATCCTAGATCATGAATGACGAGAATGAGACGCATACCTATGATCTAAAGTTGCTTGCTAAAGGTCGGTCCTCTATACGAAGCTATGAGATATACTGCCTTTGATGTGAACGGGTATCATTTTCGCACACATCAACGGGAGAAAGGAATGAAAACACAAAATAGTGGCATGTACGCTGACTTGGGCACCCACAGTTTTGCAAGCACTGCAGATAATCGTCCAATACAAGGATCGGTTCCTTACTATGGGAGATTAACAGATATCGTGGAGCTTAATTATGGTGGTAAATTTCTGACTTTGTTTAGATGTGACTGGGCGAATACCCTAACTACTAGAGGACTGAAGAAAGATGAGTTGGGATTCAGTCTTGTCAACTTTACGGTACCTCTCATACACACGGGCGAAAATGTTGATGACGAACCCTACATTGGTGCAAATCTGGCGAAAATGGTGTACTACGTTGATGACATTAAAAATAAAGGGTGGTTTATTTCAGTGCACCTTAAGCCAAGAGATTTGTATGATATGGGTGAAGATGTAGTGAACTTTGGTCACAGGTCTGAATTATTTAACATCCAAAACTTGACTACGGTCAATGATAATTCAAATTGGTCTAGACCGGGCGTAGTTGCAGATTTTCACTGAATAGAATAAAGTAATTTAAGTTAATAACTGTACTTTCTACACACTTATATTACACATATTAATTAGTTCAAAAAAGTTTAATTATCTATATGTTTCAATGTCATAGGTACTAATGGCGGCTATGTGTGGTGGTTCGGATGGAGGTGATGGTGGTGATGATGGACGACAACCTAATAAGGAGCGCAAAGATTCCTGGAATTGTCGTATAATTGGTATGTCAAGTAGTATTCGAAACTGGATTGATATAATTCTAGATAAATATCAATTAAGTTTCAAATTTTTGTACATAAAATAGGTGTTTTCTTCAAGAAATCAATGAAGACACGAAGATGGAGTAAGGTGGGTCGAGATGGCTCAAAGGTGGAGCTTCAACTAAATGACAAGCGAGTGCCAGAAGGTCACGAGGGTTGTTTCTTACAGCAGGTGAATGGAAAGTTGGTGAAGACCCAATTGTTTGATATCGGGCCTAAGAGTTGGCGTAAGATTACCAAGGTCGAGAAAGATTATGCATTCGATAATTACATCCGAGTAAGTACTTTACCCTTCTCATTGTTACTTATGCGGTGTTAGAATAAATTGGTAACTGGTGCAAAAATTAATGCGCACTAAGTGATCATTTTTCCCTAGGGTCTTTCTATTTCTATTACTCAACGATAGTGGAATTAGCTATTCGGGATTTTTGTCGTTTGGTTTTGAATTGGTGCATGAAATGATTATCTAAGAATGCAATTTAAATCAAACAAAGTAAGTGAGCAAATTGGTGTTTCAAAGAATGACTAGGCGTTTGTCCAGACTTGAATCCGCTCTAGCTCGATTAAGACGGATGATGCAATGCAATTTCGGTTTCAACAGACTTGATGACTCGACACTTCCTTTGGTAATCTCTACTCCATGGTCAGGACGCAGAGAAACTATCCTATCAAACCTACAAGTTCCTATGGTCAAGATAACTCGCAAATTGTCAAAAATGCACGAAGAACGATGAAGTGTCACAAAGATATGCAAAGAGATTAGTTTCACCGGCCCTATGGTCAACACACCGGCAAATCCTAACGACCTCCTAAACTATAGAATGATTCACGTCCATGGCCAGAACCGCGAAATCAAAGATGAAGCAAGAACCCTAAGATATGGTCAATCACAGGCTCGTAGAGCTTCAAATTAGGGTTAAGGAGGAATCGCATCAAGTGTTTGAATAAACCTCAATTAACATAAACGGGTTAAAAACCCAACATCATCCATAAAAAATCTAACTAGAGTTTCATCTAATCTGAACAAACTAGAGGAGTTTAGCTCGACATGGCAACAGAAGAAATCAAAGAAACAATGGAGAAGAAAACTGTAGAAGAAGACATCTTACTCTAAGTAAACCTAATCCTGACGAATCCTAGAAACTCCTGAGCTAATCTTCGCTTCCTCGCTTAATCGTCACTTCAAGCTTCAAATCCTCTTCCGAGAGTGTCTGGTTCATCGAAATCGGAATGAAGTATGAAGTCGTGTCCGTTTCCCACTTGAAACCCCTATTTTTTCCTCTGAAATCTGTACTGTCAAAAAGTGCGTCCGACGGCACTTAAAAAGTGCGCCGGCGCAGTTTTCAAAGTCGATGAAGAATTTCCAGAGCGGTGAAATAAAAGTGCGCCTGGCAACACCAGAAAAGTGTGCTGGCGCACTTTTCACCAATTATGGCGTACTTTTTCCACTGAAAACGATCTTCAGCTCCTTCGATGATTCCCGCTCCGTTTGAACTCCGAATTGATCCCCCTTTGAAGTGTCGAGCGCATGAAAAGGTTCTCCACAACGTGGAAACCTGAAATCTCAACAAAAACAACTCGAAACAACATCAAATGGCCCAAAAGAGGGCCAACAGGGAATAAAACATATTTTCATAAAAATCACTCGAAAACATCACAATTCGGTGTCAAATAAGGGAAATGTTGCTGAAATGTGGCAAGATAAACGCGGTAAGTCTAACGTCATCAATCACCCCACATTTGGACTTTTGTTTGTCCTCAAACAAGTAAAAATTGAATCTCGCTCAAATTCACAAGTGACAAGACCAACTAAATCGACGTTCAATCTCTGACAATTCAACCTAAACTGTTTCATCTAGAAAACGCAACCCACACATGAAAGAAAGTCAATCAAACAAATCCAAGTCTCACTATTCTCTGCACACAACAAGTAACAATCACCAATCATGCACGATGCTGACCTAACCCACCAGACTTCCTTACACAAAAAATATTTAGTAATAGGGAACTCTCACACTCTGTTTTAAGGACGTGTTTAAGCTCTCAATCACTTTCTCGACCGAATTATGTTATAGGTTTGCACTTCGACCACAATCTCCACCACGGTGACAACACGAGAAACTAGTGAAGAGGACTCTGCAAGGGACTGTAATGATTCTATACTACATGGGCTTATGATGAATGGATGAAGGGACGAATGATGGTGTAAGGTATGGTGCGGTGCAACAATCAACTAACCTCCCTCAAATCAAAATCTATGGATTCCTACCGTCTAACCAGACTCGGATGGAATATTGTCCGCTCGTCCTAGGATACCCTCAAGCAACTTAGCACTTTATTTATTTTTTCTGATTTGTTTTTTTTACTTATTGCTTCCGTTCTTCCTTATGTAGGGAGAAGAACGTTTTGCACTAAAACTACTTATACTTGAAACTTATTTGGAATTTTTTGTTTTCCTCTTTTTTTAATTTTTTTTTAGTGCTAAAATTTTTAGTTGCTAGAGGGGTTTACACGTTTGGACATACTAGCTAAGACCATCGGTTTCTGGCTATAGGCAAGTCACCACAGACCGACTTCCGGTAAGCTAATCTCAGGCTACTACCACAAGGGATCAATGGGGTAAACAAAAACATGGGAATAAGCTGTCACGTAGTATCGAACCGAAAGAATAGGCCAAGCTCAAAGGTTTACACCTAGGGGAATTAATGTCGGGTTGGCTTCTCGCTTAGGTAGCAATTCTAGGTGCCTCTATCCTCCTAGAACTCGTGTTATCGTGTAGTCTCGAATAGATCTCATGCAAATTCTAACTCATTCAAAGTACAAGAAAGCCACTCAAAAAGACACAAGTTGCTAGTTACGTGCAACGGATCAAAAGCTCACAAATGGCTGCTAGTCGGGTTCGAGTCATTTTTGTGCATTTCAAAGTGAAGCTACAAGAGTGATTCTAAAATATGTTACTGACCGGATTCATTTAATATCAATTCAAGCATGCTGGTTACAGGTTCCTAGATAAGACAGTCTAAGCGTCATTGTGAAAGGCTGAAAAACAGTTTAGCATATCAAGTCAAGAACAGAGCAAGTTCTAATTAGGGACAGCATACCGAAATCATAGCAGAAAACAACCCTCAAGAATCAACACCCCACCCCACACTTAAAACAGGACATTGTCCTCAATGGACCACACAAAATAGTGAAGCAGAGTATATAGGGTTACCGAAAATCGAGCATGAGGGCTTCTGAGGAAGCGTGAGTGCAAAATGTGGGTTGCAGATTCATGGAGACATCGGGAAAGCGAGAGTTATCCTGAGATAGTAGAATAGAACAATACCAAACGATTAGAGAATCCAGGGTACAAAATATCCGACCAACATCAACAAAGTCAACACAGACGCAATGCATGACAACTGACACGAAATCCAAAACAAGTACAAGTCCGAAAAGAAGAAAAATAATAAAGAAAATCCTGAAGTCGAATCCAGATCTCTAGCCCTGTCGTCCGCGGCCTCGCTGAGCTTGCTGTCGAGCCATAAGAGGTGGCTGGCGATCTAGGAGCTGCTGTAGTAACTCCATCTGCTTCTCGTGCTGCTCCTGGTACAAGGCATGACGGGCATCCTGTTGTGCTCTCCACTGAGTCTCCCTAGTGTGCCAGGCACGCTGCTCATCCTGATGGCGGACCACCTCCTGCTGCCGAGCAAGAGATCCCTGACCAAAATCTGTATGTCATGCATCCCAGCTCGCCAACCTGTCATCTATCTGTCGCTGCCACGGGTGTCCTCCCTCACTGAAAGTGGCATGCCACTACTCCATTCGCAAGACAGACCTCTGTAAGTCAAAAGGCTGCGAGGGGTCGCCGAAGACAAGGGTCTGAGGTGGCTCTGTAGCTGGGGGAGCGGGCAAAGCTCCATCATCAACCATGCCTAGCTCTCCTGGGTAACACAGATCGCGGTACTAACCCATGGGAGATCAAATAGTGAGCGTCGAAAATCTTGGGGGGGAACGGCATCAATAAATACCTCAGGTGCCCAGCGGTCGGCCAATCCAGCCGATGCAATGATCCTTGAAACGTACCACCCACCAAGAAGAGAACGTGGAATGGTAGATCTCTCAACTCGTCTCCCAAAGAAGGCAGCGATCACATAACCCGGATGGAGTCCCACGCTGGAGCTCATTGCCCTGAACAATTGCAGCTCTTCGTTATAAAAGTGGTGGGCTCCTGTACTCCTGTGACAAAATGTACGTCGGAGCACCATATGCAGAAATCTCCACACTAGACACTCAATGGAGTGATATCTGGATAGACTGGTAGTCAACCCTCCTTCGATCCCAGTCAGCTCAAACCACATCTCTTCGGACATCCTTTGTTTATTCCCTGATGGCTCATGTATTCCTTATCGTCGCAATTGGTCGTCGGGTGGGAAACCGAGGAGACTTCCAAATGAGTCGTAAGACTCATTGAACCATTGTCCTCCCAAAGACAAACGGATATGTTGTCTGGTGGCAACTGTTACACTAGCATTCCAAGTAAAAGTCGACCAAAATTCCTGAAGTGGAAGAAGAGGTGCAGCATCTGCAATTCGAGCAATACCGAGGAGGTTTCCCCGACGCAATCTGTACACCAACTTGTTGTAGAACTCAGGAAAGGCTTCCTGAATCCCGTCAAAGTCTATCAGGGCTCCAATAGTCGGGGTAAGATGGTGAATCTTCTGAAAGCGCGCCCAATGCGCCTCAGAAAGCTGGAGAATGAACTGGTGGAGGTAGTCCGGTCTACCGCCAGCAGCAAGGATAAATGGCTATATAGGTAAAGCTTCCTCCCTATCTAATCACGATCATCAGCAGCCGGTTGAGGGTCGGTGTGTGGTGGTGCAGAAGACGAATCTCCTTCTTCATAATGTAATTGCATCACCGCCTTGCCCCTGTCCATAATCTGCAACAACTCAGTTAGACGCATGAAAGCCCCACCCCACACTTAAAACTTGAAGTAAGGGCTAAGGGGGGATAAGGCAAAAATAGAGCAATTTCCGACAGCATAACGACAGATAAAGGGCGTTCAGGACAAAGCAGACATGCTGAGATATTCAAACCACCATTCAAAATAGTACACAATATCACCCAGTCAATGGAATAAAATCATGCTTAATACTTTCAAACAAGTAGCCATGACATCAAGTTGAGCATTTAACCAAAGGAACAAAGAAACGACGCTACTAAATCAAAGAGATAGTCTCAGAGAAAGAAATAATCATGTTTAAGTCAGCCAACAAATCAAGCATGGTGGAATCAAACGATTATGAACCGGCAACAATGCACAAAGTAAGGTAAAATCCTTATTCTAGCCCAATTAAGCCACAATCAGTCCAAATCAAACCCTCTAATATTCCAAGGCACACTCTAAGATCATTCAAAGCATCTCAAATCATCAAAATACGTCCTCAATCAAAAAACCCCAATTTGCAGAAAACCGGTATAGGAAAGTAACCTATATCATGCATTTCGTCAAGCAAATGAAGTCCAAACAACCCACGATTCAAAATGGAGCTATCCTAGATGGGAATTGCAATAATCCAAGCTCAATTTAACCAAATCACATACTTCAAAAATTAGGGTTCATAGCTCGAAATTCACAAGTCTGAAAATCTCAACGGAATCCGGCAAGGAAGAGTGCAAAGAATCGTAGTGAAGTGTAGAGCAACTTACCTCACAGGAGTGTTGGCCAATTCGGAAGAAAAAGTGGACGAACAACTCGAAAAACCCAAAAACTAGGTTTTAGCTAGGAGCTTGAGGGTGGGTTTGCTTATCCTTCCAGGGGTTGGGGAGGTCGGAAATGAATGGGTAACTCGATTTGGTGTATGGGGATATGTGGACCGGTGAAAATCGGGTGGAAATCGAAGAGTTTGGTCCAAAATTTTGAAAAACCAAGCTCTATCTCTCTCTATTTTCGTTCAAGGGAAGAAGATGAGCAAAAACTGGTGTTTGATCCAAAATTGTGAGGGGAGAGATGGAAACACGTGTTTGTGCACAAAAAGTGCGCCAGCGCACTTTTATTCATAAAAGGCGCACATTTTCAAAATTATCAAAAATTTCCAGAACGATGAAAATAAAGTGCGCCCGGCGGCACTTAGAAAGTGCGCCGACGCACTTTCACTCAAAAAGGGCGCACTTTTGGACCTGAACCGAGACTGAAATTTTTTCTTTAAAATCCAAAATTCGTTTTAAAGACCAGGATCTCAAATTCGACGACGGCGACACAGAAAATAACCACAAGAACACAATGACTGGCGCACGACTCTACCACAGACTCGACTCAACGAAATTAAAAAACTCAAAGCTCGGGTTGCCTCCGAGAAGCGCTCTCCTTTAATGTCTTTGAGCTATACGGTACATGATTTACGGTGTGTCGAGACGGGCCTTCTCCGTCACACCAGTGTACTCACCGGCTACATATAACATCAGACGATGGCCATTCACCTTAAAGGGTTCCTCTCCGGCTTTGAAAATTTCCACAGCTCCATGAGAGAGCGCTTTAGAAACCGTGAATGGACCCATCCAACGAGACTTCAGCTTGCCTGGGAAGAGATGTAGACGTGAATCGTAGAGGAAGACCTGATCTCCTTCTTTAAACTCCTTGCTTCCCTTCAAGCACGAGTCGTGGAGCTTCTTCGTACGCTCCTTGTAAATCTTCGAGCTCTCGTAAGCTCGGTTCCTCCATTCCTCAAGCTCTACACCTGTAATTTTCGTTCTTCACCTGCCAAACTAGCATCCAGGTTTAGTAGCTTAAGGGCCCAGTAGGCTCTATGCTCGAGCTCTACTGGCAGATGAAACGCTTTCCCATATACTAGAAAACATGGGGAAGTTCCTATAGGCATTTTAAACGCCATACTATATGCCCAAAGCACGTCATCTAGCTTGGTAGACCAATCTTTCCGGGATTGATCGACGGTTTTCTCAAGGATCCGTTTCAATTCCCGGTTTGACACCTCGACTTGACCACTCGTTTGAGGGTGGTAAGCCGTGGACAAACGATGGGTCACTCCAAACTTTTGGCACACCTTATCAAATTGACCCTGAAAGTGAGTTCCATGGTCGCTAATGATTGTCCTAGGTGCACCGAAACATGGAAACAGCTTCTTAAGGAACTTTCCAACAACTCGGGCATCGTTAGTGGGGAGAGCTTGCGCTTCCACCCACTTCGACACATAATCCACAGCCATAAGTATGTACTTATTACCAAAAGACATAGAAAAGGGACCCATAAAGTCGATTCCCCACACATCAAAGATTTCTACAACCACAGAAACTTGCTGAGGCATTTCATCTCGTTTAGAAATCTTACCTGCTCGTTGGCATGCATCGCACGCCTTGATGAAATCCTGGAAATCCTTGAAGATGGTATGCCAGAAGATAAGACCTTTCGGGCAGTACGGTTCGCTCCATGATGGCCACCAACAGGTCCAGAATGACAATGCTCCATTATGTCACTAGCCTCCGCTAGAGTTACGCACCTCCGGATAATTTCATCAGAGCCAATTCGGAAGAGGTACGGGTCAACCCAGAAGTACTTCTTCGCCTCGGTAAAGAACTTCCTTCTATCTTGGCGAGAGAAATCCATTCTCACGTACCCAGTGGCTAGAAAGTTAGCCAGATCCGCAAACCAAGCCCCTTTCGCCTCACCCATCATAACGGCGAAAAGATGTTCCTCTGGAAAGGTTTCTCGAACCGCTAGATTGTCATATGTGCTCTGCTTAGGTCCCTCCAATCGCGACAAATGATCTGCAACCACATTCTCCGACCCTTTCTTATCTTGGATTTCAAAATCGAATTCCTGAAGGAGAAGAATCCAACGGATCAACCTTGGTTTGGCATCCGCCTTGCTCATCAGGTGTCGGATAGCCGCATGATCTGTAAAAATCGTGACTTGAGCTAGCACAAGATAGGAGCGAAACTTATCGAAGGTGAAGACTACCGCTAGCATCTCTTTCTCGGTAGTGGTATAATTCCGTTGAGCTTCATTGATGGTCTTGCTAGCATAATATATAGGTCTGAACCTCTTCTCAATCCTTTGCCCCAAGACAACTCCAACGGCATAATCACTCGCATCGCACATAAGCTCGAATGGCAGATCCCAATCCGGAGCTACAACAATAGGTGCAGACACGAGCTTGTTCTTCAAGGTCTCAAAAGCTGTCATACACTTCCCATCGAAGAGAAAAGGAACCTCTTTCTTCAACAAACGAGTCATAGGCAAGGTTATCTTGGAGAAATCCTTGATGAATCGCCTATAGAATCCTGCATGACCCAGAAAACTTCTTACTGCCTTGATAGAAGATGGAGGTGGCAACTTAGCAATGGTGTCGATCTTTGTCGGATCAACCTCAATACCCTTCTTCGAAACCTTGTGCCCAAGCACAATGCCATCCCTCACCATAAAATAGCTCTTTTCCCAACTAAGAGCTAAATTTGTAGCTTCACACTTCCTCAGGACTTTCTCAAGGTTCTTCAAGCCATGATCAAAAGAATCTCCATAAACCGAGAAATCATCCATAAATACCTCAATAACATCTCCAATGAACTCATCGAAGATAGCCATCATGCATCTCTGAAACGTAGCTGGCGCGTTACAGAGTCCGAAAGGAATTATGCGGTAGGCAAAAGTACCAAACGGGCATGTGAAGGTGGTCTTCTCTTCATCGTTTGGCGCAATGGGAATCTAAAAATACCCAGACATCCCATCCAGGAAACAGTAGTACGCATGACCTGCCAACCGCTCAAGCATCTGATCAATAAAAGGAAGGGGAAAGTGATCCTTCCTTGTAGCATCGTTCAATCGTCTGTAATCAATACAAACTCTCCATCCGTTAACCGTCCTTGTAGGGATGAGCTCTCTCGCTGCATTAGGAACGACGGTGATGCCTCCCTTCTTCGCCACACAATGAACCGGACTCACCCATTTACTATCAGAGATGGGATATATGATTCGGTATCCATGAGCTTGATCACTTCCTTCTTTACAACCTTCATCATATTTGGATTTAGACGTCGTTGAGGTTGTCTAACCGGTTTTTGATCCTCCTCAAGGAAGATATGATGCATACAATAAGAAGGGTGAATTCCTTTGATATCTGTCACCTTCCAAAGTATATCATGCACATGCTTTCGGAGCAAAGATAGGAGCTCATCTTTCTGAGGTAAAGTGAGGGTTGAGCTAATAATGACCGGAAGCTTGGAGTGGCCTTCCATATAGGCATACTCCAGTTGTGAAGGCAGATCCTTCAACTCAAGTTCTGGAGCTTCTTCATATGATGTCGGGAGCCGAGTTTCTGGTGCAAAAGCAGTTTGTTGAACCTGGCTCTCATAATCCATGGACTCATACGTGCTCATAGATGCTACCTGTTCATCCCGGATTGCTCCTGCATCAACAAACTGACCAGAAACAATACACTTCTCTAGCGAGTCTTCTCTCACTAGGTTAGTAAAAACAGATGTAGAGAGCACAGTAACAGTTTCTTCAATAGCACACAAATCATCAAAGTGGTGAGGAAGTTGGATGCTATTATGAAGACGAAAGGTAGCATGATCTTTTCCTACCATAAGAGTTATAGTACCTCCAAGCACATCTATGACAGAACCAGTTGAATACAAGAATGGATGACCAAGAATCAAAGACATATCAGCATGAGCATCAATTACAACAAAATCAGTAGGAAACTTGAATGGACCAACTTCAAGAAGAACGTCTTCTTAAATACCACTAGGCACAGTAGATGATTTATCAGCTAACTTTACATTAATCATGCGAGTTGGTTTAAAATCAAGCATTCTTATATTAGAAGCTAAGCGATATGACATTACATTTATGCTAGCTCCTAAATCTGCTAAATCACGACCAACCCGAAAAGTACCAATGAGACAAGGGAGAGTGAAAGAACCTAGATCACGGCGCTTTATGGGAAGCTTGTTAAGGACAATAGTAGATACCTCGTCATTCAGCTCCAAGTCCTCAAATAGCTCTGGGATGTTCTCCTCCTCTTCCTCCGTGAGAGCTAAAAGCTCTTGCATCTTAAGCTTATTGGTTGCCAGCAGCTTCATGAATTTAGCAAATTTTGGAACTGTCACAATCAACTCCTTGATAAGCATGTCGATGTGAACCCTATTCAGCAGCTTCAGAAATAGCTGGTATTGAGCATCATAGAGATCCTTATTAAGCCTAGCAGGATAAGGTGCCTTCGGCTTGTAAGGATTAGCCACCGGTATTGGAGATGAGGGAATAACCAGTGTCTTTTCCTTCTCGGGATGCTGAACTTGCTCCTCTTCCTCCACGTCCTCTTCTTCAATGAAAGGGGAGGATGAATTAGAGTCGATACCTGCTTCATGGTAAGATCTGCCAGCTTCTTCCCCTCCTTGTTTCCACGGCTCCCACATCCTCATTACGGTTAGGATTAGGGATAGTGGTGCTAGGTAGAGACCCAATACCTTTCTCCTTAAGAGGATTTGTGATTCCTGCCACCTGATTCTCGAGCTTCTTGATAGAGGAGTCGGTATCCTTCTTATTGGATTGAGTTTTAGCAAGAATCTTCTCCAACATAATGTCGGTATTGGACTTATGTGCAGAAGAGCTTGAACCACTGTTGTTGTTCTGATTTTGGTTCTGATTGTTATTCCAATTCCCTCTGTTTTGCCATTGGGAATTCTGATTCTGATTCCCATTGTTCCTTTGATAACCCCCTTGGTTCTGATTATTGTTCCAGTTCCCTCTGTTCTGCCACTGGGAGTTCTGATTCTGGTAACCATTGGAATTCTTGGAATTATTCTGGTTTTGATAGTTCCCTTGGTTCTGACCACCAACATAATCTATCTCCTCTTGTTGTTGGTCTTGGTCGCTCTCAAATATCCAAGTATAGCTCTCTGCTACATGACCTGGACCACCACAGTTTGAGCAAGGGGTTGAAACTGTGGCGATAATCTCTGCTTTAGAAGCAGAAGGAGGAGCGGTTCTAGAAAGCATCTTGAAACCTGGTGGTGGAGCTGTCAGAACACCCGGTGAGGGAGCTATCTGAGCCCTCCCCAACTCATGATTTAACCTATGCACCTCCATCTTCAAGTTTGAGTTTTCCAACTCCAACTGACTTCTAACAATGTACACCGGCGCAGGAGCTGTGGGAACAGGATATTGCGAATCAATAGAGAATCTCCTTTTCTCTGGATGCCTGTCATCCATCTTCAAAGGATTCGCTTACATTAGGGACTTAATCTTCATAGCAAAGCTCTTGCAGGCAGCTAAAGTCGCAGCTGCGGTCATATCATTCAGGTCCACATTCAACTGCATGGAGAAATCCTTCCTCTTCTCATAATCCAAGCCTCTGAGAAAAGTACTAAACTTGGCGTAATCATCCATCCATGGTGAGGACAAGCTCGGAGAAGTCCTTGGAATCTCTGTCAGGCTTCATAAAAGTTCTCCTATGAACCACTTGTAAAGGCTACTATATGTGCCTTGAGTCCCTCGGTTCTAGAGGTTGAGAAGAACTCTTCAAGGAATGTTGTAGCCAGAGCATCCCAAGTAGTGAAATGATTCGCCGGATGATCATACAGCCATTATTCTGCTTGTCCCTTCATAGTGAAAGGGAATAGCTGAAGCTTGACGGCACTATGATCCGCTTCGTTGTTGGAGAAGGTGTGAGCAAGCCTTATGAAATTCCTCACATGAGCATTTGGGTCCTCATTAATATCTCCAGAGAAAATGTTCCCATTTGCTTGGATCATGTTGATCATGCGAGGGGGAATGCGCAAATCCCGAGTGCCTGTGTTGGGAATCTGAATGCAAGAAGTCGTCCCATCAATGGTCGGACGACCATAGTCTTTCAATGTCCTCTCTGCCATAATCTATACCTCAGGTTGAACAGGAGGAACAGGCAGTTCTATAGTAGCAATCGTGGATTGCGAAGGTGAAGATGTAGATGAAGATGTAAAAAGGGTCTTCCTTGCTTTAGGTGTTTTCTTTGGAGGAGGAACAGGAGTAGTGTCGAAGTGAGTGTAGAAGACTCTACCCTTTTCTGCTATGCGCTTACTAGCCCGTTTTTCCTTCGTACCTGCAATCTTGCCTGAAACACCAAAAACAAGAAATACCACGTAGTATACAAATGTGGAAGGTAAGAGATGATAAAAAGAATGAATGAAAAGCTTAAACGCACAATGCCTTTCCTAGAAAAAGAAAAGTCCCCGGCAACGGCGCCAAAAACTTGGTGCGAAAATTAATGCGCACTAAGTTTTACTCAATGGATTGCTCCAAAGAGATCCTTTTCCCTAGGGTCTTTCTGTTTCTATTACTCAACGATAGTGGAATTAGCTATTCGGGGTTTTTATCGTTTGTTTTGAATTGGTGTATGAAATGATTATCTAAGAATGCAATTTAAATCAAACACAGTAAGTGAGCAAATTGGTGTTTCAAAGAATGACTAAGGCGTTTGTCCAGACTCGAATCCGCTCTAACTCGATTAAGACGGATGATGCAATGCAATTTCGGTTTCAACAGACTTGATGACTCGATACTTCCTTTGGTAATCTCTACTCCATGGTCAGGACGCAGAGAAACTATCCTATCAAACCCACAAGTTCCTATGGTCAAGATAACTCGTAAATTGTCAAGAATGCACGAAGAACGATGAAGTGTCACAACGATATGCAAAGAGATTAGTTTCACCGGCCCTATGGTCAACACACCAGCAAATCCTAACGACCTCCTAAACTCTAGAATGATTCACGTCCATGGTCGAACCGCGAAATCAAAGATGAAGCAAGAACCCTAAGATATGGTCAATCATAGGCTCGTAGAGCTTCAAATTAGGGTTAAGGAGAAATCGCATCAAATGTCTAAATAAACCTCAATTAACATAAACGGGTTAAAAACCCGACATCATGCATACAAAATCTAACTAGAGTTTCATCTAATCTGAACAAACTAGAGGAGTTTAGCTCGACATGGCAACAGAAGAAATCAAAGAAACAATGGAGAAGAAGACATCTTACTCCGAGTAAACCTAATTCTGACGAATCCTAGAAACTCCTGAGCTAATCTTCCCTTCTCCTCGCTTAATAGTCACTTCAAAGCTTCAAAATCTTCTTCTGAGAATGTCTGGTTCGTCGAAATCAGAATGAAGTATGAAGTCTTGTCCATTTCCCACTTGAAAACCCTATTTTCACTTTGAAATCCGTACTGTCAAAAAGTGCGCCGACGCACTTTTGCATGCAAAATACGCACTTTTCGAAGTCGACGAAGAATTTCCAGAGCGGTGAAATAAAAGTGCGCCTGACAGCACCAGAAAAGTGCGTTGGCGCACTTTTCACCAATTATGGCGCACTTTTTCCACTGAAAACGATCTTCAGCTCCTTCGATGATTCCCGCTCCTTTGAACTCCAAATTGATTCCCGTTTGAAGTGCCCAAGCTCGTGAAAAGGTTCTCCACAACGTGGTAACCTGAAATCTCAACAAAAATGACTCGAAACAACATCAAATGGCCCAAAAGAGAGCCAACGGAGAATAAAACACAATTTTCATAAAAATCACTCGAAAACATCACAATTCGGTGTCAAACAAGGGAAATGTTGCTCAAATGTGGCGAGATAAACGCGGTAAATCTAATGTCATCAGTAACTTGCTGTTATTTGTTTGCAGCAAAAATTTCACTGGAATGTCAAAGATGAGGATATCATCAGAAAGTATGTGATGAAGGATCTGGGGAAGAAGTGGAGAGAGGATCGACAAACACTGTGGGATAAATTGTGTGATCCGACTGAGCAAAAGGAGCATAACTACAAGCGAAAACCCAATAAGGTGGATGCGGCAAAGTGGCAGACCTTTGTAGATCATCGGATGAGCAAGTACACGAAGGTAAAGATTTATTAAGTTTTTCAATTTAGTTTAAGCCTTGTATCTTTCTAACTCTTTAAAGAATGTCACGGAAAATTTCGGCCATAAACAAGCCAAATAGAGCGAAGCAAAAGATATCATACTTCTGGTTCCAAGAGTATCTTGGCGAAGATAAAGGAGCTGGTAAATAATCATCTTTTGAGTTCTTTTATGAATTATATTGTTGAAATTATTGTGCAATAGCGATGTTGAGAAATTGCAAACACACAGGAGGAGGAATGGGGCAGACCTCTCGCGAGGGGTAAGCTCTTTAGAGAAACGCACCAGCGTACTGGACGATCTGGAACTGATAAATATCCGAATGAGGAAACAAGAGAAGCATTGTTAAGTAATTAGTTAGATTTAGTATCTACTTCAATTGTATAAATTAGTGTTTTTATCTGACATGATTGTGTTTTTTTGTGTAGGAGACCATTGAACGTTTCATGGAGGATCCGGCGACTCATAATCACATTAGCTCGTTCGATGCAGCTGGTAGAGCCTTTAATGAGAAAGAGCATTTTGATCGTGTTCACGGTCTTGGTTTTGGACCGACACCATCACAGGTACTGACAATAGTGAATGCTTTTGGATGCTTATGTGTCAAGTAATGTTAATTGTAATCATTGGATTTTTTTTGTGTTTGTTGTGTGTATGTAATAGAGTAGAATCATACGTGTGTGCTTGTTATTTGTTGCAGAAACGACCACTTCTCGCTCCAATTTATGATTTTGTGTCACTCTAAAGAATGGGGGTCGTCAGGTCAACAACATAACCGCATTTTCTATGGAGAAAACTTGTTGGTGACGCCCCTAGTTTGTGAGTAGGTCCTCCCTGAGTTTGTGTCACCTTGGGAGGAGGCGACAACTTTATTCGTTGGTTGAGATGTTGAGGGTAAACCCTCTCTCAAGACAAATTACCTTGGCTAGAGGCGACAATTTTATTCGTTGGTTGGGAGGTGTAAGTTTCAAAAGAAATCTTTTCCCTAAGAGATTCTCCCTCGTAATAAGGATTTATACAGAAATCTACAAGGAGGTAGGTGACCTCAGTGGAAATAGTGGAGAAGACATTTGGGCCTTTAAAGAATCATCTTCATGAAGCCGAAAGGGTAAGGTTTGGCTATTATCGGAAGAATTCATCGAGGGGAGGTTTTACTGAGTAGTATACAAAGAAGATAGATTGAAGTAAGAGTTCACTTACCAAGGCAGTTTGAGAAAAGGTTGTATTCTTCGAACATCATATGAGGGCAAAGGTTTGGAGCTTCTGAATCGAAAGACAGAACTAGAGGGTTAATTAGAGAAAGCTAAAGAGAGGTGTGGAAGGGAGAAGAATGAAGGGGATGATGTATTTATAAAAAAAAAATGCTTCAAAAAGAAGATGAAGGGCCATCTCGGGAGAAGCGAAAGAAGCCCAATGAGAGGCAGGCCGGAAAGTAAGTTCATAGGATAATGAGTAGCATGTGTCAGTGAAGTGACCTTAGAACTTCAAATGGCTCGTTGAGTACACTAGGAAGGTGATTCCGAAACCACCCATTGAAAAGGAATATTTCAAGCAATGGCATGAAAAGCCTATCGCCTCACAAAAGCTAGACGATGGCCTTGGGGGCAATTGATGAGACCACTAAGGTGATGGGCAGGTTACGTGTCAAGAGCTTTTTTTGGTAGTTCGATAGCTCTCTTATGGTCATCCGACACCCAAGCTCATTAGCAGTTGCATGATCCACCGCCTATCCCAGATAGCAAGCCTAGAAGAACTTCCTCCTGATCATTGGGACTAGGGTTTTCACTGCCACATAATTGTAGACCACGTAGTAATTGTTTCGGGGTTTTGTTGGGTTGGCGCCTAAGGTGTCGAGTTGGACTTGTACAGTTTTGGTTCCTTGTGCATAATATTTAAATCTCTCATTCATAAAAAAAAAAAAAAGATCTAAACAGACCACCTTCAGAGCCACATGCTGAGATCGCCCAGATCTCATCTACGACTCTGAGACTTCAACCACGCTCATATCTGGATTCCCGAGCTATAAATATCGCATTGCTCACACTATAGATAGACATACATTAACAAAAAAAATATCAATCGGTACGTACAAACTCTCCCCTCATTTATTCTATTGTTTGCTTACGTCATTTCAGAACTCACTACTACACATCACCTTGGGAGAAACCCCACCCCAAATTCAGACTAGGCAATCTTCTTGCCACAAAGCATACCAGAACCTTATTGTTCTCCTAGAGGAGTTGGCATCAAGCACAGTAAATAAAAGCCAAGTTAAAGAAAAACAAAAGAGTGTTAAGACGAAAACGACCTGTCAGCTACAACTAAATCCTCACCGCTCCGTATCTTTCACGCCCTCCTTTATTCATCAATTACTTGTACCTTATCATCCACACACACGCCCTTCTCTTCTTTCTTTTTCTTATTCTCTCTATGATTAAAGTTTAAAAGGAGAATAAGCTTCAATACTGAGAGACCCGAGGATGTCGATGTAGTACAATCAATAATGTAATAGTTGACAACCGGATCTAATGGATGATTCTTTATCATTTCTTACAATTTTACATGAATAATGACACCCACATTAACCAAATGAGTTACGTAGATGAAGACTTTTTCCTTCATTGAAGCTTCTGAGAACTTAAGTTAACGCTCACAAGGGCAGCAGCAGCACGGGCTGCTGAAGTAGCTCTCTCTGCTTTTGCGATAGCAGCTCGAGCTAACTCCAGGATGTCAGATGATTGTTCATTCCTGTTCTTTTTACCAGCAGAGACTGGCTCCATATTGCGACTTCCGATTTCGTCAGTGTTGGCCAGGGGCTTATTACTTGCACTACTGGGACTTGATGCTTGCAGCCGGACATTTTGTTCTTCCTGTCTGCTGTCAACGGATGCTCCATTGATGTTAGACCTGGGACTGGGAGTACTCTGGATGCTGGGAACTTGAGATTGAGATCCCTCAACTACTGCTTGCTTTGATCCAGCCTGCACTTGCAAAAATACAAGGCCACGTCTGCTTATGAATCCCTCACAAACAATGAAGGAACAACATATCTATCAATAACTGAAGCAAATAGGAGAAATAATCTAGTTCGCAGTGTGATGTAGCCACAATGGATAAAATGCAGGATAAGCATCATGTGAGACAACCATACACACATATAATATGGTCTGGAAACTGTCTAGCGCTGTGTGGTACTATGAAGGAAGTTTGTATCCCCAACAGTTGCAGGCATATTACAAGGAAATGAGTTAGAGAGAAACAGAGACATATCTCATGAATTAGACACGAATGCAAAGCCAATTTCAATAACATCAAATGTCATGGATATAGCAGGGTGGTGCTTTGAGAATATCTCTAAATATCAAGCAGTAGACCACAAGGTTAAGGATCTATACCGCTAATGCAGTTAAACCACAGAGATAATCAAGTTAATGACTTACATGATCAAACGGGAGAGAATCCCACTCCAGTTACAAATCAGAAAGTCGACAACGTGATAACAAGCGCACATGACTAGAGCCCCTCTTTGCTTATTTCCCCTCCACTAACTAACTACCAAGGACCCTTAATGGGAATATACAGTGGTCAAGAAGATATTTGCAACTTGCATGAAGATGGAGAAAATGGTTTAATGTTCTTAAACTGAAGAGAATGACATACTCAGAATGCAAGAGGGTTTGAAATCCTGAAATACAATTTCTTTGCACCAAATACATAGGATCATCTTTGCTTTGGAAATTTAAGGCATGGAAGAGTGACTCAATATACTCAAGCACAGAGGTTTAGACCTCTTTTTTCTGCGAAGGAATGATAATAACAGTAGTAACTTAAAATATATCCAGTTTAGGATGTCTTAGCGTCAGCAACAATGACTAAAGTAAAAGTCTAAACACAAAACCTACAAGTCAGCTAGATGTAACACAATCGTGCAGCAAGCTTTTATTTGTTTGCATAACACAACTATCCGGTACGCTGTCTTGACCAACATGAATACTAACTCTGCAAATGGTGGAATATTCTAAAATAAGATGAGCACCTTTACTTCCATGCCATGATAGTTTCATCCTTTTAACTGAACTGTTTGGTTCCAAATTGACTTCTCAAATATTCGAAAGTCATTTTACCATCATGCTGAGCATGAAACTAGAAACCGAGTAACAGAAATATGTTGTCGAAGAGAATTTTAGGAGAGGAAGCAAGCATGTACTAAAGCCACTACTATCAAATTTAGAAACAACAGGATGCCAACACTCTAACAGAAGCGATTTCCAAATCATGTGAATGAATAGTGAAACAAGACAGACACGGGAAGCCAATTTGTCAACTATACAATTACCAGAAGATCCTCATGCCTTTTATTAAGCTCAGCTTCTGTTTCAGAAGAATCCCATTCCAAATTGTACTCTTTGGCAATTTCCTTCAACACCTTGAGCCTTTCTTCAGGTGCAGGGGCACCAACTGATAGTTTTTCAATGATCTGCAACATCATAGAAAGTATAGTAAGTAATTGAATAAATACTACTTGACTTGGGAGTTCTAGCTTGGTGATAAGCCAAAGTTTATTAACTGCACGGTTGACACCAGAGTCGGGACAAAGTTCAGATGCAGCCGTAACGAACTCTTTTCCATATTTAGCAGTAAATAAGTTCTTGATATGCAGTAGATCTGGAACTTCTGAACATCTTGGAGATGCAAATATTATGCTTGCAACAGCCTCTCGTACTTCAGTAGGACATTCTCTGAAGAAGTGGATGTGAAATTAGGTACCACATAAAAATAATTTGGTATATCACTTGTACATTCAAAATCTCTAACAAATAATTGCATCTTCCAATCCACAGAACACCAGTACAAGCTACAGCTAGAACTTCTGTAACTCTACTCACTCAGTTAAATTACTGCTTTATTTAACATCCCAAATATCACACACACCTAATTTAATAACAATTCGTAATGTTTTGACCAGCCATAAGCATACATTTGTACCACACACAGTCTTGCAGGCAATTACAGAGAGACCAATGTGTTGCTTAGGACAGAACCAACTTTAGTTGTGATAGATGCTGTAACAACTATTGTCTAACCCAGTAATGCAACTAGAGTTTTCAAAAGTAGCCAGAAAATGTTGTGCAAGCCCTTAGCTCCAAGTAATAACATCTATACTGGAAAATCAACAGTTGAGAACAGGCAACTAGGATAACTTATTTAAGGAAACAACTTGTTGAACTGCTTGTTCTAGCATGATTGCCCTCTTGATGATGCTGTTGAGAGAAACTTATCAACTGCCAACATAGTCTCTAGGCTCATCAATCATAGAAGACGTTGAATAAGTCTACATCCATGTCTTTCTCTTTGTAAGAACTAGGACCAAAGGAGTTCTCCATCCACCAATCGTAAGAACTAGGACCAAAGGAGTTATCGATCCATCAAATTCTTGTCATATCATCTTAGCTGGGACAACTTGGATCCTTTGGACCCATTTCTGAATGTCTCCAGCATTCTTCCGAGCCTGTCAGATTTGTAGCATCTAGTTGTATAATGTGATTAAGTAAACTCTAATCATTTATGATTCATTCGCTATTTCAGAAAAAAAGTATTAGCTGTCAATGGAAAACAAGGTTCTAGAAAAGCTTGGAATATTCGGTGCAATGTTAACAGTGTCCACAAACAAAACATTGACATAATTTAAGGTTGCATTAGGATAGGACACATGGAAATTACTTTCCAATAGATAGTACTTGATGAAACATAGGAGGTACCTATCCAGCAATCTTGCATTCGACTTCTCAGAATAAAGAAAAGAATAACACAACTAAAATGTAGAGCTTAAAGGATCGAAACATCAAACTGAATGTAACAATTCTAAACCAAAGTGCTGCTGCACTCTAAACATGCAAAACCAGAGGAGAAGGGATTGTATTACTGTGAACAGCGTACTTACTTCTGAGTGTCAAGAATTGGGATTCGAGCTAGAACAAACTCGCAGAAAAACTCTAGTATCTCAAACGCAGCCCATATATTTTGTTCCCTTATTACATGTTCCACCTGCAAACATGTAGTTCAAAGAACAAAGAAAGAAGTAAGAAATCATGATCGAATTGTTTACCAGTACAGCATAGAAAACCACATAATTAAGCAGTCCACCAATGATAATAAAAAGAAGTTATGAAGCATACACGAATGCGAGCAATTGCTTCTTGGCCAGCTTGCAAGAATTGTGCTATCTCCTTACGCATGTGTCTGAGCTGCAATTCTCTCTTGTTCTGGAGCAATTTGATGCGAGAAAGTGCTAAGTTCAAGCATGTTTTACTACAATTCAAGCCATCAAACCAAAGAATCAATTAATCAAATGACGAATTTCAATAAAAAGAGTAGTAATTTGAAGAATTTCGCTAATCAACCATGGAGATTAAATATGTAGGATCCGAATCCATCTATGGTCTACTGTAATAAGAAAGGGCAGCAAATCGAACTGCTTCACAAAGACTAGTAGATAAAGAAGAGAGAAGTGAACGGACCATTTGGAACCAAAAACGCCGCGATTGAAGAGCTGATTTAAGAGTGACATTGAGATTTGGTTTTACTTAGTAGTAAACGAAAGATCAGAACAGATGAAAGAAATATAGTTGGTTCTGAACTTGGAGGACGAGAAGATTTTGGTCTTCAGTTGTGATCTATTGAATTGGCTCTGTAGATTTCCTTCCTCTGATGCTTTAGAGTCAACGAGAATGATCATGGTTGGGAGGGAATTGTCGAACAGCTGTTAAGAGACGAAGGAGGAGGTTAATTTAGAGTGTTGACAGAACCGGACCGGTCTGGCTGGTTCAACCGGGAACCGGAACACAGGCCGGTCCGGTCTGTGCTCAAAACAGTGCCGGGCCGAATAAGGTCAGAAAATGGGCCGAACCCGGTAAACCCATTCAGCCCGGCCAATTAGTTTTTTGCGGGTCGGAGAGTGCAAAACGAAGCGTTTCGCTTACTGTCAATGAAAAAGTAAAAAAACGATTTAATTCAGGTGCATCTTCTCTCCGGAAGATCGAAAGTCGAATCTTCTCTCTGTTTCAGAGTATTCAAACCTCTATTTTTTTACAAAAATCGGTGGTGGATTCTGCAGGGACGCCGAGGAGGAATGGCTTAGGGGAATTAGATAGCCAGGTGAGGGAGGCGGCTAAAGGGTAGAAGACTAGAAGAGCTTGAGGGTTGGTAGGACGTGGGAGTAGAAGAAATCGGCAGGGGGAAGTGGAAGTGATTGGTGAATTAAGCCAGCAGCAAGTCCCAGATCCGCAATTGTGAGACGGGTTAAGCTGGTGTTTGTAATTAAATTAGTCTTGTAATGGCTTCCTCTGTTATTGACAGAGTCGTTGATGCGCCTTTTGCTGAAGAAAGGAGTTTGTAGGCTTCCTCTATTACTTTACGGGATGCGATCTGCGTCCAACCCCCAGGGGTTCGACCGGTCCAACCAGTTCACTGCACCCAACTATCCCCTCCAACGCGGATCGCCCCAAGCCTCTCTTCTCCCTTCCCCCTTCGTATACACCCAATTACAATTTAGTCACTCTATTTTTATTTATAGATAATTTGATTGTTTAGTATTAAAATTTACAATTTTAGTCACTATTTTTTTTATGTTGACATTGATAACTAGTTAACTCGATTTGTTAACTAACTAGTTAAATTTAGTTAACGAGTTAACTAGTTAACCAATCGAGTTAACTAGTTATCACGTTGTTAAGTAGTTATCTAATCGAGTTAACTACTTAAATATAACAAGTTAACTAGTTAACCAATTAACTAGTTAAATTTAGTTAACGAGTTAACTACTTGACAAATCGAGTTAACTAGTTATCACGTTGTTAACTAGTTATCTAATCGAGTTAACTAGTTAAATATATTGTTAACTAGTTAAATATCTTGTGAACTAGTGCAGATAACTAGTTATCAGCAAAAGAATCTGTTAACTAGGTAACAGTTAGAACAGGTGTTAAAAAATTAGAAAATTTTTAAAAAGTGTTAACTAGTTAACATGTACTTCGTCGGAAAAGTCACCGGAGTTTGGTCGGCCGCCGGAGTCTCACCGGAAAAGTCACCGGAGACCAGCGACCGTCGCGGGAAAAGTCGCTGGAGCATGATGGTCGGGCCCCTGAGAGTGGTCGGTCAGTCACTGAGATATATTAAATATTTAAAATAAAACAAAAATTAATTAAGTGTGAAATGTCCTAAATAACCCTATCAAATTTAGACCATTAGATTGGTCAAAGAATGATCCAATGGCTAGGAAAGGGTTGGAATAAAATCCAACCCTTGGAAAAGGTTGGCTGCCGATTAGCTGCCAGAGACGCGATCTGCGTCCAACCCCCAGGGGTTGGACCAGTCCAACCTGTCCACTGCACCCAATTATCCCCTGCAACGCGGATCGCCCCAAGCCTCTCTTCTCCCTTCCCCTTCGTATACACCCAATTACAATTTAGTCACTCTATTTTTATTTATAGATAATTTGATTGTTTAGTATTAAAATTTAAAATTTTAGTCACTATTTTTTTTATGTTGACATTGATAACTAGTTAACTCGATTTGTTAACTAACTAGTTAAATTTAGTTAACGAGTTAACTAGTTAACCAATCTAGTTAACTAGTTATCACGTTGTTAAGTAGTTATCTAATCGAGTTAACTACTTAAATATAACAAGTTAACTAGTTAACCAATTAACTAGTTAAATTTAGTTAACGAGTTAACTACTTGACAAATCGAGTTAACTAGTTATCATGTTGTTAACTAGTTATCACGTTGTTAACTAGTTACTAATCGAGTTAACTAGTTAAATATATTGTTAACTAGTTAAATATATTGTTAACTAGTTAAATATCTTGTGAGCTAGTGCAGATAACTAGTTATCAGCAAAAGAATTTGTTAACTAGGTAACAGTTAGAACAGGTGTTAAAAAATTAGAAAATTTTAAAAAAGTGTTAACTAGTTAACATGTACTTCGTCGGAAAAGTCACCGAGTTTGGTCGGCCGCCGGAGTCACACCGAAAAAGTCACCGGAGACCAGCGACCGGTCGCCGGAAAAGTCGATGGAGCATGATGGTCGAGCCCCTGAGAGTGGTCGGCCAGTCACTGAGATATATTAAATATTTAAAATAAAACAAAATTTAAATTAAGTGTGAAATGTCCTAAATAACCCTATCAAATTTAGGCCATTAGATTGGTTAAAGAATGATCTAATGGCTAGGAAAGGGTTGGAATAATCCAACCCTTGGAAAAGGTTGGCTGTCGATCAGCTGCCATTACTTTACTTTATGATTTGTTTGTTATTTTTTTTTTTTTTGGTCTGAAATTGTCATTTTATTCATCATCAAGGCTAAAGGCCAAATTACACAAGAGATAACAATGATGCACAACTGGTCCAGTTTTCTGACAACTCCGCACGTCGAGCTGAATTCGCTATCCAATCTGTTGCTCTATTCATTCGTCTTGGGATAAAAGAGATAGAGATCCTCGGGTTTTCTTCTAGGATATGTCTCATCTGTCCCATCCATGCAGCACATTCCCACGGCCACGCAATCTTAAAGTCTCTGAGCGCTAAGATCAGATTTAGACAATCCGATTTGATGATAGTAGGGCCCTCAAGGGAAGCAGCTACTTGGATAGCTACTAGAATTGCCTTGGCTTCTGCCACTATTGATGATGAACACAATAGGGAACCAGCCTTTCCATCAATCACTTGACCATGGGAGTTAATAACGACAACCCCATATCCCGCCGCTACAGAATTAGTTGTGAAGGAACCATCACAATAAATTTGTTGGAGGATAGAATCCTCTGGCGGTGGCCGAAGCATTGAGTTGGGAGCCTGGATTAGGCTCGCAGCTGTGTTCCCCTCCACTTCACTAATCCTCTTCCATTCTGTTTTTTGCCTGATTATCCAATAAAGTGTGCTTTCTGTCGAAGGGGAAGCTTGTCTAATATCTTCTCATTTCTGGCTTTCCAAATGCACCACATTCCCGAAATGATGGACAAAACGTAATCCCTATCTGTGTTGCTCCTCTTCTCATAGATCCACTTAGTGATCTTCTTGAAATCATCAGGTGGATTCGTGGCAGGGAGAAGTTTCCTCCACACCTGCGACGCATGATGACATTCAAATAAGCAATGTATGACATTCTCCTCGCCTCGCTGACACACCTGGCACATTGGGGAATTTCCGCAGTTCCTTCTCCACAAATTCCGAGCAGTTGCTAACGCATTATTGGTTGCCCTCCAGAGGAAGAATTTAATCTTAGGCGGTATCTTCAAATTCCATAGCCACTTCCATCTCTCCTCGTTGAAGGACGTTGCGCTCCCTACTCTTTGTCTGTCTTCCCTTCCGTGGATAGAATGGTAAGCCGATTTAACCGTGAATATTCCTTTTTTATCGTAATGCCAAACCCATGGGTCGGTTTCTTCTCTCCCTCCAATTGGGATCTTTAATATTGCTTCTGCCTCTGTTGGGTTGCAATAATTTCTTACTTCCTCGCTCTTCCATTCACTTCGATCGTAGTTAATCCACTCCTCAGCCTTCAAATCCACATCATCCTGCCTAGACAGGCGAAAACCTGGGATTTCCGGAATCCACGGATCCTTGAAAACGCATAAGAGAAGACAAAAAAGATAGGGTTGGGGTCTTGAGGCGGCTGTGAGCTGTGACATTGAGAGGAGGATGATAATTTTTTTGAGGGTTTGTAGGTAGATATGGTATGGAGGGTGAATCATAAAATTACTGGGCCAAGTCATAATTATTATTTTGGTATAAAAGGCCACACTATTAACAACAAACCATACATATTAGTCTCTGGATCTTATAACTCAATAAATTTTAAAAAAATTAATTAATTTAGGTCACGTTCACTATAAATTATCTTAAATTATATAATTGGGTGACTTATATAATTTAGATAATTATAATTCATAGTTCAAATTATGTTTACTTGGTGTTTTGTAAATTATGAAATTAAATAATTTATAATAATAATTGTGTTCATTACTTTAGTTGAATTACAAATTATACATACTTCTAGAATTCAAGTGAATCACATATAACACTCGTCTAAACTCGACTAATTACTAGCACACTCATCACTCCACATCTGATTTGCAATCCAAAATCATGACAAACACAAACCATCAGAAGAGAACAGACATACCAAAACCATGACAACATGTAAATTGATGCAAATTTACAGACGAGTTTTTAGTTTGTAAGGTACCTTGATCGATTGCCGAGATGGAAATGACTTGAGAGATCGGGTCGACGCACAGTTCGCAATCAAAGACTGAAGTGAAAACAGTGGAACAACGATTACACCCATACTGATGAAGAATCGAAAGCAGAGATAGAGTGAGGAGATGGGTGAAATTGATTACCTTCTCTTCATGATAGGTCAGTAGGAACGAGTTTCTGAGTACTGTATGGAGCAAGTTGTTACTAAAGTGGAATGCTGCTAGAGTTATTTATATCAGCTATGAGTAGCTGAAACTCGATGATGAGAAGGATTCTGTAAAGTTTGTTTGCTGTTTGTTAGGAGTTTGTTGGCGGCGGGGATTGAGAACTGGGTCAGTTTCAATGAAATAGGCCATAATCCCGATCTTGCAATTACAAAATCAGTATTATATAATTTTTAAAAGTATTTTTTTCACTTATATAATTAGGCCAGAATTATGAAATAATTATATAATTGCATTTTTTAATTTTCAACTAAACACATATTTTGGTAATTTTTGAAATTATTTGAGTTGATTATATAATTTCCATAATAATAAGTGATAGTGAACAGGACCTTAGTTACCGATTTTTTATGGGTTTTACCCGAAAAGCCCGACGACCAAACTTTACTCATTTTCACAACCTGGACCCGACCTGTTATAATTTTGATCGAATTTTGAACTACTCGAATCCTAGTTTGACCGGTCCAGGTCAGGCAAAACCCGACTGGGCCTGGCCGGGTCTCCCACTGGTAGACGAAGTATAAGCCCATTTCCCACTAACTAGATAACCGATGATCCATCTTCATTTTTCAACAATGGATGATGCTATTTTCGTATTCCAAATATTTCGATGATTGTTTTTTGCCCATTTTCTACTGATTGTTTAGTGGCATAAATGAGTCATGTAACGTTTGATCTACAAACAATTTTATTGACATAGGAAACATGGATCAACGAAGTTTATTCTTGTATTATTGATTTATTTCAGAAAATAAAATTTAACTCACGTACTAATTACAAGGTTAAGAAATTAAAATATTGAGAGATTAACTACTATTCAGTGTTCTCTTCGCGAATGATATTTTTTATCCTAGATTAACTAACTCTTTTATTTTAGAACTTTTGACTGTTAGGCACGCATGTACTCTTTGTTGGGATATGAGTTGGTTTACAGTGAATATAGAAAAGAATGCATCGCAAGTGATCGAGTCAGTCTCGAAACATCAGGTGTTCTCTTGTCCCCACTACTCAGTGTCATGTTTATTACCTATTTCAATGACCACGACTATTTTTTTAACATAACTATGTTATTATTGTTTATTTAAATTATATGTATTAATTAATACATCAATGGTTTTACAGAAAAATTATATTGAAATTTAATCTTAGTGATTTATCATTTAATACCAATTATTTATTTTGGAATACATATAAGCTTTCTTAATTAATTACTAAAATTTTGACATACTTTTTGGTTAAATATTATAACACTACAAAAAAACGCTATTTGGCGTCGGTCATACACGCGTTTTAGCATCGGTCATGACCGTCGCCAAAATAAATAGCGTCGGTCGGCAAGACCGACGCCAGATTCGGTGACGCTAAAGCTTAGCGTCGGTCGTTTGGTCAACCGACGCTAAAACGTGTGCCAACTGACGCTAATTAGCTCCGGTCGAACCACCAACCAGACCGAGTGGTCAGTATTTTAGCGTCAGTTGGTATTTATGATCGACGCTAAAACGCGGTTAGCTTGGTCAGCAACGCGTTGACTTGTAGGGAATTATTGGAAACTATCGATATATTTTCAATGCCTTAAGTTTCTTCTCTTTGCTTCCATCAACTACGTCATCATCAACACCACCATCCTTGTATCTAGACTGCTTGCAAATCCTGCAACTCGTCTCATCTATGTCATTACCCCAGTACAACATACAATCGTTCACACATGCATGAATTTTCGTGTATCCCAGCCCAAGCCGTTTGATCATTTTCTTTGCACTATATCCTGTTGGCAGTATGTTGGCAAACTCAAAAGCTTCATGCAGCAACTCAATGATCATTGATATTGCTTTATCGATGATGTTATGCATCCCCTTGATATGATAAAGTCTCAGAATGAAAGATAATTTGGAGAACTTCTTACATCCTTCGTATAGTACTGTTTCTCCATCTTTTAGTAAATCCCTCAAATTTACATTGTCATCATCAACTGGCTCTTGTATTGGCTCAGGGATGTTGGTGTCATTATCTTCGCTCATAGCAATTTCTTCGTTCATCTGACCTTCCTCATTAACATCTTCATTACCAAGTACTTCAGTAGTAGTCTCGCGGACCTCCTCAGTAACGACACCAAAAGATCATTAACCATTGAACGAAGTGATCTAATATGATCACTTCATGCACTATTGTATGTGCAGTCCTAGAAGAAGATCCATAGAGACGCTCTCCATGTCGCTCTCCATGTCGATCCCAAACAGTATATCCTGGTGGAAATGGCTTGCGGAGTAAATGCTCGTACACATCATCTCTACACAACCACTTCTTGAATCCACATTTTGGACATGGACATACTATTTGCTCTCCGTCGTTGTTGTTGGAGAAAGCAAAATTCAGAAAGCTTTCTAAGCCAGTCATGTACTCCGGTGATAATCTTGGGGTGTTAATCCAAGATTTATCCATTAGGAGATACCTTATTTAGTGTAGGGAATAGATTCTCAGTCGTGGAGATCATAATTTATATATAAGTTAACTTAGGTAAAATGCTAAGATGTTATAACATTAATTTAGAATCATGTAGTAGCAAATAATATACTAGTAACTAGTGTTTGTACGAAATTACCATGAAGTAGCTAGCAATATGCTACTGAGTTTAGTTAACTAAAAAACAAACCCTAACTCAACCAATGAATTCTAAAATTAATCATATTCTAACAATTAATTACAAATAACAAACAATTCTACCAATTAACCTCATTGTAAAAATAAATTATAACTACCACATAATTCGTACTGAAAACACATAACACACTAATCATATACTTTTATTCTCATTAAACCATAAAAACAAATTATAACTGAGAAAACATACATATTACTCGGAATTAGATTAATCTTGACAACATACATATTACTATACTAGTTAAATCATTTTTATGAGACATGCATATTACAATCAATTAATTTACGTGTAAAAAAAGGCTAAGAAATGCATACCTTACACCAAGGTGAGTGACAAAAAGGCAGAAGACAGAACCACGAGAAAATAACTAGTCGATACGGGCACTGAGAAAATAAACACAACATATACAATTAGAACTAATCAGAATAACTATTTCAATCCACTACAATGCTAATGACACATACAATCTAAAAACTAAACGAAATTTAAATTACAATCTACAATTCAATACTATTCTAGGAGTCACAGCAATTTCAATTCACTACAATTCTAATAATCAGAACATATACAATTTTAATTCTCTACAAAATAAACGAAATTTAAATTACACTCTAGAAATTAAAAAATTAAATAACTTACACCGATACACAGGAGGAGATGTGAAGGAAGCACAGGTGATGAGAACAGCGTCACAGCAGCTCCTAGCTCGAATGGCAGCAATTTCAGAGGATTTTAGAGGAATCGGGAGTTGAGAGGATTTGAAGCTGTGGGGAGAAGTGCAAAATGACTTCACACGCTGGGATGGGGGTATTTATATTGACCGACGCTAAAACGCGTGTCAACCGACGCTATACACACGCGTTTTAGCGTCGGTCAATGACCGACGCTAAACCATTTCTGCTGACCGACGCCGATCTACCCGTCCGGTCAACCAAAAATCGAACCAGGGACGGGTTATAGCGTCGGTTGGAAGGCCCATTTTAGCGTCGGTCGGTCAACAACCGACGCTAAAACGCGAAGTCAACTGCTTAGCGTCGGTTGTTGACCGACCGACGCTAAACTCCTTCGTTTCAACCGACGCTAAAAGGAGTTTTTTTTGTAGTGTAACTATACAAAGAGATTAAAAAAAACTTAAACAAGACTATTTTGGACGGTGCTATGAATCCTCTGAATTTTTCGGCCCCTAACCCTAGCCGGTCTGGTGTAGCGCTGACGGAGTTTGCCTCGCCCTTCGAACCCTCCCTGCCCCGAGGCTGGGCCCCAAGCTCCTTCGACTGCCGCCTCGCAGTCGGAACAACAAACCTTTGAGGCTACTCCAAGGAAGGGCTCGTGATTCCCCTAGCCCTCTTAATCACATCTCTGATCTCATTCGTTCTGAGGTAGAGGCTTCCTCACAGTCAGGTCGCCCGGCGGTGATCCCAAATCAGAAGCCAAATCCTGACAAATCCTACTGAAGTGCAGCAGGTGGTACCAAATGGTTTATCACGGATAACGTCGACAGCCTTCCCATTCCGATGCAATCTTCGTTGAATGATCAGGTGGTGGATCCGAGATGTCCCAAAATTGTCTTCTCTGAGGAGGAGATTAAGAGATTCTATCAGCCTTGGTCGAAAGCTCTAGTGGTTAAGGTCCTTGAAAAATCCTTCTCATTCCTGGCCATAAAACGTCGGCTTGAGTCACTATGGGCACGAACAGGAATGATCCAGGTTTCTGATATGTCAAATAACTTCTATCTAGTTCGCTTCGCTAATAGAGATGATTATTTGATGGCAGCTTTTGGTAGCCCGTGGAAGATATATGACTACTACATTGTCCGTATCCCAATGAACTTCGTCCTTTAACAAGGAGGCCCCCATTAAGTCGATCCTGACATGGTCAGACTCCCAAAGCTTCCGATTCATTATTTCAACTCTCTGGCAGTTACTCATATTGGTAACGTGATCGGGAGAATAGTGCGAGTGGATCTAGCTACGTCGGAAGGGGCCCATTGTCGCTATGCACGTGTTTGCGTGGAAATCGACCTTACGAAACCCCTACTTGGAAAATATATGCTCGAATATAGGGTTTTCAAGATTGAATATGAGAGCTTGGAGAACATATGTTTTGATTGTGGGACCTACGGACATAGAAGCGAACAATGCAAATATATCAGCAGCCCTCAGGCTTCGGAAGCGGGTCAGGTTTCGGAAATGGCATCTCCGATGCCTGAAGTTCCTAACTCCTCAACGGAGGATCCTGCAACGGGGATTGGATGGTAGTTCAACGCCGTAACCGTCGTAAGCCGGTGAAGGCTGCAGCTCCAAAGAGTGCGCCAGCAACGAGTTCAACGCAAATCCTCAATAGCCAGAAGGAAGACGGGAAAGGGTTGCTAAGAATACTACCATTGTTCAGCCTGACGGAAGGCAACCGACAAGTGCAGAGAGTGATCTTGACCAGGTCGAAAAACTACGAAGAATTTTGGATGACGCGACTAAGAAGTTCGCCATAATTCCGAGGGGTGTGGATAAGGAGACAGAGAAGGCGTCTAGACCCGTGTTGGAAGATATCACAAACGCAGAGTCTTCAGCCTTGAAGACTCCAGCTCCAACTAAACCTGTGCCTATCCAGCCTCAAGGGTCGAGCGATGTTATTGGGGATCTTGTGAATGTGCAGGTGGTCTACCAAAATCCCACCTTCCAATCAATCTCGGAAGGGCTGAAGTCTCAAAAGCCGAAGACTAGCTCTGGTCGTAAAAGCAAGTCGCAAGTGCCGAAGGACCCAAATCCCATTCCAAATTTACTTGGACAGAAGAAGCGGTCTTTCAAGAAGACCCCCCAAAACCAAGCCAGAAGCACTCCTACCTCGTCTCTGCCAGTAGAAAATGAGAATGAGGCCCCCAACTCTAGGGAGCCTCCTGACCGACAATGATCAGGAGGCTAACCATGTCGTTTCTTTCCATTTTCCTCATGTTTATTTTCTCATGGAATTGTAGAGGGGCGCGACATGATGAATTCATCCCATCTCTGAATTTTTACCTTGGTATTTACAAACCTACCATTGTTGTTATTTTGGAACCTAGAATCAGTGGAGAAGTGGCAGCAAGGATTATTGACAAAATTGGTTTTGACAGCCGTCTGGTGGAGGAAGCAAGAGGATTTGCCGGTAGAATTTGGGTCCTATGGAACAAAGCTACCATTAATATTGTTGAGCGGGGTCGATCAGAGCAAGCAATCCACTTTGAAGTTACAAACTAGCTTGACTCTGCTTGCTTGGTCTCAGCGGTTTACGCTAATCCTTGTGCGACAACTCGAACCCTGCTTTGGGATGAGCTGCGGGCTTGGAAGACGAGATGCCTTCTCCCTTGGTGCTTGGTTGGAGACTTTAACAGTATGCTTTCTGCTGCCGACAAGAGTGGAGGGCCCCTTTTGATCCCTGTTGAGCGGCCTCTTTATGTCAGTGTGTTGATAATTGTGGCTTGATGGACCTTGGGTTTGTGGGACTACGATTTACTTGGTTTCGTGGAAGGTTAAGCGAAAGACTTGATTGGGGTTTGGCGTCGCCGTCGTGGAAATGCAACTATCCTAATTCGATGGTTCGACACCTGCCTAGAATTCGATCGGACCACCGACCACTTCTGATTTGCTTCTTCGGCCTTGAGATTCCCAAGAAAAAGGATAGGCCTTTTCGATTTTTGGCTCCTTGGAAGGTACATAATGACTTCCCTGCTATCTTGTCTGCTTCATGGGAGATATGGGGTAATGCCCCGATAAACCTTGATCGTCTGGCGTTTAAGCTTAAGAAGTGGAACAAAGAGGTGTTTGGAAACATATTAAAAAAAAGGCTTTACTTCGTAAACACCTGACCGAGATTGAGATGAGTAAAGCGGCTGCTCCGACGGATGAGCTGCTTCGTCTTGAATCAACGACGCGAAGAGAGCTTGAACACACCTTATGGGAGGAAGCAATGTTGTGGAAGCAGAAAGCGTGTAAGGACTGGATCAGAGATGGGGACAGAAATACTCATTACTTCCGTCTTTCGACCCTAAAGCGGAGAAGCTTCAACAAGATTACCTCCCTTAAACGAGCTGATGGGTCTTGGGAGGAAAGCCCTACGATGCTAAAGTCCATGGCTCTTGACTACTTCAGAGGAATCTATTCGGAGGACTCTGTGGTACGGCTGATATCCCGAATGGTTTCAAGAGCCTGTCCTCCTCTCAGGCTGCTACGATCAGCCGAACGCCGCAATGTGATGAGATTCTGGCTGTAGTGAAAAGCATGGGAGGTTTCAAGGCCCAGGGAAAGATGGGTTCCACCCGATGTTCTTTCAAAAGTAATGGGATACGGCTGGACCCTCGATGTCTCAGCTTATTCAGGGGTGTTTCTTAAAC
Organism: Linum lewisii; assembly: GCA_034768395.1. Lineage (NCBI taxonomy): Eukaryota > Viridiplantae > Streptophyta > Magnoliopsida > Malpighiales > Linaceae > Linum > Linum lewisii. Next base: position 53,267,492 of record CM068300.1, on the reverse strand, counting down.
CCAGGGCTCGTAGACCAGATAAATGACACTATTATCGTGTTAATTCCTAAGAGACCCCATCCTGTCAATATGCAGCATTTCTGACCTATAAGCCTCTACAATGTCAGTTACAAGATCCTTACCAAATGTCTGGCTACGAGACTTCGCCCGCTTATGCCCGACTTGATTGCTTCCACCCAAACTAGCTTTGTCTCGGGCCGCCAAATTTCAGAGAACATCATCATCCTCCAAGAGGTAATTCATTCTATGGAGCGACTTGGGGGTCGAACTAAGAGGATGGTGCTTAAGATTGATCTCATGAAAGCTTATGACAGAGTTTGTTGGTCGTTTCTGGAGGAGTCTTTGGTTGCTACAAGCTTGGTTGGTGAGTCAATCCGACTGATCATGTCCTGTGTCTGATCGACACGGTTCGAGATTTTATGGAACGGAGGTTTGACGGATACCTTCTGCCCCCAAAGAGGAATCAGACAAGGCTGCCCTCTCTCCCCTTTCTTGTTTACGATTTGTATGGAGCGTCTGAGTCACGTTATTAATGACACAGTTTCATCGGGTGAGTGGATCTCGATTTCGTTAAGTTCCGACGGCCCTAAGCTTTCTCATCTTTTCTACGCGGATGATCTCATTTTATTTGCGGAAGCCTCAGAAGATCAAGCTAGGGTGATCCAAAAATTTTGGACAGATTCTGTGCTGCCTTAGGCCAAGGCATTAGCAGGGAAAAGTCGACAATCTTCTGTTCCAAAAATACGAACAGACATGTTGCGTCGTTGATTTCTCTCCTCCTGGGGATGCCACTGACACAGAATCTGGGTCGCTATATGGGAGTCCCCATCCTTCATGAGTGAGTTTATGTTCACACCTATCAGGATATCCTTGACCGGATCGATAAGAAATTAGAAGGCTGGAAAGTTAAATCCTTGTCTCTTGCAGGTCGGGTGACCTTGGCTCAATCGGTCCTGGCAGAAATCCCGACGTATGCTATGCAGACATCAGTCTTGCCTGTTAAGACGTGTGAGGAAATTGATAGACGTATTCAGAATTTTGTTTGGGGTACGACAGGAGAAGAAAGAAAGACTAGCCTGGTTGCTTGGGATAAAGTTTGCCTCCCGAAAGAGAAAGGCGGTCTTGGTTTACGTCTGGCTAGACAATTGAATATGGCTTACCTCACAAAGTTGGCTTTTATATTCTTTAAAGACAAGGACATATTATGGGTCAAGGTACTGCAACATAAATACTTCTCAACGACAGTTGATGGCTTTGTCAATAGAAATCTCAAATCAACTTCTCCGCTTTGGAAAGGTATGACTCGTGAATGGGGAACGATGTTAGCGGGGCAAAGTCGGCAATTAGGGGAGGAAATGAAACCTTGTTCTGGACAAACAGGTGGGTTGACGCTGATGTTCGTCTTTTTGATTTTGCCGATACCTCGGGGCTGGATTTTGATGAAAGCTGCACGGTGGCTGAGATGGTCACGAGCGATGGACAGTGGAACTTCCAGCTGATGGAACAATTCCTGCCACCCGAGGCTATCGATCTTGTGGCCGGTATGACTCTACCGAAGCTTAACGGTGGGGAGGATGATTGGGTTTGGGGTTGGAACGAACCGGCGCGTTTACCATCAGGTCAACTTACAACCTCATTTCCCAAGCTGAAAATCCTCCGGATCTGGGTATTTGGAAAGTGTTATGGAGTTGGAAAGGGCCAAACAGGATCAGTCTTTTCTTGTGGTTGGCAGTGAAGGACAAGCTCCTCACCAATAATGGGAGGGTTCGTCGAGGGCTGAGCTAGGAAGTATAGTGTACGCGTTGTAACGACGGGTCTGAAACTATTTCCCACTTACTCTGCAATTGCTCGTTTGCCAAGGAGACTACAGCATTATCTTGCTTTGATTTAGCTGAACCAAGCTGGCAGCTTCCCCATGTGGCTTGGATGCAACATTACTTGAGTTCTGACCTGGGCTTACAATTTGGAATCGTTTGCTGGTTTCTGTGGAAGTCACGCAACGAGAGAATCTTTGAAAATAAGGTTGAAAGCCCTAGCTCCGTGGCATATAAAGCCAGACTTGGTGTTGTATGGTTCGAAATGCTATGGATCGAGACTCGTCCATCCTCGATAGTGTCCGGATGCGGAGACAAATCAAGATTTCTTGGAAGGCTGGACCTAGAGATTGGATCACGGTGAATTCGGATGGTTCGGTGCAGGGAATTCGGGGTAAAGCAGCAGCCGGAGGCATCCTCCGTGACAATGCTGGTAATTGCTTACAGGCTTATGCTATGAATATTGGCTCTTGTTCAATTACTAGAGCTGAAATACGAGGAGCTATTGAGGGCATCAGCAGAGCTTGGGATGCTGGTTATCGGAAGGTGGAGGTCCAAATGGACTCGCAAGCGGCAATCTATATTTTGACGGATGATAACCCGAGAGTTGCCCATCAGCACTCCCTGGAGGTGTTAGAGGTTCAGGAACTCTTGCGTAGGGATTGGGAGGTGACCTTCAAACACGTGTATCGTGAAGCGAATCACGCGACTGACTTTTTGGCGAATTGTGGACACAGTCTTCCATGGGCACTCATTCTATTGGACTTGATAATTGTAATCTAGCGTACTATATTCGCTACGACTGTATGGAAATTTTGGAACCCATGTTGATTAATTAATTGGTTGGCGCATGTGCCTTCCTACCAAAAAAAAACTTAAAATCCGTTAAATTTTTGTAATTAATTTTGATTTTTTTTATTTATACCAGAGGTAACTCCCTCGGGAGTAAATGAGGTAACCATACACGAGGAAAAATTAAGTGTCATGCCCAAGCCGAAAGGTTTACCACTCCTTGGCTTGGGAGACATCTAAGACCATGGCGAGTCACACAGTGGGCTGCCAAGTTTGACTGACGAGGAACAGTCTTTAATCTGAGATGAGGCAGAATGTCGAGGATGTTCCAGATGTCTCTCAGAATGGCCCCTCCATCACGACCACAAATTGGCCTCTTCAAGACTGAGAGCTGAACTTGAGTTACGTCACCTTCAATGTCCACCGCAGACCATCCCATAGTACGACATAACGCACAAGCATCCCTGACAGCCAGAAGCTCCAAAATGAAAGAATTAGTTAAACCAGGATAAGAGATACCTGTAGCGAAGAGAAGGCCTCCAGAGGAGTCACGAACGACTAGACCTACTGCACCTCCTGAACCTGGAGCAATTGCACCTTCAACGTTAATCTTCAGACGTGGAAATTGAGGAGGAAGCCAGATGCTGGGACGAGGAAGGGAAGCTGTAGCTGGAGGGTCAGGGAGCGGAAGAAGAGAAAGCTTGTCCCGGTCGAAGGTGAATTGTCTAAGGAGAGCTGGGATCGCACTTTGGAACTTTTCAAAGACCACCCAGTTCCTTAATTTCCAGAGACGCCACCAAGCTAAAACCCAGAGACTAGCGTCCTGGGGGCAATTTGAAAGAATCCAACGCCAAACGATGGCTGGATGGGTGTGTGGGATGGCTTCTAGGTCCAGAGAAAGGAAAGCAAAAAATCTGCGAGTACCTGTGCAAACAAAGAGGATATGTTCTATTGTCTCAGGTTGGCGTAAGCACACCGGACACAAAGGAGGAAGCTCCATCCCCCTCCTGTTAAGACCTTCAATTGTTGGAAGTATGCGGTGACAAAGGCGCCAAAGAAAGAATCGAAGTTTAGGTTGGATTATGAGCGACCAGATCGCACGCCAAGTAGGTGGATCCATTGGTTCTATCACTGCAGTTGGCTTCTTTTTGACTCGCAATTTCATAGCTATAGCGTATCCTGAGGAAGTTGAATATTCCCCACTTAGTGAATAGAACCATATTGGTTTATCTTCTTGTGGTGTAATTGGAACAGGAATGCTCAAAATTGCCTGGACTGAACGCTCGACAAACAAATAACGGAGTAATGACCTATTCCAAACCCCTCCTTGGAGAAGTGCTACAACTTGCAAGTGTTGAATATCTGCTAGAGGTACGCGTGCTTTGGGCAGGCCTAGCGTACCTGGAATCCAAGTTTTTTCAAAAATTCTGAATCTCGGCTGAGATCCCAACTGCCAAAGGAGTCCTGTCACAAGGAGGTTGATGAGCTGCAGAATAGCGGTCAATCAAATAACTACCAAGCTGTGAAGCTAGGGTAGATCGTATTCCACGGGTCTCCTCTACTTCCTTACTCAAATGTGTTGGCAATTTAAATTCAAGGTTAAAAACTTAGTGCGTGGTGTGAGTTCCACGACTTCTATACTAAAAATGCAAAGACAGGTTGAAATGAAATTAAAGCGAATTAACGAATGATTGACTGACTAAGACAGAAGACAGACAAGCTTAGATTTCGAATCCCCCTTAGATCACCAAGGCATAGACAGTCAACAGATCAGCGATTTTCAATTCTAGTTCATTCAATTCTCAGACACCACCGTAACTCCTGACCCTTAGGTTTAAGACTGGCGAACGTTCGCTCTATCCGATCTAGCTACCACGATTAATTAGCCGCCCGGGTACGGTCGCCTCTCGCAACGACTTACCTTAACTGGTGCAAATTCTAACGATTTGTGAGTTACTCTTGCAGTGGATTAACCCTAATCGGTTCCTACGAAAGGCACACTCCAATTATAAGGTTAATTGTTCAACTCGATGTTCTAAAATAAGGCGAGCGTTCGCTTCTATCCTTAGCTTAACAAGAATCTAATCTAGGTGGCCAAACCAGACAAGAAACACGAAGAACAAAGAACAAGTCAAACATGAAGAAGAAACTGAATGAATTTCGAATCTAATCACCGCCGATCCGTGACCGCTTTAAAGCCCTGAGTCGCTTAGGGTTCATCTAATCTAAGCTATACGAGTTTAGTTACTCATATTCAATACAGAAGAATCGAAGACAGACAAAGAATACATCTCAGGTAGGAAAGACAGAGAAGAACTGTAAAACCTAATTTCGACGACTCCTGGCAGCTTCAATCCGCTGGATTTCCAACTCCTAGCACCGGCTCTCCGAGATGGATGGATGGCGTCACGATCCGTTCCTAGCTCCTCGAACTCTATCCACTCGCTCTCTCTATTTCTCAGTCTTGGGATTTTTTCGTCCCCCGTGTGTGTTGTGTGTAAAATCTGATATCTTATTTAGCCGCGCGTTTCAGTATTTATACCTAACCGGTGATTTCTGCTTTTCCACTGGGATTTTCGCCGAAAATCCAATGATATTTTCGGCGAAATTATATGTTCAAATGTTACTCGACCCCGTCTGTTTCTCCTGGTTGATTCGGCTTAGGGTTTTCGACCGAAAATCCCAATCTTTTTCGCCGAGAATTTCTTCTTGATCGGGACAGTGGATTTCTTCTTCCATTTTCGGTGAAAACCCAAGGTATTTTCGCCGAAAATATATGTGTAAATGGGACAGGAATTCTTTCGGGTTGAATGACTTTTCTGGTTGATGCGGTTGTGATTCCTCGGGATTCCAGTGCCTTAGACACGTCCTTGGCTACCACATTTGATGGCGAACACCTGTGCTAACATGAAAATACTAGAAAACCATCAAAATAGACCCGAACGGGCCAAGGTAACACAAATGGCACGAGATAGGGCAATCGATTGAATATTCGTTATTCTACCCTAAAAACCATGTCTTAAGCAAGGAAATGTCGCTTAAATGAGGCTGATAATCACGTCAATTCTAGTGTCATCAAAATACCCCACACTTAAGCTTTTGCTTGTCCTCAAGCAAACTGAACTAGAACACACTCAAATTCACAAATGACAAGATCTATTAAATTGGAGTTCAATCAAACACAATGAATTATTAGACAGATAGATCCTAGACAAGAAACCTAACATGCATACTGATCAGCCACACAACCTGGTCTCACTAATAAACTGCACACGACAAGTAGTAGCAACCAATTATGCACGAATTTGACCTGACTGACCAGACTCCTCACACAGGATATATTTAGTAAATGAGGGACTCTCACTCTCTGTGTTTAAGGACGTGTTTCTGCTCTCAATCATTTTCTGTTCCTGAATTCTGTCATAAGTTTGCAATTCAACCACATCTCCACCACTGTGACAACACGAGTATCCAGTCAAGAAGGATGATGGGAATGATGGGAATTCTACACTACTAGGATGATGGGAATGATGTGACAATACTGTGACAATTCTGTCATAAGTTCTCTGCTAGGACTGTAACGAATTCTACACTACTTGGGTTTATGATGCGATGGATGATGGGAATGTATGACGATGGCTTTGTGCGGTGTAGCTTTCGACTAACTTCCCTCGAATCTAGCCTATGGCTTCCTACCGTCTAACCAGACACGGGTGGAATAATGAACGCTCGTCCTATGATACCCTCAAGCAACCTAGCACTTTTCTTTATTTTTTTTTCTTTACACAAAATTTATGACTTTCCTTTTGTCTTCGTTCTTCCATTTGTAGGGAGAAGAACGTTTTATTGAACTAAAACTTTGAAACCTTTTGGCTTTTCTGATTTTCTTCTTTTCATTTTTTTCGAAACTTGCTTCTTTTTCTTTCTATTATTTTTTTTTCTTTTGTGCCGATTTTTCTTTTAGTTGCTAGAGGGGTTTACACGTCTGGACATAATAGCTAAGACCACCTGTTTAATGGCTATAGGCAGGTTACCACAAACCGACTTCCGGTAGGTTAATCTAGAACTACAACCACAGGGGATCAACGGGAATGAAAGAATGGGAAATGGTTGTAATGTATATCGAACCGAAAGAACAGGCCAAGCTCAAGGGTCTACACCTAATGGATTTTTATCGTTAGGTAGGCTATCTGGCTTAGTAGCTGAATCTAGGTGCCCCTATCATTCTAGAACTCGTGTCATCGTGTGGTCTCGAGTAGGTCTCATGCAAATTCTAACTCCTTCAAGCAAACAGAAAACCACTCAAAAAGAATTAAAATTGCAAGTTACGTGTAATGGATCAAAAGCTCACAGTTGGTTTGCTAGTCGGATTCGGTCATTTTCATGCAATCAAGGCTACACACTACAAGTGTGATTTTAAAAATTATGTTCTAACCAGGCAATTTAGCATCAAAGTATACAAGTTGGTTCTCAAGTTCTAGGTTAAGCAGTCTAAGCATCATTATGAAAGTTTGAACAACAACTTAACATCAAGAATCAAGAACTGAGCCATTCTAATGCTAGAGAGACTGAAATGGAATCACGAAGCACACAAAGATATAGGCAAACAAGATCATGTATGGTTCTCTAACATCCTACCCCACACTTAGACTGTTCTGTGTCCTCACAGGACCAAACTAAAGGAGAGAGATACAAGGAACCTGAAAGGTGATGGGCGGTGTAGTGGTCGAGCACGAAGAGTCCGGGGTGGAGCAGAGCAGCTACTCAAAATCCTACAAAACACAAACAACAAAAAGAACAAAAGGATACCGGGACAAGTGCCCCGGATCCACACAGAATAAAAGTGGATCGAGATCCGAAAAGAAGAAAGAAAAGAAATGGAAAGGATAGAAACAACCTGATCACTGTTCTGAGGGTGGGGGTGGAGGCGGGAGAGGTGAAATGCCAAGCCGCTGCTCCAGCTGCTGTCGCCATGCGATATCATCCGTGTGTCTGGCAGACTGGTCGGTCATGAATTGCTGAAGAATGGTCCAACGCTCGTTCTGGGTCTCTTCATGTGCTACTCGGTCCTTCTGCCATTGAAGCGAACCAGCCGAGTAGTCTATTTGCCATTTCTCAATACGCGCCAGCCTTTCATTCAGCTCAGCGCGATTAGTGCTCGCGACGGCGGGCGCTCAACTGACTGGGGAACACGGTGAGGGAGCGACGTGCAATGCTCAAAATCTGCTGAAAGGTCGATGCCCCGTGCTATGGCGAGCTCAGCACCTATATGCTCAACCGGGACACGAGGAATGTCGGGGCCCCATTTGTCACCGAGCTGGAAATTGTCGATCAGAATTGAAATGAAAGGTCCCCCTGGAAGCTCAGAAGGAAGCTTCTTGGCGGTAGTGCGCTTGTGAAAGAATCGTGCAAGCCACCATCCGGGATGCAGGTTGGCATCCTCGTCGACAGCACGGAATAATACGAGCTCCTCCAAAGAAACATGGTGACGGCTCGTCTTGCTGCAATAACACAAAGATTGCACCCAAACATAATGCAAGAATTTAAGAATAGGGTGAAAAATATCACCGACCGTGGGGTTGACGATAGGTGAGATCTCATCTTCGCAGGAGGCCCATATCCACACATCTGGGTAAGGAGCACTCGTGATGGAGTATGTGTCGTTGAAGCCAACTAATGTGGTGTCGAGGCTGACGTGCGGATCCAGTAGGTGGCCGAACTCTTGAATGGACTTCTCGTGGAGAACACCACCGAGGCGAAATGATACGAATTTCTGCTCACGTATGGGCTTTGGGGTGAGGCGCCGGAACGAACTCCAGAACTCTTGAAGAGCGACAAGCGGGTAGGGGGAGCCATGAGCGGTCAGCACTCGTAAACCGGCTTTATGAAGGGCGGTGTCGACGGTGGAGTGCCAAGCCGGATTGTGCGCCTTGAGACTGTCTAGAGAAAGAACTGCCACCTTAGCCGGAGGAATGTCTTTGATCTTCTGAAAGACCTCTAGCTGGTGCGGCTCCAGGGCAGCGATGAAAGGATGTAGGGCCCCATTTGCAGGTGCAGGGATAGATGCGATAAGAGTCACAGGGGTTGGTGCATCCTCGGGGATGATGGCCACTGCCCTCGATGTTTGTGCAGCTGGTGCGGGTGGTCGGGATGGTGGTGCCCTGTTCTGGCGAGCTGAGGATCGCTGCGCTCTATCTACACTGGTGGTCTTAAAACGTTTGGGAGCCCTGTAAAACACAACTCAGAAAAGACCAGCATTAGAAGACAAGAATCCTACCCCACACTTAGGTTGACAAGCGGGGGTAAGCAAATAAAATCGAGAGATCACTGAATCGAGATATAGCAGTAAAGAACTGTCAATCAATTAAGCAAGGATGCGGAATGGAATGATTTATTAACACAATCGCACAGACAACAAGTCACGAGCCTGAAAAGGATCACAAAGAAATGCCAGAACCTAGCCAATTGACACCGACATAGCAATCATGAAAATTGAGGGAGAACCAAAAAGTCAACCAAAGTCAACCATGCCGAAAACCGAAAGTCAAAAAGGCAAAAGATTCACAATCAAGGGCTGAACAACTAACCGTGAAGACATGACTCGAGAAAATGATTGGGAATCCGGGAAAACGATGAAAAGAGCTTGAAAACTAGGTCGGGAGGAACCGGAGTTGTGGAGCTCCAATTCTAGGGTTTGAACCGAGGGCTAGGCGAGGGAGAAGGGCGGCGGCGGTTGGCTAATGAAGCTGCGGCGGCCAGTCGGCGGACAAGGAGGCGGCGGCGGGCTGGACGGCGATTGGCGAACAGAGAGAGAGTTTGTTTTTTTTTGTGAAGTTTTCGGATGGGGGGGTTTGATTTTCGCGAAAACAAATACCTAAGGGGGCCTTAAATACCGGTGAAAAGGGCACATTTTTGGCGAAAAAGCTGAAGAATTTTCGGCGAAAATCTCAGTTGTAATGAAGAAATGTTTTCGGCGAAAAGGTGGGATTTTCGGTCGAAAAGTAGAAACAGGAGAACAGGTCGGTTTTAAACACATATTTTCGGCGAAAATATGGGTGAATTTTCGCCGAAAATATTCTTGAAAATAGTCGGCAGTTTCTCTTTTTTTTGGGGGGGTTTTAAAACAGGACGACTCAAAATGAAAACAACTGACTCCAGTCGTGGGTTGCCTCCCACGAAGCGCTCTTGTTTAACGTCCGTGAGCCAGACGATACCTGGATTTGTGTCATGATTCTAAAGCAAAGTAGTGCACGTCGATGGAGGAGACAGCTAGTCCTTGCAGATACTTCTTAAGTCTATGCCCGGTGACCATAAACGGCTTCTGGTCATGCAATTTGATTAGGACACTGCCTAAAGATGCCTGCCGCACCACGGTATAAGGGCCGGACCAACGGGACTTCAGTTTACCCGGGAAGAGCTTCAATCGAGAGTTATATAAGAGGACTTCATCTCCGGGGTAGAACTGCTTGATCGTCTTCAGTTGAGAGTCATGAATTTTCTTCGTGCGCTCTTTGTATAACTTCGTGCTCTCATATGCGTGGAGTCGGTGCTCCTCAAGCTCAGTGATCTGGTCGTGACGCATATTACCTGCTACTGCATAGCTCATGTTCAACTCTTTGTTAGCCCAGAATGCCTTGTGCTCAAGCTCAACCGGCAAATGACATGCCTTGCCATAGACCAGCTGATACGGTGAGGTACCGATGGGAGTCTTGTAGGCAGTTCGATAAGCCCATAAGGCATCATTGAGCTTAGATGACCAGTCCTTGCGGGACCGGCCAACTGTCCTATCAAGAATCCGCTTGAGCTCACGGTTCGTCACTTCCGCTTGACCATTTGCTTGAGGATGATAAGCTGTGGACATACGGTGGGTGACGCCAAAGCGTTTGCACACCCGGTCGAATTGTCCATGGAAGTGGGTACCCCTATCGCTTATGATGAAGCGCGGTGAACCAAAACGCGTGAAAAGACGGGTAAGGAACCGACCCACCACTCTTGAATCATTAGTGGGTAGAGCTTCAGCTTCGGCCCACTTAGAAACATAATCAACGGCTACAAGAATGTACTTGTTTCCGTTGGAGGGTGTGAACGGACCCATAAAATCAATTCCCCAAACATTAAAAATTTCTACAGTTAAAGAAACAATTTGGGGCATCTCATTACGGTTAGAGATGTTACCTGATCGATGGCACGCATCACAACGTCGAGCAAAAGCATCACAATCACTAAAGATTGAAGGCCAATAGAAACCTGTTTCGAGTACCTTTCTCGTAGTGCGGTTGCCTCCGAAGTGTCCTCCAAACTGTCCTTCATGGCATTTACGCATAATGTCAGCTGCTTCGATGTAAGAGACACATCTCCGGATCATCCCGTCAATACTGATGCGGTATAAGAATGGCTCATCCCAGAAGTATGACTTGGCTTCTTTAAAGAGCTTCTTGCGTGCATTGAAATCCAGCTCAGGAGGTACAATGCCGTGAGAGAGGTAATTAGCCAAAGTTGCATACCATGGTTCTTCCGAGTCGGTTGCATTACTCAGATCTTGAGTGTGAGGGATTGCACAGGGATCGGTAGCTATACTGTTAACCTGTTCATACGTTTCAACACGCAACAGCTCGTCAGGGAAGGAATCATTGATAGGGGTGGTAGACTTACCTGTTTGTGATTCCTCCAGGCGGGAGATATGATCCGCCGCTAAATTCTCTGCTCCTTTCTTATCTTTAATTTCTATGTCAAACTCTTGGAGGAGAAGGATCCAGCGGATGAGGCGGGGCTTTGAGTCTTGCTTGGCTAATAGATGGCGCAGGGCAGCATGATCTGTGTAGACAATGGTATGTGAAAGAACCAGGTACTGTCTGAACTTGTCAAAGGAGAAAACGATGGCCAGAAGCTCTTTCTCCGTGGTAGTGTAGTTTCTCTGAGCATCATTGAGTGTCTTGCTAGCAAAGTAAATAGGATGAAATCTCTTCTCCTTCCTCTGACCAAGAACCGCGCCCACGGCGAAGTCACTAGCATCGCACATAATCTCGAATGGAAGATTCCAATCTGGTGCTGTAAGAATCGGTGCGGTGGTTAGTTGAGTCTTCAAAGTCTCAAAGGCTTAAAGACAAGCTTTATCAAATACGAAAGGAACATCTTTCTCAAGAAGCTTCGTCATTGGAAGAGTGATCTTGGAGAAGTCTCTGATGAATCTTCGGTAGAATCCAGCATGACCGAGGAAACTTCGCACTGTCTTAACTGAGGTCGGCGGTGGTAAGCTAGCGATGGTCTCAAGCTTGGCACGATCAACTTCTATACCGGTCTTAGAGATCCTATGGCCTAGAACAATACCTTCGGTAACCATAAAGTCACATTTCTCCCAACTAAGAGCTAGGTTGGTTTCCTCACAACGAGCTAGTACCTTGTCCAGATTATCCAGGCACTTTGAAAATGAATCTCCATAGACGGAGAAGTCGTCCATGAACACCTCCACCACATTCTCTACCAGATCTCCAAATATAGCGAGCATGCATCTTTGAAAGGTAGCGGGAGCATTACATAAACCAAAAGGAATACGACGATAAGCAAACATACCAAATGGGCAGGTGAAAGTCGTCTTCTCTTGATCATCAAGCTCGATGGGAATCTGGAAGTAACCGGACATCCCGTCTAAGAAACAGTAGTATTCATGACCAGCCAATCGTTCAAGCATCTGATCAATGAACGGCAGTGGAAAGTGGTCTTTTTTTGTGGCATCATTGAGTCGTCGGTAATCGATACAGACTCTCCATCCGGTAACCGTGCGAGTCGGGATGAGCTCACCCTTCGGATTAGGGATGACGGTGATTCCTCCTTTCTTCGGAAAGACTTGAGTCGGACTGACCCAAGGACTGTCGGCAATAGGATAGATGATACCGGCATCCAGAAGCTTGAGTACTTCCTTCTTTACAACTTCCTGCATCAGAGGGTTAAGTCGGCGTTGTGGTTGTCTGACCGGTTTGAATTCTTCATCAACGACTATCCGATGTTTGCAGAAGGTTTCAGAGATGCCTCTGATGTCTGCTAACTGCCAGGCAATAGCTCTGACATGCTTCTTGAGTAGCCTGATCAGTTGCTCTTTCTGCTCGGGAGATAGATTCGAATTGATGATGACTGGTAACTGGCAGTCCTTCCCCAAAAATGCGTATTCTAGGTGGTCGGGTAGCTCCTTCAAAGTAAGTTCTGGCGGACTTTTGTATGAGGTAGTAATCCGACTCGACGCTAGTTCGATGTGTGCAGGCGCAGTGATGGGTGTGAATGTCGCCTTTTGCTAGTCTAACTCATCCTGCCATAGGCGCTGCTCTGGATCATCTAATGCATTGTCAATCCCTGAAATCAAACACAACTCTAGCGGATCACTAGATAAGGTATTAGTAACGAAATTGGCCGAGGCCAACTCCAAGGGATCAACAGTATAACAGTTATCATCTTGAACAACAGAGTATCTCATGCTATATTTAATGTGGAATGCAACACTTTCCTGTCCTACGCTCAAAGTTAACAGGCCTTGTTTGCAGTTAATATTTGCACCAGCAGTTGCTAAGAAAGGTCGACCTAGGATAAGTGTTCCGTCGACTCGCGAGTATCTAGAACAACAAAATCTGCAATTATAGTAAACGGACCACAGCAGACAGCTACATCTTCTATTATCCCCCTAGGTAATTTAACAGACCTATCGGCTAACACTAGATGCAGAGTAATAGGTTTTAACTGCCCTAGGTTCAGCTTCTCATATAGATAGACAGGCATAACATTAATAGAAGCACCAGAATCAGCCAGACTGCGATCAATTTTAATGCCATTAATAATGCACGGTAATGTGAAAGAACCGGGATCAGAACACTTAGCTGGGGGTGGTGGCGGCTGTCGTATGGGAGATGGCGCACCAAGAATAGAAGCGCATTCATTAGTAAGCGTGACAGAGTACGCCTCTCCGTTCTTCACTTTCTTCACTAGGTCTTTAAAGAACTTCCCCAGTGATGGTATAATCTCTACAGCTTCTGTCACTGGTATCTTGATCTCTGCGGTCTTAAGAACATTATACCACTTCTTATATTGAGTGTCATGATCCTTGGCATTGCTCATTGCAGCCTTCGGGAAAGGGATCCGAGGTACATATGGCGCCAAGACAGGCTCAGGAGCTGTCTTGGGAGGAGGAGGAGGAGGAGCAGATGCTTCTTCTTCTTCTTCTGTGATATCCTCAATTTCTGGCATATCCATGGCGGCACTGGTGTCTGGTATTACTTCAGGTTCTGGAGCCTTGGGATCAGTTGTTTGTTTGCCGCTCCTGGTGGTAATAGCTTGAGCGTGTTCGCTCTTTGCACCGGAGTCTGCTTGAAATGCTGCTGGATTAAGGAGAGGATTGCTAGTAAAGAGTTTAGTCATATTGCTTATAGCATCCTCTATCCTCTGGCTTTGAGCTCTCTGTCCTTGATTGAGTGCAGCTTGAGCTTTTAATTGAATGTCGTGGTCGTCAAGTCTGCTCATAATCTGCTCGAACTTCTTCTCATAGTCTATGTCTCTATTGTAGTATGGCTTTGCTTGAAACTGGTGTTGTCCTCTGATGAATCCCGGAGGTCTATGATTAGGATCTACTAACCGGTTGCTCTGGTTCCGTGACACGTAGTTTCTATAACCGGCATAGCCTTTCTGATTGTTAGCGAAGCCTTGATCAATGAAGTTTATCTCTTCTGTAGACCAGACTTTTGTTGTGCCGAAGTTGAGGCAGCTTCCACCGTTATAAGCACAGGATCCACACCATCCACAGTCAACCGAAAAGATGGTAGCTGACGAGGGATCGAGAGGGATACCAACTGCTTGTAGATGTTTCTGAACCTCTGTTTTGATCTGCTCTGCAACACTCATCTGACTCTGACTCTTGCTTCCTTCTCTTTGCCTCTCCCAGTTTCTAGATTTTGAAGCACAGCTAGCGAAATGCAGAAGAGCATCCTGAGGAGTAAGGGCGGTGCAATCTCCGCCAGCTAGGGAGTTGACCCAATTTGCGGATTCTTCGCGCATACCACGAGCAAAGAATTCAGCCAGCTGTCTTTGTTCATACCCATGGTGAGGACAGTTGAAGAGAAGAGATTGGAATTCATTCCAAGTGTCATACAGGCTTGCATCTTCTCTCTGAGTGAATCTGGAGATGCGGTCTTTATAAGCAGTTGTCCTAGCGGGAGGAAAGTATTCCTCAACAAAATCTTGACCTAATGCCTCCCAGTTAGTGTAATGGCCTGGTGGTTTGCTTCCAAGCCAATGCTTAGCTGCACCTCGGAGAGAGAACGGAAAAGCACGGAGATATAAAGTGTTCTTGTTGAGGTTCCCAGACTTGAAAGTGTCACAGACAGCCAGAAAGTCATCTATATATGTGCAGGGGTTATCATCTGGTCTTCCTTCGAATTGTATGTCCCTAGAGATTAGTTCTAGGAGAGGAATCTTAATCTCATAATCAGGATCATCGTCATTAGAAAGCACGGTGATGGAAGATCGAAAGTTGGATGCACGTGGTTTACTGTAGTCCGCAATACTCTTAGGAGCAGCCATTGCGGTAAAGGAAGATGGAACGGAAGTGATCCGTTTCTGTACCTGCTAAGATCTGCAAGAGACAAAAACAAACACAACCGGTGTAAAATCGAAGTGTGATGGAAATGAAATATGGAAAGGTAGAAGAATTAAAAATGCCAACTCTTCTTTCAATGAAATAGAAGAGTCCCCGGCAACGGCGCCAATTTGATGAGCTGCAGAATAGCGGTCAATCAAATAACTACCAAGCTGTGAAGCTAGGGTAGATCATATTCCACGGGTCTCCTCTACTTCCTTACTCAAATGTGTTGGCAATTTAAATTCAAGGTTAAAAACTTAGTGCGTGGTGTGAGTTCCACGACTTCTATACTAAAAATGCAAAGACAGGTTGAAATGAAATTAAAGCGAATTAACGAATGATTGACTGACTAAGACAGAAGACAGACAAGCTTAGATTTCGAATCCCCCTTAGATCACCAAGGCATAGACAGTCAACAGATCAGCGATTTTCAATTCTAGTTCATTCAATTCTCAGACACCACCACAACTCCTGACCCTTAGGTTTAAGACTGGCGAACGTTCGCTCTATCCGATCTAGCTACCACGATTAATTAGTCATCCGGGTACGGTCGCCTCTCGCAATGACTTAACTTAACTGGTGCAAATTCTAACGATTTGTGAGTTACTCTTGCAGTGGATTAACCCTAATCGGTTCCTACGAAAGGCACACTCCAATTATAAGGTTAAATGTTCAACTCGATGTTCTAAAGTAAGGCGGGCGTTCGCTTCTATCCTTAGCTTAACAAGAATCTAATCTAGGTGGCCAAACCAGACAAGAAACACGAAGAACAAAGAACAAGTCAAACATGAAGAAGAAACTGAATGAATTTCGAATCTAATCACCGCCGATCCGTGACCGCTTTAAAGCCCTGAGTCGCTTAGGGTTCATCTAATCTAAGCTATACGAGTTTAGTTACTCATATTCAATACAGAAGAATCGAAGACAGACAAAGAATACATCTCAGGTAGGAAAGACAGAGAAGAACTGTAAAACCTAATTTCGATGACTCCTGGCAGCTTCAATCCGCTGGATTTCCAACTCCTAGCACCGGCTCTCTGAGATGGATGGATGGCGTCACGATCCGTTCCTAGCTCCTCGAACTCTATCCACTCGCTCTCTCTATTTCCAGTCTTGGGATTTTTCGTCCCTCGTGTGTGTTGTGTGTAAAATTTGATATCTTATTTAGCCGCGCGTTTCAGTATTTATACCTAACCGGCGATTTCTGCTTTTCCACTGGGATTTTCGCCGAAAATCCAAGGATATTTTCGGCAAATTATCTGTTCAAATGTTACTCGACCCCGTCTGTTTCTCCTGGTTGATTCGGCTTAGGGTTTTCGACCGAAAATCCCAATCTTTTTCGCCGAGAATTTCTTCTTGATCGGGACAGTGGATTTCTTCTTCCATTTTCGGCGAAAACCCAAGGGTATTTTCGCCAAAATATATGTGTAAATGAGACAGGAATTCTTTCGGGTTGAATGACTTTTCTGGTTGATGCGGTTGTGATTCCTCGGGGTTCCAGTGCCTTAGACACGTCCTTAGCTACCACATTTGATGGCGAACACCTGTGCTAACATGAAAATACTAGAAAACCATCAAAATAGACCCGAACGGGCCAAGGTAACACAAATGGCACGAGATAGGGCAATCGATTGAATATTCGTTATTCTACCCTAAAAACCATGTCTTAAGCAAGGAAATGTCGCTTAAATGAGGCTGATAATCACGTCAATTCTAGTGTCATCAGAGGTCACGCCCATGAAGGACACTTTGCCATCCACAGGAGGGGCGTGATTGTTTCTTTGCCTTGAGGAAGGAAGATGAATGAAAATATTTTCCTTTATAGAGCCGTGAAATTAAAAGTTCTGGTTTTGTTAGAATTCGCCAGCTTTGTTTAGCTAGCAAGGCTTGGTTAAAGGACTGAAAAGTCCGGAAACCCAGCCCTCCCTCTTCCTGAGGTAAACAAAGTTTGTCCAAACTTCTCCAGCGAATTCGGCGCTGGTCAGCAACCTCACCCCACCAGAACTTGATCATGAGGCTGTCTAGTGAGGCACAGACCGTATTAGAGACTCTGTAACAGGATGTGAACCGGAAGTCCAGAGATTACAGAAGTTAGTAAAGTGTGAACACCAGCGGGGGAAAGTGTTAAACGCTTCCAACTTTGGAGACGATTTGTTATTTTATCTTCTAGAAAGGTGAAAGTTGCCTTTTTCGACCTCATGACTACGCATGGGGCTCCCAAATAGTTTGGTGCTGCATTATACCCTTACATTCCAAGAAACGAGGAATACTCACGCTTTAGGCGTGAGGGCACATTTTTACTAAAGAGAACAGAAGACTTTGAATAATTAATACGTTGACCACTCAGAAGTTGGTATCTGTTAAACAATGATCTCAGATGAACAAGAGAGCGACGGGAAACTCTCAAGAAGAGCATAGTATCATCAGCAAACATAAGATGTGTGATCATTGGACAGTGAGTATTGAGTTTAATGCCATATAAATGGTTGTTCTGCACTGCCAGGTGCAGTAAGTGAGATAGCCCCTCGGAACAAATGGCAAAGAGAAGGGGGAAATGGGGTCCACTTGTCTAAGACCACGAGTCGGGGCAAAATAACCATAAGGAGTGCCATTTAATAGGACCTTCATTGTTGCCGAAACCAGGCATTCGTAGACTAGTGAGATCCAGACTGGGTGAAAGCCTAGAGCATGAAGGAGAGGAAAGAGAAAATCCCATTCAACTCTGTCGTATGCCTTCTCCATGTCGACCTTTAGAGCCATGAAATGGAGACTGCCCCGAGAGTAAGTTTGAAGGTGGTGTATCAGTTCATGCGCTATCAGAATATTATCAGTTATACAGCGACCACGAACGAAACCATTTTGAGTGGATTAATAAATTGAGGCAGGATCTCCCCAAGACGATTGGCAATTATTTTGGAGATTATACAAATCATAAAAATTATCTAATCTTTCGTATACATTAAAATTTATATACAGGGAGGTTATGATCGAAAATTTTGAAAATATGTGTGATGTGTTTGACCAATTAGTCTAAATAAATGAAATTATTATTAACATATATAACTCTTTATTATCTTTCTTATGGGATAGGATCTGTGTCCAAACTTTCTGGTTTGGAACCGGATCCAAACCAGAAATTGGAGGGCAAAATTGTCCATTTATAAAAAATTAAAGAAAACCTAATTTCCCGATTCGTGATGTCCGACGGCGGTCAGATTCAGCAGGCTGGAGTCATCGAGCAGTTGGAACCTCTTCTGATCCCAGCCGAGGGTTCATTGCGGGATTTACGGCTAGTGCGGCGAGTTCAGGATCTACAAATGATGGCGGTCAGCCGTTCTGTCGCTGTTTGCTGGGGTTCATCCCGAGATCGGCGGAGGATTACCCAGAGGTCTTCTACGGCGGATGCGTGAGGAGCTTCTGAGTTCTTGCCCTGCTTATGCTTATGAAGGGAGTTTTTGAATTTGAAGGACCTGGCACAAAAAATGGGAAGATGATTTATGTGCAGCTTGCAGCTTCTGAGTTCTCCAATGGGAAAGATAGCACTAATGGAGTTGAGGAAGAAGAGGAGCAAAATGCATTTAGGAAAACTTAGGTGACTTCTACCAAAAAAAGGAAAACTTAGGTGACTGATTTATTTTATTTGAAGGTGAACGATTTATTGTTTTAAAAAATTGTAGGGATTGTTTAATCATTATTGAATACAAAATCAATCATTTATTTTTATGTTGTTGACAATTTAACGTTGAAACTATTTATTCTAGTCATCAAAATACAAGTTAACTATTTATCGACTAAATAACTCTGATAACTAGTTATCTGATGATGGTGCTATCTAGTTAACTAGTTATCGACTAAATAACTCTGGTAACTAGTTATCTGATGATGATGCTATCTAGTTAACTAGTTAATAACTTGATAAATAGTTAACTCAATTGGTTAACTAGTTAACTCGATTAGATAACTAGTTAACAAATTGACAACTAGTTAACAACTTGGCAACTAGTTAACTCGACTGGATAACTAGTTAACTCGTTATCTAAATCATGATGTTAACTAGTTTACTCGATAAGTTAACTAGTTTACACGATAAGTTAACTAGTTAACTAATTTTGATAACTAGTTATCAAACTAAAAATCTTGTTAACTAGTTAACAACTTGATAAATAGTTAACTCAATTGGTTAGCTAGTTAACAACTTGGTAACTAGTTAACTTGATTAGATAACATGTTAACTAGTTATCTGCTGATAACTAGTTAACTGTAAAAACTCAGGTTAACTAGTTAACTAGTTATCCATAAAAAAAAATATTGTTAACAATTATTAGTAAAAATCAGGTTAACTAGTTAACTTGTCCTCACCGGAAAAGTCATCGGAGTTTGGTCGATCTCCGGAACCTCCCTGGAAAAGTTGCCTGAAAAGTCATCTGGAAACATGTTAACTAACTAGTTAACTGTAAAAACCCAAGTTAACTAGTTAACTAGTTATCAATAAAAAAATCATGCTAACAAGTTATTAGTAAAAATCAGGTTAACTAGTTACCTTGTCCTCGTCGGAAAAGTGGTCGGAAAACATGTTAACTAACTAGTTAACTGTAAAAACCCAAGTTAACTAGTTAACTAGTTATCAATTAAAAAAAATTGCTAACAAGTTAATAATAAAAATCAGGTTAACTAGTTAACTTGTCCTCACCGGAAAAATCGAAAAAAAAGTCGTCGAAAAAATCACCAAAAAAGTCGTCGAAAAAATCGCCAGAAAGTCGCCGGCGATGGTGATCGGTGGCCAGCGAAGTCCGGTGACTGCAACATAAAACAGTAAACAGATATAAATATTTAAAATAAAAGTAATAATTAAATATTAAATTAAATATAATAATTAAATGATTTGTTTAAAGTCCTAAATAGCCCTAACAAATCTGGACCATTAGATTGGTCAAAGGGTCAAACTAGATCTAATGGTTGTAGTAGGGTTTGGAACTTTCCAAACCTGGAAAATCTTGGATGCTGATCCGCTTCCTTTCTAATTCACCATCGACAAACTAATCTTAAAATAGAATAAAAAATTTAATTAAATATATATTTATTCAATTATAAGAATCATTTTTATAAATTATCTTATTGTAACATTATTAAACTATATGATATGTACTATATTTCTATTTGTGATCAACTAACTCAAATCTGAATTATACAAACAAAAAATTGCATTATACTATGAAATGATTTTATGAACCCACCATACAAAGGCCAACACAACTTGATTCTTGACCTAAATTGACTAAAAGTCAATCACACTTGATTAGTCAAGTCATGACCAGGGTATATCATATAACAACGAGGGTTAGGGGTTGTAAAAAAAGGTTAGGGTTGGGAGGGGCCATGGTAACTAGTCTGTTGATGAACTAATCCGTTCACGATCGGCTCGGCATTCAGTATGAGAAAAGCTCGCTCGTGACTCGACTCGACTCGATTTTAAACGAACTAAACTTGAGCCAGGGCATGTTTGACTCGATAGGCTCGCGAGGTGGCTCGAGCTCGAACTCGAGAGCCAACTCAAATACTAGCTCCACTATATGACTTATTATAAACTCAATAGTGAACACATGTGGTTTGTCATATACAATAAAAACTTGTAAATTTTAGGATAACTTGTTGTTTTAGCTTGGCTCGTTGATGTTTTTTGTCCCACAAACTTCAAATTGGGCTAAAATTTGACGCATCAAGTGAAATGACCTAAGTTGGACTTGAACTCGAGTTTGGCTCGTCAAGTGTAGTTAACGAGCCAGACTCGAGTATGCTCGAGCTCGTCATAAGCTTAAAAATACTAGCTCAAGTTCGAACTCGAGCTCGTCTAAAAAGCAACTAGCCAACCTTGAGCACGATGAAGTACAGTTCGGCTCGGTTCAGTTCGTGAACACCCCTAATAGTAACGGATAGAGTCTTGGTATCAGCATCATAAACCAATGGTGTATGCTGTAAACTTACTATAACTCTGAACACTCGTGTCATTAATTAGTACCAACCTAACCAGTTCCATGACTCTCGGAATAATTAATGACAATACCATAGGGGAGATTGAATTCCGAGATGAACTCAAACGGGAATTGAGCGAGTATTATTATTGCTCACAAGTCCATGAAGTTTTGAGGACCTGGAATCGAGCCACGTTATTATATCATCAAAGACTGCAAATATCCTGTCATCTGGTTCCCCTTCAAGAATTGAGTGAAACCCTTCTTCATAAAGCTTCAATGTCTTGTCCTCACTTGCAGCATTCTCATACAGAAACTCGCTCAATTTAGGATCCGTGATTTTGTCAGCAGCACCGTGTAGAATCAGCAATGGAGCTGATACCTGGTAACCCAAAATCCTACTCGGTTATTATATGCTTACTTGGGGCATCCATGGAATTAGGAAAATGTTCAAATGGGAAAGAAAGTTTCCAACCTTGTCAACTTGGGCTTCAATTTCTTCAGTAGCCTTTAGTAGCTCCACAGCTGTTTGTAATCTCACTCGGTCGCTGTAACAAATTACATTGTACTCCGCCTGAAATAAATGAACACCTCATTGAACACATTAATCATTTAGGATGCTATAACTTGTGAAGTGCATTCGAATCGTTATGAACATCATAAATTCGGCTACTTTGGCTCTGCGGTGTGATCATCTGAGAAGTCAAATGAGAGCTGATTTGGTAGAAAAGGGTGAGAAGAGGAGGACAAACCATTTTCCTTTTCGTTGCGTCTCTGAAGGCCAGCTCCCCTAAATCTGCTCCAGGTATAAGCTTTGCCTTGGGTAAAAATTTAGCCATGCAGGTCAATACCTTCAAAACTGGTGCAGGGGGCTTCACCTCATCTGAGATCTTGTCAGAAACTCATGGTTAGCAAATCAACTAAACACACTTATACGAACTGAATGATACTGTATTGATACATCAAGGTTGACATCTGTAGCAAGGCAAATTATACTTAGAAAAAAAGGATGTTTGTTTGATACAACTAAAGTGCTCAGGTCACAAACAAGAACATGGGTTCATGAATCTTAATCAGGGTGCAACATTCACAGTATCAGAAGATTAACTATGAGGCCAATGCTTATTGACAGAGAAAAATGAAAGAGCTTACTCTACACATGGGCGCTACAAGGATTACGCCATCCCATTCACAAGGCTCCTTCAGATGAGCTTTGAGAGTGACAGCTCCACCCATGGATTGCCCCAGTATGAACCGAGGCAAACCCCTTAACTCAGGTCTTTCTGCCAATAACAACAATGGAGTCATAACAGCGTTACTTAAAACAAAGGAAAGCTATGCATATATCAGACTAGGAAAAAGTGGAACCACCTTTAATTTTATTGAACTGTTCAATGGCATTGTCAACTAAGTCATCAAAGTTTTCAATGTAACCGTGCAATCCTTCAGAGAGACCAAACCCTGGGTGGTCCAAAGCATACACAGCATACCCAGATGCAGCAATTCGTCTTGCAATACCTGACAGACATTTTGCAACAAAATTCTCAACTATACAGTACTGAACATCCCAAGGTATGAACCCAGTGAGTAACAATGAGAGACAAACCTTCGAAGAAGAAGGTACAGGTGTCACCATAACCATGACAGAAACACACAACACCTTTAATTCGGACTCCTCCTGCTTCTGGCAACCAGCTTTTGCAAAAAATTTCCAGACCCTTATAGTTTATTTCGTACCACTGCCAAGAGTTGATACAGAAAAAAAAAAACAAGGTTGATTGAAGTTCATTCCAAACAGATTCATTGAATTGAACCCTTGAATCGGTTATGAGGCAGAGTTACCTCCTCTGTTCGTATCCCTGGAGGAGCCAACTACCCACCCAAAAAAATGACAAGAAATAAAGCAACTTGTATTAACATTGATCCTTGAATTCCGACGAAAAAGGAAGTAAAAGAGGAGGGAGTGGGAAGGTACCTTGTAAAGAGGGTGATCCAGCTGCAGCTGAAGTTGAGTGAAAGCGGAACGAACCAGTCTCCTGGCGGGAGCGTGATCCAAGTTCTGGGAAGCAATCAAATTGAGGTCATGGGTTACTCCCTCTATTCGCTTTTTCATCGTTAAAGTGGCTGTCACAGCAGGTTGCTGCTGTCGAGTTGCCTTTTTCAAAGTGTTGGATCGAAGTGAATAATGGGTGCTGTTTCGGAGTAAATTCATTTCTGGAATTAGAACTCAGTAGTACAATGATCGATGAAGTTGTTGGGTGGTTCAGGGCGGAATCTGGCGATCGAGTCTGAGAGACCGAGGTCGAGAGAGAGAGAGTGAGAGATTCAAAGATCCATAGATCATTAATGTGCAGACAAAAGGAGGAGGAGGAGAAATGGAAGTGGGTCGTTGCGAAAGTGATGTAAAAAAGAAAGCACCACCATTTGCACATTTGCATTCAGGGGCCACCGTCCACCATTTCGGCTGCTTGGCTTATCATCCTTTCCTTTAAAATAATAACTAACTAACTGCACGTGCTAATTCCGCTGCTTCGCATTATTATTTCCTTAAAAAAAAAGCCCAATATCGAGAGGGTTCATTGAACTTTGGGCTCATTTGCAGGCCATCAACGGAACACAAACCACGACTCTAGTCTCTAGCAATGGAGGTCGGTCTTTTCTTTCTCTTTTTTTTAGCGCAGCACGTTCCCGTGATGGTGTATTTTCGATAAACAAAAAATCAGCAGCGATCAATTTAGATAAAAGTCATTTGCTACGTTTTTTGTTATGCGAATATCATGATATTGGGTGATATATTTCATCCAATATCATGATATCAATATCGGGATCTACTACCATTAGGACACCTAATAGTGTCCTCATATAAAGACACTACTAAGAACCATTAGATTAGGAACTAGATCTAACGGTTTAGAATAAATTGGACCAATTAGTAATTTTGGGTACCTATTTAAATGATTAGGGTTTATGGAACATTCACTCCAAACATAAAAAAAACCTAGCCGCCACTTATTTCTCTCTCAAACTCTCTTCTTCGGAACTTTCTTTGCTGCCGCCTCACCCTACAACTGCCGCCGCACCAACGTCCAGCAAACCTTCCATGAGCCGTCGCACGCCACTATTTTCGGAAACCGTCTCTTTCCCTCGTCAAGCTGCCGTCAAGGCGTCCCACGACCCATCATCGCTCATCCTCGTCGGCGTTGGTGGTAGTGGAAGGAGGAGTCGGTGGAGGAGGCGGAAGCCTTTGTTTGGAAACCGTCTCTTTCCCTCGTCAAACTGCCATCGCGGCATCCCTCGTCGACCCGCCGTCACTCATCCTCATCGGCGTTGTTTGGAAACCCTCTCTTTCCCTCGTCAAACTGCCGTCGCTCATCCTCGTCGACCCGCCATCGCTCATCCTCGTCCAACCGCCGTCGCTCATCCTCGTTCAACCGTCCTCGCTCATCCTCGTCCAACCGCCGTCGCTCATCCTCGTCCAACCGACGTAGCTCATCCTCGTCTCCAAGGAGAAGCAGTGGGCATTTGAATGAATCTCATCATATTTTAGTTTCTTTATATGGTTTAACTTTTACACAATAATATGTAGTCACTTTGATTAGTTTTATTGACAAGATGATTTTGGATTCAGATGGTGGAGAGTGTGTTTGGATGTATCAGATCTGAGATTTAATCTATATCATCTTCGTTATGTTGTTGTTAGATAACAGTGTTCCGATTTTATTGTTCCATTTTGATGATTTAGGAATATGTTTGTATTGTTTCATATAGCTACTTATGGAACAGAAAGCTGATATTGTTGTTCCATTTTCAATTTGATTCAAGATTTTATGATTTTCTGTGTTCTGATTTGGTGATGAGGAACAAAATCGATTTTCAACACGTTCCATTACATTTCAAATGGAACACTGTTCCGAAACAATAAAAGAGGAACTGTTCCAAAATGATAAAAGAGGAACTGTTTCGAAACAATTTCCACAAAAAGTGTTAGAAACTAATCTCAAATAAAAACTACCGGAGATACACAACAAAAATCGCCGAACATAGTGAAGAGATGAAGAAGTAATTAAAAATAATAATAATTAATTTAATCATAAATTAAAAGGAGCAGAAAAGGAATAAAAAATCAACAATGTAACTGCAAATCCGAAAATTAATAAACAATAATTAAAAATCTGTAATAATTAAAACATTGAAATTACCCTTATGTCCAATTAATATTGGCCTTTAGATGTGTGAGATTAAATCCTATGACTCTAAGAGGTGTCCTCATATGAGGACACTTTGGGGTGTCCTAATGGTAAATTTTCCCATCAATATCCACCTCTTGAGGTGAATTTCTTTGGAGCAAACCAATATCATTTCTACTTCCAAAATTGCCCCTCACCTTTAAGAACAATTACATGCCATTTGGGCCCACAATTATTACACTCATTCATCTCTCTCCTCTGTTTCCCCAAAAATTTCCCGATCATTCTATGCGGCTGAGGCCTGAGAGATCTCCTCCATATCTGTGGACTGTGATTCCACCTTCCACCTCTGTTTACTCTTCCTCCCGTCGATTCTCCATCCATCTTCTCCTTTTCAATTTCTTTTATTTCTTCCATCTTTCTTCTCTTGTTTAACGAGATTGGGTCTTCTCGGTGCACTCAAGTCTCAACAACGTCGTCGAGCATCATAGACCTGCAATTGGCTCAAATCGGCGGCGGCGACGACCATGATACCGTTGGGGGATTTTTTTCGGTGACAAAGTCTAAACTTTGTTCCCTGTACAAAGTTTAATCCGGACCCTTGATCTCATCTCACTTCCTAATTATTAATTAATTGAATTTAATAATGATAATTAATCACACTCTTTGGCTGCAACCCTATAACTGCCGAATTAATTATTGTCAATTATTATAATCAATTTTTAATTATCTCCTCCTCAAAATATGGATGCAAATATTCTCTTAACTATTTTATTAATCATAATCTTCTTTCTCCCCTTTCAATCACGCCATTGTTAACAAAGCTACTACTTTCAATTTTTTTAACAAATCAGTCACTCACCATTAAAATCTAACCCAAAGTTCAAGTTCGAGTTTGCAATGGATGAACCCGGTTCGAGTTCCCAAGTCAAAAAACCTTATTCCGCACCTCTGTTAGATCTAAATAATTCTCCGAGTGATCATTCCCTCGATATTGATGCTATATCTAAACCAGATGAGGATGCTATCCCGACGTCAGATGAACAAGGAATCTTGCGTGGCTACGATATGTTTTCCCTCCTTTTCTAACTAATGTTCTTTCATTAAGATTACTTTCATTAGAAGCTACATATTTCTTTATGCTTAAATTCTATCATGAAATCAATTTTGTATATGATTATTATTTTTCCTTTGAATCTTGTATCTTTGTTAATTGCCACTCATATGTTTAAATTCATTGTTAAAGAGTGTCTTCTTTTGTTCATAGCCACTTATATCTATCTTTGTTAATATAGGTGGTTGCAGCTTCGGTTGCATTGTTTCTTTGAATTAATAGTTTTGTACAAAGCATACTAGTTCCACGAGCATACTAGTATTTAATTGATACAAGTATTGAATAGATACAAGTATTGAATAAATACAAGTATTGATTCATGCTCCATTAGCATCACAATTCCAGAGCTACGTAACTGTAAATCACGCCATCTAGAGCTCAATTAGATATGAAAAGCTGTGCACTTCATGAAGTTATGTGAAAACTCTGAAGCTCAATGATGATATCAAAGAATTGCGTTAGTATAAAGGGGGAAAATGATGATTGTTTTGTCATTATATCAAACAAACAAATGATAACGCCTGTCTGGACTGCAAATGATCGGCTACCAAATTCCACAAAGCTTTCACCTTCAAACTTATTCACAAACCATCACATAAACATCCAAACAAGTAGCAGTCAAACCAATACTAGTTAGGTAAAGAAACTAGTACTAAGTGTCAAAAAAACATACAAGTAGTGAGTGAGTTAACTAGCGTTGTAAGTCTCCCAAGGGTAGATGATGCCATTGTCGTCCTGATCAATGAAGGCAACGTGCTGCTGAAGAACACTCAAGCCATTGTGCCTGCGAGCTGGCGTACCATAAGGATGCTCTGCATATGGGGCTTCCAATGCCCTCGCCATATCTAATTCATTTCATTTAATTTCAAATCCCACATAGATCAACTGAAAGATGTGAAAGTGATGCAATCAAATCAAATGAAAATGAAAAGAGGAGAAAGAAGCATATACAAGGCTTGGGCAAGCGATCTTCGAGGGCATCACGGATGTGGTGGTCGAAGGTAATGACAGCAATGGTGAAACAAGCGGCGATGATTCCTTTATGGATAATCGAATCTGGCATATGGACTAAAATAACAACAACAAAAAAGGCTCGAACGACGGCCAGGGACAGCCGATAGGATTACCGTCGGAGATGAGGTCGTCAAGAGATTCACCGGAATCGCGATAATCACCGCACCGAGATAGCCGCCGAACCGAGACAGCCGCCGCACCGAGAGAGACGCCGCATCGAGACAGCCGCCGCACCGACAAAACCTGCCGCACCGGGAGAACCGCTGCACGGAAAGAGCCGCCGCACCAGAGAGAACCTGCACCGGAGAGAAGCAGCACGCCGACGGGATGGATTTTGCTGCGGTTTCGCTGTTCAGAGGAATTTCGCGGTAGGTAAAATTACCCTAGTTAGTGGGGGCTGGTCAAATGTAAAAAAAAAAACTAATTTTCGCACCTTAAATACTAGTTATTACAACCGTCAGATTTAATTGATGGAGATCTAACGGCTCCAAATGAACTTTGTGTAGGATACAAAGGATGTCCTTTGTCACCCACCGCGCTCCGTACCGTTGGGATGGAGGATGTCAGGCTCCTCGACTCCTACGAGCATCGTGCCGATTCCCATGTAATCGTTGTCAGAGAAGGAGAGATGAAGGGATGGGGAGGATTCAGCTCAAAGTTACAGGGATGACTTGTGTTGCCTGCTCCAATTTCGTCAAATCAGCTCTCATGGGGATCAAAGGCGTTGTCTCCGAATCCGTTGTGCTACTTCAGAACAGAGCGGATGTCGTGTTTGACCCGAGCTTGGTCAAGGGTGATGATGTCAAGAATGCGATCGAAGATGCAGGATTTGATGCAGAGGTTCAGCTCAACCTACTATCAAGAAAAATTGAAACAGTAAACTCGGCGAAGGAGGTTGTTGGCTTATTTACAGTCCTTAAACTGTAGCAGAAAGCTTCTCTCAACTGTACTCTGGTAGCTGCAGTATTAGCGGTATCAAATAACTAATCTACCAAGGTAGACTAGATCGTATTCTACTCGAGGTCTCTTCTTCTTGACTACTCAAAGAAGCTGGCAATTTATTCAGGTTTAAGCACTTAGTGCGTGGTGTGAGTTCCACGACTTCTAATCTAATAAACAAAGGAAAATAAAAGACAGAAAAGTAAAGGGTTGACTAACGAGAAGATAGACGAACTTAGATTTCGAATCCCCCTTAGATCACCAGAGCAACGGAAATCACAAGATCAGTGGTTTTCAATTCTAATTCAATCGGTTTCTATACACCACCATAACTCCTTACCCTTAGGTTTAAGACCGGCGAACGTTCGCTCTATCCGTTCTAACTACCAAGATTAACTAGCCGCCCGGGTACGGTCGCCTCTCGCAACGACTTAATTAACTGGTGCAATTACTAATGATTAATGAGTTACTCTTGCAGTGGATTAACCCTAACCGGTTCCTACGAAAGGCACGCTCCAATTATAAGGTTAATTGTTCAATTCGATGTTCTAAAGTAAGGCGAGCGTTCGCTTCTATCCTTAGCTTAACAAGAATCTAATCTAGGTGATCAATTCAGACAAGAAACATAAACAATGAAGAACAAATCAAACATGAAAGAGAAACAGATTGAACTTCGAATCTAATCACCGCCGATCTGTGACCGCTTTAAAGCCCTGGGTCACTTAGGGTTCATCTAATCTAAGCTCTACAAGTTCAGTTACTCATATCGGAAACAAGAGAATCAAAGGCAACAATGAAGATCATCATACATAGGAAGAACAGATAAGAACTGAAAAACCTAATTCTGACGATTCCCGCGAAGCTTCAGTCTCCTGGATCTTCAACTTTAAGCTCCGAGTTCTCCGATGTGGAAGGATGGCGTCACGATCTCTCCACGGATCTTCGAACTCTCTAAACTCTATCTATCGACCCTAGAGTCGGCTGACTCTCAAAAGTCTGATTTGTGAAAATATGAATAATGATTGATCCCTCCTTTGGGCCGCCGGTTTAAGTATTTATACTTAAACCCTAAGTCGCCGGATTTGTTCTATTATTTTCGCCGAAAATAAGGGATTATTTTCGCCGAAAATTCCTTTGTAAATTGCTGCTTCCGTCGGCTGATTTCTTCAAATTTTCGGCGAAAACATTATAGTATTTTCGCCGAAAACTTCAGTGCAATTCAGCTCATTCCGTCTGTGGGTTTTCTGAAGGTATTTTCGCCGAAAACTGTGTAGTATTTTCGGCGAAAATATTGTGCTGGGCAGTTGGATCTTCGGTTCTGAATCCGGTTTGATTTCTGGTTCGATTCTGGTTCACTCCATGAGGTCTTGAATACGTCCGTGGCTACGTATTTGACGGCAGAAACCTGTGCTTTCACAAAAACACTAGAAAAACATCAAATAGACCCAAAAAGGGCCAAAGTAACCAAATCGGTAGGAAATAGGGTAGTTGAGTGAATATTCGCTATTTTACCCCTAAAACCACATTTCAAGCAAGGAAATGTCGCTTAAATGAGGCTGATAATCACGTCAAATCGAGTGTTATCAATACCCCACACTTAAGCTTTTGCTTGTCCTCAAGCAAACTGAACTAGAACACACTCAAATTCACAAATGACACGAGATTAAACCGAGATTCAATTCTAACAATTTGGTTTAGACTGTTCCACGTAGAAAGAGTGACCTACACATGCAAGAACATCAACCAAACAAGTTTTCGATCTCACTAATTTATGCACACTTCAAGTAGTAGTTTTAACAAAGCTCGTCTCTTGGCAAAACAATTAATCATAATTAACCGACTACGATAACACCAATTCTAATGAGAAAAGACTTTAAGCTCTAGCTATGATGTGGACGCGGAGGTAGGAAAAGTGACGTGGCTATCGACTCGACTTCATCCGTTTCTAGATTTGTACGTTACATGTTCTAGCTAGGACCGATTTAAACAACGATTCATTTCAAGTTTCGACTTCTTCCATTTAACTTATTTACTGCATACTAGTGCTCGATACCAAACACTTCACTTAGGTGTTGGACCTGCCTAGCTCACAGTATTTGTGCTTATGCTAGTGCTCAACCCGAACACTTCACTTAGGTGTCGGGCTTGCCTAGCTTTATTTTTAGCACTTAAAAGAACTTAACATTGATTTGCACAACTTGATTCCTTGATTTAACAATTTATCCACTTAATCCTAGCTAGTTATAACTTTTTACACAAGATTTCGAATTGGATTTCCGTCTAATCTCAAGCCACAATCACAAGTGATCAAATATGGAGTGAAAAAATATGGAAGAAGCTAGCATTTATCATCTTAGAACGGTGTTATCGAGCTTTGTTATTAACAAGCAGAACTGTTTAATTGATTCAAATTTCAACTACAAGAGTGATTCGTGATCTATTCTGACCTAGACTCATTTAATATCAGTTTCGACACGTTGGTTACAGGTTCTAAGTGGAACAGTCTAGACGTCATTGTTTAAAATTGAAGTCAATTTAACATCAAAAGTCAAGAATTGAGCAATTCTATGCTTGAGATTTTCAAATTTGAACCACAGAATCATAGATAGCAAGCAAGATCATGCATAATCCTAGACTCCTACCCCACACTTAAACGGTTCTGTGTCCTCACAGGACTAAACTAGAGTAGAGAGATACGAAGAACCTGGAAGGTGATGGTCGGTGTAGCGGACGAGCACGGAGAGTTCGGAGCGGAGCGTAGTAGCTACTCGAGTTCCTACAAAAATAAAAACAACAAAAAGATCAAAAGGATACCGGGACAAGTGTCCCGGATCCACACAGAATAAAAGTCGAACAAAGAAGGTTAAGGGGAATTTTGAAAATATTTTGACTCTTTTTTTTTCAAATTCACGACACGACACTCCTAGAGCAATCTAGATCATCCAAGCTCAATTAGTTCAGAAAAAAATCACACCGAAATAGCAGACACGCAAAACGAGGTAGACCGGTATTAAACTCGTCGAAATTCAACAATCAATATGTCAAAAGATTCGAAATTGAAAACCCAACAACTAACCTTTTAGACACGACTCAAGAAAATGGACGGAAAGCGACGAAGTTGGCCAAAAACGTGAAAAACTTGTTTCGGGCATAACTGGAGCTACAGAGCTCCGATTTGGACGATCAAGTATGCGTTGGAATCGGGCCGAAAAAATCTAACTGATTTTCAAAACAACACAAGTTTTTGGCCAAAAATTTAGGAGTTTTCGCCGAAAACATCTTCGGAAAACACACAAAAATAAAGGGACGCTCCTGTGACTTGTTTTCGGTCGAGAATTTTCAATTCTCGCCGAAAATTTATTTTAAAACCTTTTTTTTTCAAAAACTAACGAAAAACAAATTAAAACGAAAGAAAATTAAACTGACACTTTGGCTCCCCCAAACCTGACTCGAACGACGAAAAGACTGACTCAAAAATTCAAAAAAACGGACTCCAGCCGTGGGTTGCCTCCCACGAAGCGCTCTCTTTTAACGTCCTTGAGCCGGACGGTACCTGCTGTTAGGGACCCCAACTTAGGAGTTCCTTGAAGTCAATCGTCTTCTTCAAGGTGTGCGGTTGAGTGCCATGTAGCACTCCAGAAGGGTGATGTAACTGGTAGTGCTCCAGTAGATCGCGGTCCTGGTTGGATGACCAGTTCTTCTTGAATTCTCCTACTAGATGAGGGAGGAGGTAGTATGGCGCAGCATGATCAATGAGCTCCATCTTCTCTACAGGTTGACTCGGCGGAAGTGTAGGTGAGGGTATCTCCTCAATCTCTATGTGCTCCTCTTCGGCTTCAATTTCAAGATGGATTGGTTCTATGTCTTCATCAACCGCCACCGCCAAGGATTCTTCTAGCTCATGATAGTCATGGACGGGCTCATCTTCTTCTTCGAACATCTCCTGAGCGTGTTCTTCAATTAATTGATTTGGTTTCTCGAGCTTGATGTCCGTCGTGAGACGAGCTTGTAGTATTGCAGAGATATCATCCAAGGCGAATTGGGTTCCCGACGAGCATTGTTGATGTTCATGAACTTGAAGAAGGATCTCTTGGTGTATCTCTAGCGCCACTTTGATGCTCTTGTTGGTGTATCTCTTGGTGAGCTTGTAGCACTGAAAAGATATTATCAAAGAAGGAGTCAATTCTCGCCGTTTGTTGTTGTTGATGATGTAACAACTCTTGATAATCTTCGGGATATGGTGCTTCATTGATGTACCGCTCTCGGTACCGGTCATCCCACCTGTAATACTGCATAATCAAAACTCAAAAGCACTACCCAGGTAAATCATGGAAATATGGAGGAAAAATAAATGGTAGGCGGAAAGGTAGAAGAATAATTTGCCAACTCTCCTTTCAAACAATTAGAAGAGTCCCGGCAACGGCGCCAATTTGGTAGCTGCAGTATTAGCGATATCAAAAACTAATCTACCAAGGTAGACTAGATCGTATTCTACTCGAGGTCTCTTCTTCTTGACTACTCAAAGAAGCTGGCAATTTATTCAGGTTTAAGCACTTAGTGCGTGGTGTGAGTTCCACGACTTCTAATCTAATAAACAAAGGAAAATAAAAGACAAAAAAGTAAAGGGTTGACTAACGAGAAGATAGACGAACTTAGATTTTGAATCCCCCTTAGATCACCAGAGCAACGGAAATCACAAGATCAGCGGTTTTCAATTCTAATTCAATCGGTTTCTATACACCACCATAACTCTTTACCCTTAGGTTTAAGACCGGCGAACGTTCGCTCTATCCGTTCTAACTACCAAGATTAACTAGCCGCCCGGGTACGGTCGCCTCTCGCAACGACTTAATTAACTGGTGCAATTACTAATGATTAATGAGTTACTCTTGCAGTGGATTAACCCTAACCGGTTCCTACGAAAGGCACGCTCCAATTATAAGGTTAATTTTCAATTCGATGTTCTAAAGTAAGGCGAGCGTTCGCTTCTATCCTTAGCTTAACAAGAATCGAATCTAGGTGATCAATTCAGACAAGAAACATAAACAATGAAGAACAAATCAAACATGAAAGAGAAACAGATTGAACTTCGAATCTAATCACCGCCGATCTGTGACAGCTTTAAAGCCCTGGGTCACTTAGGGTTCATCTAATCTAAGCTCTACAAGTTCAGTTACTCATATCGGAAACAAGAGAATCAAAGGCAACAATGAAGATCATCATACAGAGGAAGAACAGATAAGAACTGAAAAACCTAATTCTGACGATTCCCGCGAAGCTTCAGTCTCCTGGATCTTCAACTTTAAGCTCCGAGTTCTCCGATGTGGAAGGATGGCGTCACGATCTCTCCACGGATCTTCGAACTCTCTAAACTCTGTCTATCGACCCTAGAGTCGGCTGACTCTCAAAAGTCTGATTTGTGAAAATATGAATAATGATTGATCCCTCCTTTGGGCCGCCGGTTTAAGTATTTATACTTAAACCCTAAGTCGCCGGATTTGTTCTATTATTTTCGCCGAAAATAAGGGATTATTTTCGCCGAAAATTCCTTTGTAAATTGCTGCTTCCGTCGGCTGATTTCTTCATAACTTTTCGGCGAAAACATTATGTATTTTCGCCGAAAACTTCAGTGCAATTCAGCTCATTCCGTCTGTGGGTTTTTGAAGGTATTTTCGCCGAAAACTGTGTAGTATTTTCGGTGAAAATATTGTGCTGGGCAGTTGGATCTTCGGTTCTGAATCCGGTTTGATTTCTGGTTCGATTTGGTTCACTCCATGAGGTCTTGAATACGTCCGTGGCTACGTATTTGACGGCAGAAACCTGTGCTTTCACAAAAACACAAGAAAACCATCAAATAGACCCAAAAGGGCCAAAGTAACCAAACCGGTAGGAAATAGGGTAGTTGAGTGAATATTCGCTATTTTACCCCTAAAACCACATTTCAAGCAAGGAAATGTCGCTTAAATGAGGCTGATAATCACGTCAAATCGAGTGTTATCAATACCCCACACTTAAGCTTTTGCTTGTCCTCAAGCAAACTGAACTAGAACACACTCAAATTCACAAATGACACGAGATTTAAACCGAGATTCAATTCTAACAATTTGGTTTAGACTGTTCCACGTAGAAAGAGTGACCTACACATGCAAGAACATCAACCAAACAAGTTTTCGATCTCACTAATTTCTGCACACTTCAAGTAGTAGTTTTAACAAAGCTCGTCTCTTGGCAAAACAATTAATCATAATTAACCGACTACGATAACACCAATTCTAATGAGAAAAGACTTTAAGCTCTAGCTAGGATGTGGACGCGGAGGTAGGAAAAGTGACGTGGCTATCGACTCGACTTCATCCGTTTCTAGATTTGTACGTTACATGTTCTAGCTAGGACCGATTTAAACAACGATTCATTTCAAGTTTCGACTTCTTCCATTTAACTTATTTACTGCATACTAGTGCTCGATACCAAACACTTCACTTAGGTGTTGGACCTGCCTAGCTCACAGTATTTGTGCTTATGCTAGTGCTCAACCCGAACACTTCACTTAGGTGTCGGGCTTGCCTAGCTTTATTTTTAGCACTTAAAAGAACTTAACATTGATTTGCACAACTTGATTCCTTGATTTAACAATTTATCCACTTAATCCTAGCTAGTTATAACTTTTTACACAAGATTTCGAATTGGATTTCCGTCTAATCTCAAGCCACAATCACAAGTGATCAAATATGGAGTGAAAAAATATGGAAGAAGCTAGCATTTATCATCTTAGAACGGTGTTATCGAGCTTTGTTATTAACAAGCAGAACTGTTTAATTGATTCAAATTTCAACTACAAGAGTGATTCGTGATCTATTCTGACCTAGACTCATTTAATATCAGTTTCGACACGTTGGTTACAGGTTCTAAGTGGAACAGTCTAGACGTCATTGTTTAAAATTGAAGTCAATTTAACATCAAAAGTCAAGAATTGAGCAATTCTATGCTTGAGATTTTCAAATTTGAACCACAGAATCATAGATAGCAAGCAAGATCATGCATAATCCTAGACTCCTACCCCACACTTAAACGGTTCTGTGTCCTCACATGACTAAACTAGAGTAGAGAGATACGAAGAACCTGGAAGGTGATGGTCAGTGTAGCGGACGGCACGGAGAGTTCGGAGCGGAGCGTAGTAGCTACTCGAGTTCCTACAAAAATAAAAACAACAAAAAGATCAAAAGGATACCGGGACAAGTGTCCCGGATCCACACAGAATAAAAGTCGAACAAAGAAGGTTAAGGGGAATTTTGAAAATATTTTGACTCTTTTTTTTCAAAATTCACGGCACGACACTCCTAGAGCAATCTAGATCATCCAAGCTCAATTAGTTCAGAAAAAAATCACACCGAAATAGCAGACACGCAAAACGAGGTAGACCGGTATTAAACTCGTCGAAATTCAACAATCAATATGTCAAAAGATTCAAATTGAAAACCCAACAACTAACCTTTTAGACACGACTCAAGAAAATGGACGGAAAGCGACGAAGTTGGCCAAAAACGTGAAAAACTTGTTTCGGGCATAACTGGAGCTACAGAGCTCCGATTTGGACGATCAAGTATGCGTTGGAATCGGGCCAAAAAATCTAACTGATTTTCAAAACAACACAAGTTTTCGGCCAAAAATTTAGGAGTTTTCGCCGAAAACATCTTCGGAAAACACACAAAAATAAAGGGACGCTCCTGTGACTTGTTTTCGTCGAGAATTTTCAATTCTCGCCGAAAATTTATTTTAAAACCTTTTTTTTTCAAAAACTAACGAAAAACAAATTAAAACGAAAGAAAATTAAACTGACACTTGGCTCCCCCAAACCTGACTCGAACGACGAAAAGACTACTCAAAAATTCAAAAAACGGACTCCAGCCGTGGGTTGCCTCCCACGAAGCGCTCTCTTTTAACGTCCTTGAGCCGGACGGTACTGTTAGGGACCCCAACTTAGGAGTTCCTTAAGTCAATCGTCTTCTTCAAGGTGTGCGGTTGAGTGCCATGTAGCACTCCAGAAGGGTGATGTAACTGGTAGTGCTCCAGTAGATCGCGGTCCTGGTTGGATGACCAGTTCTTCTTGAATTCTCCTACTAGATGAGGGAGGAGGTAGTATGGCGCAGCATGATCAATGAGCTCCATCTTCTCTACAGGTTGACTCGGCGGAAGTGTAGGTGAGGGTATCTCCTCAATCTCTATGTGCTCCTCTTCGGCTTCAATTTCAAGATGGATTGGTTCTATGTCTTCATCAACCGCCACCGCCAAGGATTTTCTAGCTCATGATAGTCATGGACGGGCTCATCTTCTTCTTCGAACATCTCCTGAGCGTGTTCTTCAATTAATTGATTTGGTTTCTCGAGCTTGATGTCCGTCGTGAGACGAGCTTGTAGTATTGCAGAGATATCATCCAAGGCGAATTGGGTTCCCGACGAGCATTGTTGATGTTCATGAACTTGAAGAAGGATCTCTTGGTTATCTCTAGCGCCACTTTGATGCTCTTGTTGGTGTATCTCTTGGTGAGCTTGTAGCACTGGAAAGATATTATCAAAGAAGGAGTCAATTCTCGCCGTTTGTTGTTGTTGATGATGTAACAACTCTTGATAATCTTCGGGATATGGTGCTTCATTGATGTACCGCTCTCGGTACCGGTCATCCCACCTGTAATACTGCATAATCAAAACTCAAAAGCACTACCCAGGTAAATCATGGAAATATGGAGGAAAAATAAATGGTAGGCGGAAAGGTAGAAGAATAATTTGCCAACTCTCCTTTCAAACAATTAGAAGAGTCCCCGGCAACGGCGCCAATTTGGTAGCTGCAGTATTAGCGGTATCAAAAACTAATCTACCAAGGTAGACTAGATCGTATTCTACTCGAGGTCTCTTCTTCTTGACTACTCAAAGAAGCTGGCAATTTATTCAGGTTTAAGCACTTAGTGCGTGGTGTGAGTTCCACGACTTCTAATCTAATAAACAAAGGAAAATAAAAGACAGAAAAGTAAAGGGTTGACTAACGAGAAGATAGACGAACTTAGATTTTGAATCCCCCTTAGATCACCAGAGCAACGGAAATCACAAGATCAGGGTTTTCAATTCTAATTCAATCGGTTTCTATACACCACCATAACTCTTTACCCTTAGGTTTAAGACCGGCGAACGTTCGCTCTATCCGTTCTAACTACCAAGATTAACTAGCCGCCCGGGTACGGTCGCCTCTCGCAACGACTTAATTAACTGGTGCAATTACTAATGATTAATGAGTTACTCTTGCAGTGGATTAACCCTAACCGGTTCCTACGAAAGGCACGCTCCAATTATAAGGTTAATTGTTCAATTCGATGTTCTAAAGTAAGGCGAGCATTCGCTTCTATCCTTAGCTTAACAAGAATCTAATCTAGGTGATCAATTCCAGACAAGAAACATAAACAATGAAGAACAAATCAAACATGAAAGAGAAACAGATTGAACTTCGAATCTAATCACCGCCGATCTGTGACCGCTTTAAAGCCCTGGGTCACTTAGGGTTCATCTAATCTAAGCTCTACAAGTTCAGTTACTCATATCGGAAACAAGAGAATCAAAGGCAACAATGAAGATCATCATACAGAGGAAGAACAGATAAGAACTGAAAAACCTAATTCTGACGATTCCCGCGAAGCTTCAGTCTCCTGGATCTTCAACTTTAAGCTCCGAGTTCTCCGATGTGGAAGGATGGCGTCACGATCTCTCCACGGATCTTCGAACTCTCTAAACTCTATCTATCGACCCTAGAGTCGGCTGACTCTCAAAAGTCTGATTTGTGAAAATATGAATAATGATTGATCCCTCCTTTGGGCCGCCGGTTTAAGTATTTATACTTAAACCCTAAGTCGCCGGATTTGTTCTATTATTTTCGCAAAATAAGGGATTATTTTCGCGAAAATTCCTTTGTAAATTGCTGCTTCCGTCGGCTGATTTCTTCATAACTTTTCGGCGAAAACATTATAGATTTTCGCCGAAAACTTCAATGCAATTCAGCTCATTCCGTCTGTGGGTTTTCTGAAGGTATTTTCGCCAAAAACTGTGTAGTATTTTCGGCGAAAATATTGTGCTGGGCAGTTGGATCTTCGGTTCTGAATCCGGTTTGATTTCTGGTTCGATTCTGGTTCACTCCATGAGGTCTTGAATACGTCCGTGGCTACGTATTTGACGGCAGAAACCTGTGCTTTCACAAAAACACTAGAAAACCATCAAATAGACCCAAAAAGGGCCAAAGTAACCAAATCGGTAGGAAATAGGGTAGTTGAGTGAATATTCGCTATTTTACCCCTAAAACCACATTTCAAGCAAGGAAATGTCGCTTAAATGAGGCTGATAATCACGTCAAATCGAGTGTCATCATACTCCTTCCTGCATCAACATCAACGACACAGCACAAAATAAATAGATGGTCTATGGTTAGTGATTTTGGGTTGTTCTAATGGATTATGATGATGAAGTTATGGTAATTGAAGTGATGCAGCAGCAGAATTATGTTTTGTGCAGATTTGTGATTGATCAGTTGGTTCTACTTCAATTGCTGCAGACTAATATAAAAAATGGTGCAAATAAGAGAGAAATGTAGTAACATTGGCATTTCATTGTTATCTCCTCATTCTATTGTTTTTTAACTTTTTATTAGTACTGAGCCATCTCGACATAATTGGGATGCTTTATTGCCTTACAAACTGAAGTGAATCAATGAGCAACCTTGATGGGGCAATTGACACGTTTGGTCCTTCATGTTGTCAATAAATAACGAGCTGGTACTCATCCTATTTTTCGCGTCAATATGGTACTGAAAAAAATATCGTCCGCCTTCGTCCACATTTTCCGTCCTCAATTGCCCATTACGATGACATGGAAGCCGAACACGTCACGGTCTGCCTCGTCACACAATTTATTTAAGATAGACCCAAACCAAACCATAAACCCGGAACCGGATGAGTCCTACTCATCCTATTGATCAGATTCACGCACAGATAATCGTGCACGCTGGAACATCAAACGTCAATCCACTCACCCTTCTCTGTCCACAGAGAAAACAGAGAAAACACAACCCATCACTTCTTGCTTTTTCAGAGAGCAGTCGTCGGAACTTTCTTTGTTGCCATCGACGATCTCCAAACTAGGGGTGGCAGTCCCAACCTGAAACCCGAAAACCTACCCGTAATCGACCCGGTCAACGCAGTTTTATAACCGGACTGACCAAATAACGGGCCGGAGTCGGGCGGTTAAAAAAAACCGGCCAAATATTAGGGCGAACCTTCTTCTACAGAGATACTCCGACGAGGAGTGTGTAGGGAAGAAATTTGAAGTGAGAATCTTCCAGCGACTTTTCAGTGTGGGTAGCTCTCTGCACTGAGAGAGTTCTTAGGACTTACACTGCTGGAGATGGATATGAGAAAGTGGGATATTCGGCCGGGAGGGGCACCAAACCCAGATTACGAGTCAGGTACGAACCTCTGATTGCATTAGGGTATAGGGTTGTGTCCTTGCTTGTTAGTGAGATCTTGAGGGACTTTTTCAGAGATATGGGTTTACAAGCAAAGTTAGGGTTCTCGGGGTTGATTCTCCGTGCATTATCTGTTATTGCCACCGATTTCCAGTCTCTGTCCGTACTCCCCCTAACCAGAGTTACTGATGTTGCAGTTAAAGAGTTTCGCTTCACGGTCGAGATGCACTACGATGACATTCTCACCGGCGATGAGTACAAGTTTGGGTCTGTTGCATTTATCGATCGTGTAGATCCAGACTATTTCTCCTTGGTAGAGCTCATGAAGATGGCGGAACATGTTGGCGTAGAGGAGGAGTACTACCAGTTCCTGTGGACCAAACCAGGGGAAGAAATAAAGGACGGACTAAGGCCGTTAGAGTGTGAAGATGACATTCTGACTTGCACTGGGGAAGATGGGCTAAACAAAAAACACCACCTGCTGAAGGTATTTGTGAGAAAAATTACTAGGTTCGAGGCTTGGAAGAGGATGGTTGATATCCAGAAGCAGCTCTGTGGTTCAGTACATGCACCCGGAGATGGGTTCGTTCTTGAAGAGATCGGAGAAGAAGGTAACACGATAGTAGAAGAAGCTGGTTGGTCTGGGTCAACTGGGTTTGGAAATCCTATGTTGCTTGAGTAGAGACCGACCGACAATGGCGGTTTCACTTCATCCGAACACTGCTGGAAATCCGGAAGCAACGTTAGTGGCAGATGCTGTAGGTGAACATGTGGGTCATGGGGTTGAACCTGTTGAAAATGCTGACGTGGTAGTCAACGAGACTGGCATGACGTCCAGCAAAGCCACCGACGTGCCATTTAGCCCTCAACCATCTGTTGTTGACCCTTCCACTGAGGTACCCACTACAGCAGAGGTTGAGTCTTCCACAGAGGTTGACCCTATTTCCACTGAGGTACCTACTGCTGCAGAGGTTGAGCCTTCCACAGAGGTTGACCAAACTCCCATGGGAAGCACTCAGTGGCTCGAAATAGATGAGATTCTGGCTGAGATGCATAACGAAATGTTGGCAGAAGTGGAAGCAGATCACATTCCCGTGAATGATGATAATGAGTCGTTCTCCAGTCCGACTATTTATTCGGATGAATCGCAGCAGGAATACTGGGACGGTCGGTACAACGCATATTCGTCAGAGGACAGTGATCGACCCTTCCATTTGAGATTCATTTCACGTGAGGCTACCCCTGATTCTTCTGACGATGATGATGAGACATTTATACCGGAGGGGTTAGATGATGCAACTCTCTCAGTAGACAGCACTGACTGTCCGATTACTGAAGAGCCAGATCCTGGAATGGATCGACATGATTCTAACGATGGTGGCTCAGAGGCCCGCTCGGACAGTCATAGCGTTCATAATGAGTGGGTTCAAGGAGAGACCTCTGGCGTGGAAGCTGATGCCGGTTACATGGACAACCCTAGGAATGAGGAAGAAATGTTGGAGGAGCGTGGATGGGGCTCAGAGGAAGACTAGGAGTTCCAACCTGACCAGTATCCAATATTCAGTGCTGAAAGAGATCTCGAGCATGCTGAGATTGTCATCGGGAAAGAGTTCGAGTCCTTTACTGCGTTCAAAGAGTTTTGCAAGGTTAATGCAATTAGGAGCCGTATAGGTGTGAAGTTCACAGTTAATGACAAGATCAGATGTAAGTGTGAATGCATGCAGCAGTGCGGTTTCTGGTTATACGTACGTATACGGGGTGGGTCAAATACAATGAAGCTCATATATGGGCATACGGAACACTCGTGCCCAGTGGAAGAGGACCTCAGAGCAGCAAATCCATCCTTTTTAGCGCGACATTATGTGGGTAGGTTCAGGGTTGACCCATCATGGTCTCTACGGAACTTTGTTCACAGGGTTTTGTCACTGACTTTGGGCTGAAGATAAACATGATGAAGGCATACCGGTCTAAAAGGGCAGCTCTACAACTCATTCACGGGGAAGAAGGGGAACAGTTTCATAAACTGTGGGACTACAAAGCTGAACTTGAGCAGACCAATCAGGGGACCACTGTCGAATATCCAATATGATGGCTTGACGTTCCAGGCAATATATGTGTGTCTGGACGCTCTGAAGAAGGGGTTCAAAGAAGGATGTCGTAGGTTCATTGGCCTTGACGGATGCCATTTGAAGGCCCTAACGGGATGGCAGTTGGGATTGATGCAAACGATGGGGTTTATCCGATTGCATGGGCGATTGTTAAGACAGAGAGCGAGAACAGCTGGGGATGGTTCATAGAGCTGCTGCGGAAGGACTTGGAAATCCCTAACGGTCCTGGGTGGACTTTCATGTCAGATCGTCAGAAGGTATGTTCAATAACTAAGTCATCCCCAATGTTTAATTAGTTTATCTTAGTAATCCCCAATGTTTTCTTAGTTTATCCTAGTAATCCCCAATTCTACTGCATGTACCCTAACCTTGTAGGGTTTACAAAATGTGCTAGAACGGGAATTCCCAGATGCTGAACATCGGTACTGTGCTCGCCATTTATAAGTCAATTACAGCGGGAAGTTCTCAAGATCCAGAGCTCTTTGTAACATGTTCTGGGCAGCATGCAAAGCCACAAACAAAGGAGACTTCGACTTGGCAATGCACAACTTCAGAGAGAAGGGGGACAAGTACAAGACCAATGAAGGGTTAACTCCGCTAGAGTGGATGCAACGACGAGGCGTTAAAACATGGTGCAAGTACTACTTTGACACTATGACATCTTGTGACAACAGCTTGAATAACCACTCTGAAAGTTTCAATGGGTGGATATTAGAGGCGCGTGACATGCCCATTCTTTCGTGTTTGGAAACAATCAGGTATATGTTATAGTTCAAGAATGAATCGATGGATATTGTGTAATGTCAACATGCTTGGGAATCTTGTGAGGCGTGTGTTGAATTGTGCGCATTGTTTTTAAAACTGATGAAGGTTCAAAATGATGAAGCGAGTTCACGTTAACTATGTTAGGCTGGCCAGTCTGGACCCTGAAGCATTGTGTCCCAATGCATGGGTACGCATCCGAGAGTGAAAGCAACGAGCTGCATATTGCTACCCTATGTTCAGTGGAGACGGCCAGTATGAGGTGAGGGAAGGTGTGAGGAGTTGGGTGGTTGATCTAAGGCTCCAAGTGTGCATGCGGCTTGTTGCAGTTATCGGGCTTGCCATGCGAGCATGCATTGGCATGTATTGCTCACAACAAGGAGGCTGTCGAACCGTACTGTGATTCGTGCTACAAGGTGTCGAGTTACCAGGCTGCCTACAGGCATTCTATAAAACCACTGAATGACTCCTCTCAGTGGGCAGTGTCTTTCGGACCAAACCTCAGAGCCCCATCGATTGACAGACCCAGAACAGGACCTAAGCAGAAGAAGCGACGTCTAGAAGCTGGTGAGCTTATCAACCGGCGAGACAAGAAGGGGAAACCCTACACTACTATTGGTAAATCCGGGCAACCACAGAAATGCTCCATCTGCAAAATAACGGGACACAACCGAAGGGCACATGGGACTACTGAGATAAAATCATCCATACTTTGTGTTCTGCTCATAACGTGTCTGTAGAAGTATGTACTTAGCTCCATAATCGTATGCAGGTAGATATGAACCGTGGGTCATCCACAACGCCACCACGGCAACACACCTCCCAGGAAGCTGCACCCACCATCCGTCAGACCTGAAGCAAGCAACGGGTCACAAGGGGAGGTCGAAGAGTGTGATGGACACAACAGGGGACCCCACCGACGTGTTATGTAGGAAGCCGTCGGTCATTTTGTGCACACGTAGTATTCGTGTGTTTATTTTGTCAGTATGTGTGTCAATGGCCTTGTATGGTGGCAGTGCTTATATTAAGACAGTTGTACTACGAGACATTAGCTTTCAATGTAACTGGTACTTGATCAGAAGGACAAGCAAGTTGGGATTATATCCCCCAATATAATTGCCAGTATGCTGGCCGTACTTATGGACTTATAAATATTGCTTACATATAATCAGTACTAGCTAGGAAATGCATAACTAACCGATCGACAATTTTTATTACATGAACCCAAATTGAACAACACTCTAAGCCTTCTGCATTATCCTTTTCGGTTACCGTGCACATTCATCTCTTTGGTCTCAAGTTGGCTGACCCTACGACTTAACATCTCCAGTTCGTCTACAAATGGCATCTCACTGCATCCAGCATCCCCTAAACCTACTCGAATGCATTCTCGCAGCCGGAAGTTCTCCGTTTCCAGCATCTGAACCCGATTATGTAGCATATCGATTGTCCGTACAAGGTCCTGC
Organism: Linum lewisii; assembly: GCA_034768395.1. Lineage (NCBI taxonomy): Eukaryota > Viridiplantae > Streptophyta > Magnoliopsida > Malpighiales > Linaceae > Linum > Linum lewisii. The sequence continues at coordinate 53,223,215 of CM068300.1, read as the reverse complement.
TTCTCCTTCATGGCTGCCATTTTCACGTCGAACCAGACGAAGAACCCACATCCTGGATCAACCTGCAATTGATTTTAGTCTCAGACTCGACCTAGAAAAAACAGAAACAAAGACCCTTGCTACTACCTTCGATGAGTATCTGGGGCACCTGAAAAACTTTCTATTCGAGTTCGTTTCTGTACGAGAGATTCGGCGTGACGCTCTCATCCGACAATAGCACAATACTTCACCGTCGTCGAAGATGAAATCATCGGATGCAAATTGAGGCTGTGTAGCTGATTCATTCTCGGTAGAGTCTCCACGGTGCTGCGATTGATGAGAGTGTTCAATCTCCACAATGGATATCACGGCTGGACTCGCGGAGGAGATGAAGCTTAAAAGTGGATAAGAACCACCGTTGGATTAGGAGAGGTGAATTTAATGCCGACGGTCACACTACCTCCATGTGTCACCCTAAACCCTATGATCTACAATTTCCAATCCCATACGCTACCATTCCCTCCAAGTAAAAAGGGGCCTGTCACATCATTCTGGTTTCTGGTTCATGAAGACCGGTTCCCCCGTTAGTCGCTCACTGTGTGCTGACTGGGCATCTGGTGACATGGCATGACACTCTATCATCCTACAGGGCATTTTGGGACGTAAATTGTAGACGGAGCTGGACGGAAAATCTGTTTGGTACCATCCTGAAATTAAAAAAACTAACAGTACCATCGGGTTATAAGTCCGAACTTAAGGTACTATTTATGTCAATTGCCCACCTTGATGAGATGAAGTGAATCATCCGGCTGGCTTTTTAACTTAAAATAAGGTCAAGTATGGAATTACACACACTACCCATCTTCCACTCAGTATCACATACCAAACATAAATTTGTATTTCAATTCACTCAATATCAGTTTCACTCTAATATCATGATATTTCGAATATCATGATATTCGAGATATCGCGTACCAAACGCACATTGTTTTTGCTCTGATCGGTGAGAAATCAATAAGCCATTGATCAGCTTGAAGCCTCACTAGAAATCTTACTTTCACCGGTTCTCTGTTCAGGTAAACTTTCTAAACCTCCTACTTCGGTATATTTTATTTCATTGCATGGCTGTGAAAGACTTTCGTTTTGACAATGGATTTTGAGTTAAATTTTGAGAAACTGGGGGTTTATTGTTTTGAGATTATTTGAATTAAGAAGTGCGAGCGAAACGGGAATTAGAATTTTCTAGCATGTTTTAAAATTTTATGTATTGTCAGTAGCAAATTGCGCAACTATGTCCAAAACTAGCACAATGTGACTGAAAGCCAGTGATGCGCAAGCCAGCCAGCGCATCGCTGGTCAGCCAGTCATAAAAGATTCGTTGCCGAGTATCGCCACTTGTCGATCTGACCGTTACACAACTAGTCGTTATGTAACAGCAGCACGGTTTCCAGCGAGCGATGCGCATCTCTGGCTGGAAAAAGTCCTGCCGTTACACACCAGCAACTATAAATAGCCCCTACCATCCTCATTTCTTCACACCTCCTCTCATCCTCTCTCAATTTCCTTGCCAATTCTCCTAAGGTAATTTTTCATTAGTTTCGAGTTGCCTTCATTAACTCGAGTTATGATTATTGTACGCTAATAATGTCTTGTTTTTTTTAGGTTCATAGCAATTGTCATTCCCGTTCAAGCATTTTCGTTTGAGAGTGTCGGGGAGAGGGATTCCTTTCACTTCCATGGCGTGTACGAGCAGTGGTATCATAGCATTACTAGGCGTATAGTTTCTCGACGAGGAGCCGTCGAGCAGTCTTTGGTACGTTTTCTTGCTGGCATTTATTACCACTGCTTGCAGTTGTAGGTTTATGCATAACGTAATCTTCTTATTATTTTTTGTAGGTCGCTGGGATTGAACGTCTATACGTGACAACTAGCCAGTCTCATATCATGCCTCAGGAGCAGCATGAATGCATTCTACTCTTCGGTCCATGATGCATGCTTCCGGCGGGATCCAGAAGACGACTGAGTCTAGGCGTCCTACGAGGGCACCACGACAGGCCATCCATCACCGACATCCAGGCTACCCGGTGCATGTGGCTCCAGCTGCCAGGATTCCTACGGTTTGGAGGGTGCTCCAGCATGTAGATGTCCCCCCGTCCCTCGCTTGTGGGAGCTGAACTTGTCACAGTGGGATGATCCACAACAGGAGCAGGCACGATACACCGATCAGTACCAGTTCGACACCGAGGGAGGCGCGAACTTTGATTACATGGGCAGCCAGTACCAGAGCTAGACACAGCCGGACTACACCCAAAATCAGTATCAGAGCGGGACACAACAGGACTACACCCAGCATCACCAGCTATTCACCACTCCGCAGGGCCACCCTGGGGCATCTAGCTCTCGTGCATGGCCATCCGACACCCAGTTTGTCACACCTCCTGTAGTAGCATATGAGGCAGCGTTCGACGATGATGAGGACATCGACGACTAGCAACATGGATATGGGTTGAAGAGAGAGCCGACACAGAGGATGTGCGCTACTAGTGGGCATGAGTTGGGGGCACATTGGAGGGCACAGGGTAGGAGTAGAGGTCGAGACGGTCGGGGTCGCGATGGTAGGGGTCGGGAGTAGTTATGCCATTGTGTTCCGATTGTATTCATACTTATGTACTTGTATTTATGTATGACATTATTTTAGTTATGATAGTTTCTTATGTCTTCATATTCACATGATTTTTTATCTTATGACTACACCACACAATTGAATGAAAGACTTAAACTTTACACCAAGGACAACATGAATACACCACACAAATGAATGAAAGCCTCAATTCCCAAACAAGAATTGACCACACACTCCTGAAAGGCTGCATCTCTGCACCAAAGACAAGCAATAATTGACCACACACTTCAGAAATGCTGCACTTTTGGAACAAAGACAAGCAAGAATTGACCACACACTGATGAAAGGTTGCACCTATGGAACAAAGACAAGCAGGAATTGACCACACACTGATGAAAGGCTGCACCTCTGGAACAAAGAAATTAGTCCAACATATACATTATATAGAGGACTGAATCCACCACTTCTATACTCACACCATCTTCCCTTCAACAACTTCTTACTTTCTCAATATCTTCTTACTACAAAATGAATTTCTCCTTCTGGCTCCATTGGGATGGTGACATAGCACATGGACAAGCCGGTGGGGTGTGTTACAGCGGCGGGAATTTATGCCATCTCAAGATGACGAGGCAACCTTCGCTTGAACAGACATGTCCAGTTTTCTTGCGGAAAATGCAGCTGGAAGAATCGACAGTTTTGAGGACTATCATGTATTGGTGTCCAGTGTTTGTGCAAGACCGAATTGTGGCACACTACCCACTTAATATTGATGTCGTTAATGGGTTGGAGGTTGTCTACAACATGATGGAGACCCAGCCAGAATACCGAGTCGCCGAGCTTTGAGTTCGAACAGCATGGCACGCCGATGCATGGACAATCTGTATTCTTGGGCGACGGAGCTAGCGCCTGTTATAGTGGTCAGAGCAGTCAAACTCATCCAGAAGTGGGGCATGGACAAAGTCTACAACGAAGTCCGGTAGCACACTTGGGAAATGATGATGAAGGAGACTTATCAGAAAGCAACGTCAACTCGGAGCAAGCGTACGTATCTGAACCGGACCTTGAGCCTCAAGGCGGTGTAGATGCACAACCGCCAAGATACTACACCCCCAAGCCATTTTATGAATTTTCCTGAAGATATCAGTGAACGGATGACGTCAAGAAATAATGAGTACGGCTATCACAACGTTCCACGTTATCACATTAACGGCCTAGGGTTTGCGATTGAACAACAATTTGAAACGAAACTCGTGCCTCAAGTTGTTCTCAAGCAATATGGAATCAGGAATAACTATATGTTGTGCACGACGCGATCTAGCAAATGGCAGCTCGAGCAACGCTGTCATGGATACCAAAACAATGGCTGCATATGGAGGATAAGGCTCACTACATATGAGAGTGGTGTGTGGACGGTAAAACAATTAAATCCGACCCATCTGTGTTTGGGAAGCCAGAAAAATGTCAGTCCGAGGCAGCTGGACGTCAGTGTGATAGCTGATGTAGTCACACCCTTTGTCCAAGCACGCCCTCATGTTCGGATCAAACTTCTCCAGACAGAGATTTTTACTATGTACAACAGGCATATTTCATACAAGAAAGCATGGAACGGCAAGCAGCGGGCCATGGAGCGTATATACGGTAGATGAGAGGAATCGTACAATGAGTTACCTACCCTCATGAAAGCTATACAAGATCGAAACTATGGGAAGCAGGTTGAATTCGTCACGAGAACGATTACTACGGATGATGGAGATACAGTCTCCCAATTTGACCGTGTATTTTGGAGTTTTGCCCCGTCCATCGAAGGTTTCAAACATTATCCTCATGTGTTCGTCGTTGATGGCACCTTCACAACGGGAAAATAGAAGCACACACTACTCATGGACAGTTTGTTCGACGGTAATAAGAAATTTTTTACCGTGGCCTTCGCAATTGTGAGCGTTGAGAACAATGAGAACAAGAAATCACTGTCCCGGCTGTAACTGAAGTTTTCGGCAAAAAGTATGAAGTCTTCGCCAAAAACTATACACGAAAATTCACAGACGGAGACAGGAGAATCCAGCCAAAGTGTCACCTCAAGTCTTCGGCGAAAACTCCTAAGTTTTCACTGAAAACTATTTCCTTTTTTCGGCTGGAATCAGAAACACTATAATTACTAAACCGGCGGCCACATTCAACATATACCTATTCCGTGGATTAAATTCCAGACTAAAAAGTTCGAGAGAGAGTTTAGAGAGTTCGAGGAGCCAGGAAGAGATCGTGACGCCATCCTTCCATCTCGGAGAACTCGGTGCTAGGAGTTGAAGATCCAAGAGATTGAAGCTTCACAGATTCGTCTGAAATTAGGTTTTACAGTTCTTCTCTGTTCTTCCTACCTAAGATGTATTCTTTGTTTGTCTTCGATTCTTTTGTTTTGAATATGAGTAGCTAAACTCATAGAGCTTAGATTAGATGAACCCTAAGTGACCCGGGGCTTTAAAGCGGACACGGATCGGCGGTAATTAAATCCAGTTTTAATCAGTTTCTCTGCATGTTTGGTTTGTTCTTAATTGCTTTTGTGCTTCTTTTCTAGCTTGATCACCTAGTTAAGACTCTAGTTAAGCTGAGGATAGTAGCGAACGTTCGCCTCACTTTGAAACACCAAATCAACAGTTAACCTATTCATTGGAACAATTTCTCTTTGTAGGAACCAGTTAGGGTTAATCCGCTTCAAGAGTAACTCATTAATCACTAGTAATCGCGCTAGTTAGCTTTCCATTGCAGAAGCAAACGCACGGGCGGTCAATTAATCTTGGGAGTTAGATCGGATAGAGCGAACATTTGCCAGTCTTAAACCTAAGGGTCAGGAGTTATGGTGGTGTCTGAGAACTGAACGAATCAGGATTGAAAACCGCTGGTCTTGTGATCGCCAATGTTATGCTGATCTTAGGGGATTCAAAATCTAAGCTTGTCTGTCGTCTTGTTAAGTCAACCAATCTTTCAACTATTTTCTGTTTTCTGTTTTCATTTCCTGTTTCCTGCTTTATAGTTTAGAAGTCGTGGAACTCACACCACGCACAACTTGTGCTTTTAACCTGAGTAATTTGCTTTCATATTTGAGTAGACGATTAGAAGAGACCTGTGGAATACGATCTATCTTGATTTGTGCTTGATAGTTATTTGATACACGCGCGTGAAAACGCGTCCATCAAATTGGCGCCATTGCCGCAGACTCTTCTAATTGTTTGAAAGAAGAGTTGGCACTTTATTCTTCTACCTTTCCATCTTTCATTTTTTCCATCACACTTCGATTTTACACCGGTTGTTCTTGTTTTTGCTCTTTGCAGGTTGTTCTTCAGGTTTATGAACCGCCCGCTCACTCGTTCTCAGTCTAAGTCTATCAAGTCTTCTACTTCAGACAAGTTCGGTAGTTCTGCTCCGCCTAGATAACCGCGAGTTCCGAAGCAATCTACTACCGGCCCACCTTCATCTTTTACTCCAATTAAGATTCAGGAGTTGAAGGAGAGCTCCTCATCTTCATCCGCTTCATCCACCGCATCGATCTCGCCACCACCTCCTCCTAGAATGGGCGACAATCCTTCGCCTCCTCCACCGCCGGCTCAGAGAAGTCTTTCCGATTATAACAAACTGAGCGGGACTAGCATTTGATCTTCTATCTCTGTGCCATGCGACGATGATGCTCCTGACTATGAGATCAAGATCCCCTTCCTGGGAATGATCTATAGGGACCTACAATTTGAAGGAAAGATGCACGACAATCCTTGCACTCATTTGGCGGATTTCATTTCTCTTTGCGAGACGTTCAAGAATGGGAATCTTGACAAGAACACTTTGTGCTTGCGAGCCTTTCCATTCTCTCTTCGAGGCCCCGCTAAGAGATGGTTAAACAGCAAGCCTCCTGGTTACTACACTAACTGGGATAAGCTGGCTCAAGATTTTGTTGAAGAATACTTCCCTCCGTCTAGAACAACTGCCTACAAGGATAGCATCTCCAGGTTCAGACAGAAGGAAGGTATGAGTTTATATGACGCTTGGAATGAATTCCAAGAGCTTCTCTACAGCTGCCCCCATCACGGTTTCGAGCAAAGACAACTAGCTGAGACTTTTGCTCGAGGAATGAATGAGGAGTCATCCAAATGGGTCAACTCCTTAGCTGAGGGAGATATCACTGCTCTCACACCAGAAGCAGCTATGCTCACTTTGCTAAATGTGCTTTCAAGTCAAGGAATTGGGAGAGACGGACAGAAGGAGCTCGAAGCAAGCTCAACATTGAAGAACAAGTCAAGGCGGAAATCGAGAAGCACTTGAAGAAGTCTACCACGCCTATCAAGTCTCCATCCGCCTCTGTCTTTGTTGCTGACTGCCAATGGTGTGGTGCCTGTGCTCATAACGAAATCAATATCAGAATTTTGGTAGAGCAGAAGTCTGGTCCGCCGAGGAAGTCGACTTCGTTCGCCAAGGCTTCGCAAATAATCAACAAGGTTATACTGGCTACCGTCAATACCGACAACGAGGAAACTTTCAAGAGCGACCTCCCTACAAATCTGGAGCAAGCCAGAATCAGAATAGCCGACCATCTGGGTCATACCAAGAACAGAAGCCTAACACTCAAACGGAGGTATCTATCAGCCACCTCACCGGAACCAAGGCAACTACGGTACAGTTCCTGGCAATCGCCAGAACCAATATTTGAGCAATAACTATTCTGGTCAGCCTCAGAAGCCGTCACCGCATGATAGCAAAGATAGTGAGTTGGATAAGAAGCTGAATCAGATCATCACTAAGTTGGATGATCATAATAGCCAGTTCAAGGCTCAAGCTCTCCTAAATCAAGAACTGATTGCTCAAGGCCATAGAGTGGAAAGCCAAGTAAACAACATCGCTAGCATGCTCTCTAGTGGTCGTCCCTTCAGTAAGCTACCAAGCCAAACAGAAACAAATCTGAAGAATGACGTGAAGACTGTTTCCACTCGAAAGCTACAAGAATTCGGTCGCCGCTACCTCTTCGTATCCGGCCAAGATTCTTGATACTGCAGTAGTTGATACCTCGAAGATCAGGGAAGACGAAGAGAAGATTCCTTCGCCAAAGCTGAGGCACGAACCTGAGCCTCCTCTGGCTCCGTATCAACCAAGAATTCCATTCCCCAATGCATTGCGAGGAGGGAAGATCGAGCAGCTTTACCCCTTAAGGAAGAAGGAAGCATCCTCCATGCCTTCCAAGGAAGAATGCTCCGCCATTCATGATCTGAAGCTCGCCATACCAATCCCAGCTAAGTGCTCTGATCCTGGTTCTTTTATTATTCCTTTAATTATCAATGATATTGCAATCGAGCGTAGTCTAGTTGATCTAGGTGCATCTATAAATGTCATGCCTATGTGTTTGTATGAGAAACTAAATTTAGGAGAATTAAAATCGACTAGCATGCATTTAGTGTTCACCGATAAATCTTTAGAGACACCTAGAGGAGAAATTAAGAACGTAATCACTAAGTGTGACCCTTTCACTTTCTTAGCAGATTATGTAGTTATGGATACTATGGAGGATGATGCTACTATCTTAATAGGTCGACCTTTCATGGCAACATCCGGTTTGACGATCAATGTACCTAACAGATCTTTGACTTTAAGAGTGGGAAAAGACACCGTCACATTCCGCCTTAAAGACGGCATGAAATACATCCCTAAGGAAGGAGAAGCTCACTGTCTTTCTGTTGAAGCTGTGGAGTTGGCCCCGGTCAACTCCGTTACTAATGTCGTTCCTAGCATTTCTCCAAAGCCATCTGTTTCAGGTGCTGAACTGGTTATCAAGAAGAACAGGACAGCTGAGAAGCCAAAGAAGAAGGAGGAACTGAAAGCATCCCCTTCTAAACTGCCACCAAGTAAAGATCCTAGCGAGCCAAGGAAGAAGAATCCGAAGAAAGTTAAAATGGTTTGGATGCCAGTTGTTCCGCCATCCTCTACCAAGTCAATTGCTTCACCGATTCCTATCAAACGATCGGCGAATAAACCTATGAAGAAGGAGAAGCCGAAAGCATTTCCCAAGGAATCACCGAAGATTAAAGATCCCGGTGAAATGAAGCATGAAAACAAGGAAAAGACGAAGACGGCTTGGAAGCCGACTATTCTGATCCCTTTTACCAACACACTCGCGAAGGATGATCCCTCCCAGAACTGTTTCGGCCATTCAAGATTGCTGGCCATCTCCCCGATGGTCAAACCAAGCTCATTCATGCTAACGAGAAGAAATTCACGCTCACCGGAGGTACCCCGAAGCTTTATTTCATGAACTCCGACTCGAGCCTAAGAGATATCCTGAGTTGGGATGTCTCCTGACCGCCATCCAGGTATCGTCCAGCTCAAGGACGTTAATCAAGAGTGCTTCGTGGGAGGCAACCCAGGGCTGGAGTCAGTTTTTGAACTTTTAAGTCAGTCTAGGTTTTAGAGTCGGTTCGGGGGAGCCAAAAGTGTCTTTTGTGTGTTCTCTTATTTTTCTTGTGTGTGCTGTATGTCCTCGGTTCAGTTCTAGTTCGTTTGGGATTGTTCGACCTTTGTTGTTTTTGTTTTGATTTTTCAAAGTTCGCCGGAATTTCAGAAAATTTTGTTAAAACTGCAGGTCATACTTTTTGGCGAAAATTGCACTTCTTTTCGCCGAAAACTTCTTCTTTAAAACTTCCAGTGATTTTTTACCAGATTTTAACTTACTCTTCGGGCGAAAAGTATGAACTTTTCGCCGTAAACTTTTCTTAAAAATCTGGTAGACTATTTTCAAAAATTCTTTTCGACCAAAACATTATTCTTTTCCCCGAAAACTTTCAAAAAAATCCAAAAAAATCTTCCCCCTTATCCTTTCATTTTTCCGGATTTCATCTCTCTCTCCTCACTTTTCGAAAACTCAAAACTGCAGCCCCCCTTTTAACCCCTCGCCGCCGCTCCATTCCTTGTTCCCCCCTGAGCATTTCGACATATAGATCGCCCGAATCGGAGCTCTAGAGCTTCAGTTCTACCCGAAACATTTTTTTCGAGTTTTGCCCGATTTGTCGAGTTCCATTCGTTTTCAGCCACCATGTCTTCAAGGTAAGTTGTTGGGTTTTTCGTTATGAATCTTTTGACATATAGATTGCTGAATTTCGTCAAGTTTGACTTTGGTTGACTTTTTGGTCTACCTCAATTTGCGTGCCTGCTGTTTCGGTGTGATTTTTGCAGAATTTTTTGAACATAGTTGATCAAGTATGCTTAGGGATGATTGTGCTATGATTTGATGACATTTGAATGAGGAATTTTATGCTTAATCGATAATTCCAGTACGATGTTGACTTTTGTGTAGTGTCGGTTTGACCTCGGACTTTTTGAACTCTTCTGGCTGCCCGGTTCATGTTTACATGTGCTTAATGATGCTTTACTGTTCCTGAACCTCTGATTGTGCTAATTGATGTCTCGTTCAAGATTTGCTTTGCTTAATTGCCAAATTTACTGAAGTGTTGACTTTTTCATGAATGCCGGGTTGACTTTGTCTGTCAAGTTGTGTTTTTGCTGCCCTGTTTATCCTTGTGTTTTTCTCTTGATTACAATTGGTTACCGGTTGTTAGATTAGCTTATCCCCACTCGGTTTTCCTCGTTTCTAAGTGAAATTGAGTTTTTTTTCTCGACCAAGTGTGGGGTAAGTTGTCGGTTTGACTAATCTGGTTTCCAAATGTTGTTATATCTTTTAGGAACAGGAGTGAGAGGCCGAGAGCCGCACACAGTGGCCCAGGATCCACCTCCGCCGCTCCTGATACCAGAGACAGCTCTGGAGCAGCCGCTCCCATTGCTCCTGCCATCCATGGTCCTCCACCGGCTTTCCCGAACCGTCAGGGGTTCCACCCCATCATTCACCATGATGCCGAAGCACTATTTCCAGCGATACTAGAGGATCCAACACATCCCCATGGCTGCTGTGACACCCCTCTCCATGGAGTCTATCCAGGAGTTTGATGAGGAGTGCTTCAACAACGTCTCCTATTCTCTTACAACTGCAGGACTTCTGGAGCTGACCACTGATGCTGCAGTTTTAGCGGTATCAAATAACTACCAAGCTGGAAAGCTAAGCAGATCGTATTCCATAGGGTTTCTTCTAATTGACTACTCAAAGATGTTGGCAAATTACTCGATTTAAACAGGTTGTGCGTGGTGTGAGTTCCACGGCTTCTAAACTAAGATGCAGGGAAATTAAAATGAAAATAAAAGACAGAATGATTGGTTGGTTTAGACAGACGACATACAAGCTTTAGATTTTGAATCCCCCTTAGATCACCAAGGCAACAGCAATCAACAGATCAGCGGATTTCAATTCTCGTTCAATCAATTTCTATACACCACTATAACTCCTGACCCTTAGGTTTAAGACCGGCGAACGTTCGCTCTATCCGTTCTAACTACCAAGATTAACTAGCCGCCCGGGTACGGTCGCCTCTCGCAACGACTTAATTAACTGGTGCAATTACTAACGATTTATGAGTTACTCTTGCAGTGGATTAACCCTAATCGGTTCCTACGAAAGGCACACTCCAATTATAAGGTTAACTGGTTGAATTGATGTTTTAAAGAGAGGCGAGCGTTCGCTTCTATCCTCAGGTTAACAAGAATCTAAACTAGGTGATCAAGGAAGACAAGTTTAAGCGCCAAAGCAGGGAACTGTCTAACGACTACGTCTTGTGACTACGTCTGGCGACTAACCCTAGCTTGCAAAAACCTAATCTAGGCGATCAACCAGAAAAGAAACATAAACAATCAAGAACAAAACAAACCATGCAAAGAGAAACTGATTGAACTTCGAATCTAATTACCGCCAATCCGTGACCGCTTTAAAGCCCTGGGTCACTTAGGGTTCATCTAATCTAAGCTCTACAAGTTTAGCTACTCATAACGATAACAGAAGAATCAAAGGCAACAAAGAAGATCATCATACAGAGGAAGAACAGATAAGAACTGAAAAACCTAATTCTGACGACTCCCGCGAAGCTTCAATCTCCTGGATCTTCAACTTTAAGCTCCGAGTTCTCCGAGGTGGAAGGATGGCGTCACGATCTCTCCACGGATCTTCGAACTCTCTAAACTCTATCTATCGACCCTAGAGTCGGCTGACTCTCAAAAGTCTGATTTGTGAAAATATGAATAATGATTGATCCCCCTTTTGGGCCGCCGGTTTAAGTATTTATACTTAAACCCTAAGTCGCCGGATTTGTGAAGGAATTTTCGCCGAAAACCTAAGGGATTTTTCGCCGAAAATTCCTTTGTAAATTGCTGCTTTCGTCGGCTGATTTCTTCACAACTTTTTGGCGAAAACTTTATAGTATTTTCGTCGAAAACTTCAGTGTAATTCAGCTCATTCCGCCTGTGGGTTTCTGAAGGTATTTTCGCCGAAAAACTTCATAGTGTTTTCGGCGAAAACATTGTGCTGGGCAGTTGGATCTTTGGTTCTGACTCTGGTTTGATTTCTGGTTCGATTTCGGTTCACTCCTTGAGGTCTTGAACACGTTCGTGTCTACATAAATGATGGCAAAAAACCTGTGCTTTCACAAAAACACTAGAAAACCATCAAATAGACCCAAAAAGGGCCAAAGTAACCAAATCGGTAGGAAATAGGGTAGTTGAGTGAATATTCGCTATTTTACCCCTAAAACCACGTTTCAAGCAAGGGAATGTCGCTTAACTGAGGCTGATAATCACGTCAAATCGAGTGTCATCAAAATACCCCACACTTAAGCTTTTGCTTGTCCTCAAGCAAACTGAACTAGAACACACTCAAATTCACAAATGACACGAGATTAAACCGAGATTCAATTCTAACAATTTGGTTTAGACTGTTCCACGTAGAAAAGGTGACCTACACATGCAAAAACATCAACCAAACAAGTTTTTTCGATCTCACTGTTTTCTGCACACTTCAAGTAGTAGTTTTAACAAAGCTCATTTCTTGGCAAAAACAATTAATCATAATTAACCGACTACGATAACACCAATTCTAATAAAGACTTTAAGCTCTAGCCATGATGTGGATGTGGAGGTAGGAAAAGTGACGTGGCTATCGACTCGACTTCATCAGTTTCTAGATCTGTACGTTACATGTTCTAGCTAGGATCGCTTTAAACAACAATTTATTTCAAGTACAACTTCTTCCTTCAATTGATTTACTGCATACTAGTGCTCGATACCAAACACTTCACTTAGGTGTTGGACCTGCCTAGCTCACAAGTATTTGTGCCTACGCTAGTGCTCAACCCGAACACTTCACTTAGGTGTCGGGCTTGCCTAGCTTTATTTTAATTACTTTAAAGAACTTAGCATTTATTTGCACAACTTTATTACTTGATTTAACAATTTAGCCATTTGATCCTAGCTAGTTATAACTTTTTACACAAGATTTCGAATTGGATTTCCGTCTAATCTCAAGCCACAATCACAGGTGAACAAATATGGAGTGGAAAAACATGGGAGAAGCTAGCATTTATCATCTTAGAACGGTGTTATCGAGCTTTGTTATTAACAAGTCAATCAATTCAATTAATTCAAGTTTTAATTACCGAAGTGATTTGTGATCTGTTCTGACCTAGACTCATTTAATATCAGTTTTGTCACGTTGGTTACAGGTTCTAAGTGGAACAGTCTAGACGTCATTGTTCAAAATTGAAGTCAATTTAACATCAAAAGTCAAGAATTGAGCAATTCTATGCTAGAGAATTTTCAAATTTGAACCACAGAATCATAGATAGCAAGCAAGATCATGCATAATCCTAGAATCCTACCCCACACTTAAACCGTTCTGTGTCCTCACAGGACTAAACTAGAGTAGAGAGATACGAAGAACCTGGAAGGTGATGGTCGGTGTAGTGGATGAACATGGAGAGTCCGGAGTGGAGCGGAGTAGCTACTCAAGTTCCTACAGAAACAAAAACAACAAAAAGATCAAAAGGATACCGGGACAAGTGTCCCAGATCCACACATAATAAAAGTCGAACAAAGAAGGTTAAGGGGAATTTTGAAAATACTTGACTCTTTTTTTTTTCAAATTCACGGCACGACACTCCTAGAGCAATCTAGATCATCCAAGTTCATCTAGATCAGCAAAAATCACACTGAAATAACAAGCACGCAAAACGAGGTAGACCGAATTTAAACTTGTCGAAATTCAACAATCAGCATGTCAAAAGATTCGAAATTGAAAACCCAACAACTAACCTTGAAGACACGATTCAAGAAAATGGATGGAAAGCGACGAAGTTGGCCAAAAACGTGAAAAACTTGTTTCGGGGATAACCGGAGCTACAGAGCTCCGTTTTGGATGATAAGTATGCGTTAGAATCGGACCGAAAAAATGGAAGCTGATTTTCAAAACAACACAAGTTTTCGGCGAAAATATTATGAAGTTTTCGCCGAAAACATCTTCGGAAAAACACACAAAAAAATAACAGACGCCACTGTTTGCAAAAAAAGATGGGTTTTCGGCGAGAATTTTCAATTCTCACCGAAAAAATTATTTTAAAACCTTTTTTTTCTTTTTTTTCAAAACCCAACCGAAAACAAATCAAAATGAAAGGAAATTAAACTGACACTTTGGCTCCCCGAACCTGACTCGAACGACGAAAAAGACTGACTCAATAATTCAAAACGGACTCCAGCCGTGGGTTGCCTCCCACGAAGCGCTCTTGCTTAACGTCCTTGAGCCGGACGGTACCTGTTAGGGACCCCAACTTAGGAGTTCCTTGAAGTCAATCGTCTTCTTCAAGGCCAGCGATTGAGTGCCATGTAGCACTCCAGAAGGGTGATGTAGCCGGTAGTGCTCCAATAGATCGCGGTTCTGGTTGGATGACCAGTTCTTCTCGAATTCTCCTACTCGAGGAGGAAAGAGGTAGTACGGCGCGACATGGTCAATGAGCTCCATCTTCTCTACAGGTTGACTCGGCGGAAGTGTAGGTGAGGGTATCTCCTCAATCTCTATGTGCTCATCTTCGGCTTCAACTTCGGGATGGATTAGCTTTATGTCTTCATCAACCACCACCGCCAAGGATTCTTCTAGCTCATAATAGTCATGGATAGGATCATCATCTTCTTCTTCGAACAGCTCTTGAGCGTCTTTTGTCATTAACTGCTTTGGTTGCTCGAGCTTGATGTCCATCACGAGATGAGCTTGTAGCATTGAAGAGATATTATCCAAGGCAGATTGGGTTCTCGACGAGCATTGTTGATGTTCATGAAGCATCTCTTGGTTATCTCTAGCGCCACTTTGATGCTCTTGTTGGTGTATCTCTTGGTAGCCTTGTAGCATTGAAGAGATCTTATCAAAGAGGGAGTCAAATCTCGCCGTCTGTTGTTGTTGTTGATGTAGCATTTCTCGATAATCATCGGGATATGGTGCTTCATTGATGTACCGCTCTCGATACCGGTCATCCCACCTGTTACCCTGCATAATCAAAACTAAGAAGCACTACCCAGGTAAATCATGAAAATATGGAGGAAAATAAATGGTAAGGCGGAAAGGTAGAAGAATAATTTGCCAACTCTTCTTTCAAACAATTAGAAGAGTCCCCGGCAACGGTGCCAATTTGATGTTGTAGTTTTAGCGGTATCAAATAACTACCAAGCTGGAAAGCTAAGCAGATCGTATTCCACAGGGTTTCTTCTAATTGACTACTCAAAGATGTTGGCAAATTACTCGATTTAAACAGGTTGTGCGTGGTGTGAGTTCCACGGCTTCTAAACTAAGATGCAGGGAAATTAAAATGAAAATAAAAGACAGAATGATTGGTTGGTTTAGACAGACGACAGACAAGCTTTAGATTTCGAATCCCACTTAGATCACCAAGGCAACAGCAATCAACAGATCATCGGATTTCAATTCTCGTTCAATCAATTTCTATACACCACTATAACTCCTGACCCTTAGGTTTAAGACCGGCGAACGTTCGCTCTATCCGTTCTAACTACCAAGATTAACTAGCTGCCCGGGTACGGTCGCCTCTCGCAACGACTTAATTAACTGGTGCAATTACTAACGATTTATGAGTTACTCTTGCAGTGGATTAACCCTAATCGGTTCCTACGAAAGGCACACTCCAATTATAAGGTTAACTAGTTGAATTGATGTTTTAAAGAGAGGCGAGCGTTCGCTTCTATCCTCAGGTTAACAAGAATCTAAACTAGGTGATCAAGGAAGACAAGTTTAAGCGCCAAAGCAGAGAACTGTCTAACGACTACGTCTGGCGACTAACCCTAGCTTGCAAAAACCTAATCTAGGCGATCAACCAGAAAAGAAACATAAACAATCAAGAACAAAACAACCATGCAAAGAGAAACTGATTGAACTTCGAATCTAATTACCGCCAATCCGTGACCGCTTTAAAGCCCTGGGTCACTTAGGGTTCATCTAATCTAAGCTCTACAAGTTTAGCTACTCATAACGATAACAGAAGAATCAAAGGCAACAAAGAAGATCATCATACAGAGGAAGAACAGATAAGAACTGAAAAACCTAATTCTGACGACTCCCGCGAAGCTTCAATCTCCTGGATCTTCAACTTTAAGCTCCGAGTTCTCCGAGGTGGAAGGATGGCGTCACGATCTCTCCACGGATCTTCGAACTCTCTAAACTCTATCTATCGACCCTAGAGTCGGCTGACTCTCAAAAGTCTGATTTGTGAAAATATGAATAATGATTGATCCCCCTTTTGGGCCGCCGGTTTAAGTATTTATACTTAAACCCTAAGTCGCCGGATTTGTGAAGGAATTTTCGCCGAAAACCTAAGGGAGTTTTCACCGAAAATTCCTTTGTAAATTGCTGCTTCCGTCGGCTGATTTCTTCATAACTTTTCGGCGAAAACTTTATAGTATTTTCGTCGAAAACTTCAGTGTAATTCAGCTCATTCCGCCTGTGGGTTTCTGAAGGTATTTTCGCCGAAAACTTCATAGTGTTTTCGGCGAAAACATTGTGCTGGGCAGTTGGATCTTCGGTTCTGACTCTGGTTTGATTCCAGTTCACTCCTTGAGGTCTTGAACACGTCCGTGTCTACATAAATGATGGCAAAAACCTGTGCTTTCACAAAAACACTAGAAAACCATCAAATAGACCCAAAAAGGCCAAAGTAACCAAATCGGTAGGAAATAGGGTAGTTGAGTGAATATTCGCTATTTTACCCCTAAAACCACGTTTCAAGCAAGGGAATGTCGCTTAAATGAGGCTGATAATCACGTCAAATCGAGTGTCATCAACCACCATTGCGGACGACTTCCCGCCTCTCGCCCTTCAGGATTTATGGTCCACCTTCGAGTGGACACCCATACGTCCAAACAGCATCAGAGGGTCATCTCCTTCTACCTCGACGGAGTGCACATGACCTTCACGTATGATGAGTTTGTCGATCACCTCGGCATTCCACACGAGCACTATCACCTCCACCACCTCGGCTGGGGCGACAACAAGGCCAGAGGCCCGAGCTATGATGCATTCTGGAGCAGCATCACGGGAGTGCCTGGTGCTGAGACTACGAACCACATCACATCCGGTTCAGTTTCTCACCCTCTCTTCAGTTTTATTCATGCTATTTGGCGTAGATCTCTATTGTTTGCTCCAGAGAAGGATCGCCACCACATCAGCCGGGAGGAGATTCTCCTTCTCCGAGCTATCTAAGGGCTATCCCCTCCACCCAGGATGGGTCCTTGCTCGCTTATTCCACAAGAAGATCACACCAGCGAGACTCCCACCCTTCCTATTCGGCGGTAAGTTCATTGGACGCCTCATCACCAACCTTGGCATCAACCAGGTTTGGGGACCTGAGGTTCCGCGCCACGACGTATACACCGTCGGTATCGCCCTAGCAGTGGAGTATGACGTCTAGCTGAACTTCGGTCCTAGGGAGTGGGTACCTCCGGCTCTTAACCATGGTCTTGACTCGGATGACGAGGATGAGTCCCAGATAGACCCGGCAGTTCACCATCAGATACCCCCACAGCAGTCGCCTGCGGGGTTTGCACACCATCAGGAGCCTCTGCAGACGCCTCCCAGTGAGTATGGGGAGCTGCTCAGCCAGATCCGGGGTTGGCAGATCGACCACACCGCCGCCCAGGACGCCTGTTGGATTATTACTCAGCGGCACATGCGCCAACAAGACGCCAGATATGAGGCGCAGTTGGCGTGGCAGCAGCGGATCGAGGGATTCTGGCACATTCCCCCACCACCTCCACCGCCTGAGGAGTGATCAGGTTGTATCCTCTTCCTTGTCCTTCTTTTTATTTATTCTTTTTGGATTTCGGTCCAATTTTATTCTATGTGGATCCGGGACACTTGTCCCGGTTTCCTTTTGATCTTTCGTTTGTTTTTGTTTTGTAAGTCAAGTTTTGGTATATTCCCTTCTTGCTCCGAAGCTCGTGATAATCCCCTACACCAACCATCTCGGTCCAGGTTCTTCTATTTCTCTCTGCTCTAGTTTGGTCCATTGAGGACAATGTCCGGTTTAAGTGTGGGGTAGGGTATATAAATTGTATGATCTCAACTTGCTTTCTGTGATCTCGTGGCTTATCTGATTCCTCTAGCTTAGAATTGCTCGATTCTTGACTCGTGATGTTAAGTTAGTTTTCAAATTTTCATAATGATGCTTAGACTGCTTAACATAGAACCTCTAATCAACTTGCTTGCATCGATGCTAGATTTCCTGGTTAGAACAGAAAATTTTATCACTCTTGTAGTTTTTCACTTTGATTGCATGATAATGACTGAATCCGACTAGCAAATCAACTGTGAGCTTTTGATCCATTGCACATAAACTTGCAATTTCAATTCTTTTTTAGTGGCTTTCTCGTACTTTGAATGAGTTAGAATTTGCATTAGACCAATTCGAGACCACACGATGACACGAGTTCTAGGAGGATAGAGGCACCTAGTTGAAGCTACTTAAGCCAGATAGCCAACCTAACGTTAACTCCATTAGGTGTAAACCCTTGAGCTTGGCCCTTCTTTCGGTTCGTTATACATTACAACTAATCCCCATTTTTCATCACCCCGTTGATCCCTTGTGGTTGTAGTTCTAGATTAGCCTACCGGAAGTCAGTTTGTGGTAACTTGCCTATAGCCATTAAATAGGTGGTCTTAGCTATTATGTCCAGACGTGTAAACCCCTTTAGCAACTAAAAGAAAATCGGCACAAAGAAAAAAAATCAAAAAACAGAAAAATTTCAAAGTTTCAAAGTTTGTAGTATAGTCCAATAACATTCTTCTCCCTACATATGGAAGAACGAAGTCAAAAGAAAATGTAAAGAAAAATTTAGAAAAAGAAAATATGCAAAATAAAGTGCTAGGTTGCTTAAGGGTATCATAGGACGAGCGTACACTATTCCACCCGTGTCTGGTTAGACGGTAGGAAGCCATAGGCTAGATTCGAGGGAAGTTAGTCGAAAGCTGCACCGCACCAAAGCCAATTCCGTCATTCATCCCATCACCATCTCATTATAAACCCCTGTAGTGTAGGAATCGTTACAGTCCCTTGCAAAAGTCCTTTTGACTAGTTACTCGTGTTGTCAAAGTGGTGGAGATTGTGGTCGAATTGCAAACATATGACATACTTCGGTCGAGAAAGTGATTGAGAGCATAAACACGTCCTAAACACAGAGTGCGAGAGTTCCCTTGTACCAAATATTACCTGTGTGAGAAGTCTGGTCGGTTAGGTCAGATTCGTGCATGATTTGTGTTTGCTACTTGTTGGCAGATAATTAGTGAGACCAGGTTATTTGGTTGACGTGTAAGCATGTTAGGTCACTTGTTCTAGAAGTAGCAGTTTAATAATTCATTGTGATTGCTTGAACCTTAACTTAATCGATAGTGTCATTTGTGAATATGAGTGCGTTCTAGTTCAGCTTGCTTGATGACAAGCAAAGGCTTCAGTGTGGGGTATTTGATGACACTCAATTTTACGTGTTTATCAACCTCATTTAAGCTACATTTCCTTGCTTGAATCTCAGGTTTTAGGGTAATTTAGCATGTTTTCACCTAAATGCTCTAATACATGCCGTTTTGGTTACTTTGGCCCGTTATGGGTCTATTTGATGGTTTTCTAGTGCTTTTGAGAATGCATAGGTTTTATCGTCAAATACGTATCCACGGATGAACTCGGGAAGCAAAGGAACCTCAAGGGATGGCCCGAGATCAATCCAGAAATCAACCAAGCCAGAAGAAATCACTATCCCAGCTGTAACTGAAGTTTTCGGCGAAAAGTATGAAGTCTTCGCCGAAAACTATACACGAAAATTCACAGACGGAGATAGGAGAATTCGGCCAAAGTGTCACCTGAAGTCTTCGGAGAAAACTCCCAAGTTTTCACCGAAAACTATGGGGTCGTTTGGATGAGGGAATATGGGAAGGGAATTCGACTTCAATTCCCTACACGGAGGGAATTTAAAACATTCCCTGTTTGGATAGCCCAAAACAGAGCTCGAGAATTTTGATTTTAAATTCTCCGTTGGAAATCTAATTCTCCAATTCTGAGAATTCTAATTCCCCATTGGTAATCAGGGAATTCTAATTCTTCGGCTGAAAGATAGAAATTGTCCTTCTCTAAACTTAGATCTTGAACAACAGCGATGATTGGAGTTTGGGCAACAACGACTAACCCACCAAATAAAGAAAATCCTCGCCGACACCTTCATTCTCGTCGCCGCCGTCATCATATGGAGCTCCACCCGCCGTCATCATATGGAGCTCTCGCCGCCATCTCACTCTATGTTGGAGGTCACAAGCGTCGACTACAGAAGAAACCCTAGTGTGAAGTTTCTCAACGGCAATGGCGTTGTTAATTGGCTAGGGAAAAAACGTCCAAAGGATGGAGCGGGGGATGGAAAAGCTCTGTCATTTACCATGTTGAGAGCTCAGGTCTAATTGTAGAATAGGATAAGAAGAAACACGAGCTGAATCTACAGACGGCTAAAGGATTTACAAATTACTGTTGGTATCTAATGTTGAATTTACTCAACATCCTATTCCTAATGGAGCTTTATCTATTCCCATCATATAGAAGAGAAATTCAGAACCAATATACCATGGAAGGCGATTGAGCAAATCTCTGCTATAACTCCATGATTGAAATGATATTCGTACTACTTTGAAATGTGGCTTATACTTCTTCTTTTTTGGTTAGTTTAACTCCATGATTGAAATATTCACAGCCGCAAATAACAAGCCTGAATTTTACAAACCTGAATTTAGTATTCAATAACAAGCCTGAATTTACATCCTTGTGAACTCCACCTGATGCATCTTTTGGTATTGGAAGAGATAATCAAGGTTGGAGAGGTTGAGGGGTTTACAGCCTCACAGGACTGTTATAGGTGATGATTGAATTTCAAAGGGACCACATATATGGGCGTCTCCTCAAGAAGGTTGTGACATTTAGATTCAAAAGCAGATATTTTGCAACAGATCACTGAATATGAGGAACATCATGGTTGTTGGTTTTAATATGGTTCATACTCCCACACAATACAAACTTGAAACCTTTGTTTATTCCAGCTAGTCATTTTTTAAGAAGTTCGTCTCTAGCTTTATAATGTGTTCATTAATTTTGAAAATGCTCTGCAACTGCTACATTGAAAGTTTGATTGGACATACATGGTTAGAGGCTTGGTTTTTGATAAGAAGATAGGAAACCTCTTGAAAGTGAGTTCAACCTGGTTAGGTTATTTTTTACTAGAAGTGATTAGAATTTAGACATACATGGTTAGAGGATTGGACATACATGGTTAGAATCTGGGTTCTTGATAAAAATTGTATGAACTAATGTTACACTTACTAACCAACCATTCCTGAGCGGCTAAGTTAGCAACCAATCGTTTCTAAAAAGTAATGAAAAGCAATGAATGATATGTGGTAAATTTGGGGAAGAGAAAGAAAGGGTTGTTTTGACTTTTTACATCTCAATTAAATTCCATCTAAGAATAAATTTCATTCCGAAAGTTGATCCAAACAAGGAATTAAATTCCCTCTCTAAGTGAATTCTGGAGAATTAAATTCTCACTAATTCTTCCTCATTCTCTAAGAATTAGGATTCATTCAAACAAACGACCCCTATTTCTTTTTTTTCGGCTGGAATCAGAAACCCTATAAATATTAAACCGGCGGCCACATTCAACATATACCTATTCCGTGGATTAAATTCCAGACTTAAAAAGTTCGAGAGAGAGTTTAGAGAGTTCGAGGAGCCAGGAAGAGATCGTGACGCCATCCTTCCATCTAAGAGAACTCGGTGCTAGGAGTTGAAGATCCAAGAGATTGAAGCTTGACAGATTCGTCTGAAATTAGGTTTTACATTTCTTCTCTGTTCTTCCTACCTAAGATGTATTCTTTGTTTGTCTTCGTTCTTTTGTTTTGAATATGAGTAGCTAAACTCATAGAGCTTAGATTAGATGAACCCTAAGTGACCCGGGGCTTTAAACCTGTCACAGATCGGCGGTAATTAAATCCAGTTTCAATTAGTTCTCTTGCATGTTTGGTTTGTTCTTAATTGCTTTTGTGCTTCTTTTCTAGCTTGATCAACTAGTTAAGACTCTAGTTAAGCTGAGGATAGTAGTGAACGTTCGCCTCACTTTAAAACACCAAATCAACAGTTAACCTATTCATTGGAACAATTTCTCTTTGTAGGAACCAGTTAGGGTTAATCCGCTTCAAGAGTAACTCATTAATCACTAGTAATTGCGCCAGTTAGTTTTCCGTTGCAGAAGCGAATGCATGGGTGGTCAATTAATCTTGGGAGTTAGATCGGATAGAGAGAATGTTCGCATTCTTAAACCTAAGGGTCAAGAGTTATGGTGGTGTCTGAGAACTGAAAGAATCCGGATTGAAAACCGCTAGTCTTATGATCGCCAATGTGTGGGATTCAAAATCTAAGCTTGTTTTTCATCTTGTTAAGTCAACCAATATTTCAACTGTTTTCTGTTTTCTATTTTCATTTCCTGTTTCCTGCTTTATAGTTTAGAAGTCGTGGAACTCACACCACGCACAACTTGTGCTTTTAACCTGAGTAATTTGCTTTCATATTTGAGTAGACGATTAGAAGAGACCTGTGGAATACGACCTATCTTGCTTTGTGCTTGATAGTTATTTGACTACACGCACGTGAAAACGCGTTCATCAGAGTGCATACAGCGGCTAGTCACACAGAGACACGGAGTATGTGTCATATCCGACCGACATGTGGGCATTGTGAGTGCGATGGGCAAAATCAGATTTGGATGGCACTGGCAGTGGTGCGCCCGCCACTATGTAAGCAATTACAACAGCAGCGCGAAGAACGCAAAACTCAAAGGCCGACTTATGGCTCTAGGTAAGTATCATGACACTCAACCATTTACTTAACAAATTCGGCATACATCATTCTAATCCATTCTCCGTTACGTGTAGCTAAACGGAGGTCGTTGAGAAAGTTCATAAGGGGTGCAACATCATTCGCAAGGGCCGACCCCGTGAATAAAAAGTGGGCGCTTGAAGATCAATTGTACTGGTCAGGAGCCGTAGACGCTCAGCACGATGGGGGCACGATGGAACCACTTTACGTCAAACATGGCGGAGAGTGTGAATGGGGCATTCAAGTCAATCCGGGCTCTTTCAATTTCACCTTTGGTTGAATCCACCTTCTACAGGCTGCAAATGTATTTTGAAGATCGATGGAAGAGGAATCGAGAAGAACAGGCGACCGGTGCAATCTGGACGAAGAAGTGTCTTGCCCGCATGGAGAAAAGACTGCTTAAGGCGAATTCCCACACGGTGAGGGCTTTTGATTATGATGACGACATATATGAAATACAACGACAATAAATCAAAGCAATGGGAGGGAAAACAATAGGCAAGAAGTTCGCTTGTTCTACGCCGACGGGGACGATCATTGCACGTGCGGCAAGTTCCAACAGTTAAAGATGCCATATTCACACATTGTGACCGCATTTAACGCCACGAATCAAGATCCCTTATACTACGCCAACGACCAATACAGGTTGGAAATAGTACCCAGATATACGGAAGAATTTTTCTTCCTATCGGCTCGAAAAAGGACTGGGAGCCACATGGAGGGCCGAAGGTGGTGCATGACCCAGTAAGGGTAAGGAGGATGGGGCGACCACGCCATTCTCGCATACACAACAAGATGGACTGGGTTGAGGATACTGAGTCTCACTGCAGTTACTGCCAGCAAGATGGTCACAATAGGAGGACGTGCCCACGTGCGAGGCGAAGCAGCAGAAATCCAAACCCCGCAATGAATTATTTTATTGGTCTTTGCATTGTTATCATGTACTGGTCTTTTCAAATGTTTGTTTAACCTTTAGTACTTCAATCTTTATTCACGTCTTCGAGTTGTACCGGTTGTTTTATTCAGTATTCAATATGTAATGGTAGCCTTTGTGTGTAATGTTTGGTTTTCAATGTAATGTTTGGTTTTCAATGTAATGGTTGGTTTTCTTCTTGTACTATGAATGCACTTTTATTATTCCATACTTCAGAATTGACCACACAATTCAGAAAGGTTGTGCATCTGCACCAAATCCAAACAAGAATTGACCACACATAAAATTAAGACAACAACTCTGGAACAAGGATAAACGAGAATTTACCACACAATGAAGAAAGGCTACAACTACAGACCAATCATTTTATTAAATTCCAAGATGATAACAAGAACAAGAACAACAACAACAACAACACAAACAACACCAACAACAACACCACCAAATACAATCACACCAGGCCTTAGATGGTCGTCACTCTTCTGAAGGGCGTCTTCATGGTTTCTAGGAAGGCGGATCCGTGACCAACACATGGACAATCCCCTACAATGATGAATACTATGCCCTCAGGTCTCGAATGATTTTGTCATTCTCCCTAATGATTTTGTCCTTCTCCCCAGTCACATCATCCACGACCTCCCGCACCACCAATTTTTCAAAATAACCACACCCCTTGTCCTACAGAATAGAAAACAAACTTAGAGGGTTTTGAGAACTATGAAAATGCACGCAATAGAATTGGGGGCCTTGTTTCTACCTCTCTCTCACAAGGGCAGCCGATAGCATTCCAGATCCCTCAGTCGAACGGATCTGGTTACCCTTAAGTCGCACCAGCAGTTCACCACACTTTCCTCATACACGAACAAGTCCTCCTCCGGCTTCTTCAACTTGTGCATTACCCTCTCAACATCTGTCACTACACAACAACATTAATTAGTACAAAGCATCCGCAAGACTAATTAGTTTAAAGACTTACTAAACTCCAGAATGACTCATGTTCTAGGTTAGACCCGCAAAATAAAAGATGAGCTAAGAATGGACAATAGGTCAATCAATTAGATTCATACAGCTTCAAATTAGGGTTTAGGAAAATCGCATCAAATGTTTGAATAAACCTCAATTAACATCAAAGGGTTAAAAACCCAACATCATCCATACAAAATCTTACTACGGTTTCATATAATCTAAACAAACCTGAGAGTTTATCTACTCATGGTCCTGGAAGAAATCAAGAATACAACGGAGAAGAAAACTGAAGAGAAAAACATACTGCTCTGGAATAAATTATTCCTGATGACTCAATGAAACTCCCGACCAACTCCTAGCTTCTCCTGCTCAATCGTGGCTCCAAATGCTCCAAAACCGCTCTTTAATCCTCTCTCATTCGTCGGGAATCAAATAATGAGTGAATTATGTTCTCTTTTCTGTCCAAAATTTCTAATCTCTTTATTAAATTCGTAGCTCGTAGCGCACTTGTGGTATAACCCTCTTAAAATTCCTATGACAGTAATAACATGAATTATGTACAAACAAGCACAAATAGGTCAATTAAGGCTCCTAAAATGCACGATTCACAATGGAAATGTTGTATAGCATGAAGAGATGAACACCACTATTCTATGTCATTAAGACACATCATGCCAACTATCAAGGATGCCCGCTTCCACCCTTCATTTTTATTTTGCGTGTTGAGGGATTCTTGACAGTGTTGAGGTGTGAGTATGAAAGGGGTTTTTGCATGGCGTGCGGGTAGAGCTAGCTAATGGGACGGGCTCGGGTACCCATACCCATTAAGAAACGGGTAGTGGGTACCCATTAGCCTCGAAACTTATTCCGTAGTCCGAACCCGTTCGGGTAGTGGGTACCCATTAATGATAATGGGATCGGGCCGGACTACCCACTAAACCCACTAAAACCCACTATCAAAAGGTCCAAGTGAGGTTCATTGAAATTCAAAAGCATCTTTTCTACTCTCTTTTCCTTAGTTAACAAAATGGAAACTGTACTCAAAAGTAAGACAAGTAAGAATTCTTCAACCCCCTCTCTCTCTTTAAGAGCTCCCACCCAGCATCAAAGCCTAGCTAGGTTCTCCGTAGTGACATTTCTGTTTGAATGTAATTCAAAGGACTTTCTCCTTGCTAGATTTTATGGGGATGGAACCTACTGCAACTTGACTCTTTGTAAACCCTAGAAATGGATGGAATCATACCTGGAGAATGAGAGAATGGAGACAGCAACGGCGAGACAAATACGGCGACGGCGAGACAGCGACGGTGAGACAATGATTGCCGACTTAGGTCTGAGAGTCGAAACTCGACTCGAGAGAGACTGAGAAGAGAGACAGACGAGCATGAGCCCCCTTTACTCTTTAGGCCTTAGGGATTCAGATTTTGTTTTTAAGATGTTCAGTTCAGATGCAAGAGAGAGAGCCGAGAGATTAATTAATTATTAGTTAGTGATTTTATTTATTATAATAATAATAAATTTAATAGTTCGGGCCAAACGGGCTTAATGGGTACCCACGGGTATTACCCGTTTGGGTAGTGGGTACCCATTGGCCTCGAAACTCATCCCGTAGTCCGAACCCATTCGGGTAATGGGTACCCACTACCCATTAAGAAACGGGCCGGGCTCGCGGGTACCCACTACCCGGCGAGCCAACTTCAAGCCCTACGTGCGGGTTTGTCTGTGAATTCCTTGTATTTCTCACCTCTGTTTGTTGATGATAACCTCTTGTTTTGCAAGGAGGAGGGTTGCAAGTGTGGACATTATGAGAGATCATTGATAAATACACAAGAGCATTTGGTCAACTCATCAACTACAACAAAGTGGGCATGCTTACGACAAATTCACTTCACCTTATGCTTAAGGAGAGTATTCGACCATCCTAGGTGTGCACAATGAGCTTGATACGAGAAGATACTCAGGGATGTCGACATTACTAGGGAGTAATAAATGAAATACCTTTTTTTACCACTAGCTCTAGCAGAAGAGCTGAAATGGATGGTGAACTCCTTTTGGTTGGGTATGAAAGAATATGGCAAACGAGATGAAATGGTAACAACCGTGTGCTCGAAAGGAGTACGGAGGCATGGATTTCCGTGACCTCCACATGTTTAACATAGCGCTGATTGGTAAGCATGGAAGAAACTTGCTCACCAACCAGAATACTTTAGTTTCGCAAATTTACAACGTTGAATACAACCCTCAAGGGGATTATTTGTCGACTCACTTAGGTTCGAGTCAAAGTTGGGGTTGGAGAAGCATATGGAAAGCATAGGTAATACTTTTGGGAGAATCGTAGGTGGAAGATTGGGAATGGACACAAGGTGGAGGTGCGAGGGAGTCTATGGCTCCGGAACAATGCTAAATCGAGACGTACAACCCATTAACTTGGTAAGGACAGACATTAGGGTAAATGACTTGTTCATGGAAGGTGTTAAAAAAGTGGAATGTGCCTTCAATTTTGAACTCTTTACTGAGTGTGATGCCAAGGCTATTGTTAGTAGCCCACTCACTGGCCATGATGATGCAGATGGACTCATTTGGCACTTCACGATACATGATAACTGCAGTTTAGTTAGTGATTAATCGCACAAAAATGTGATGCGGTTTTGGTTAGTATTTTGAAGGAAAATGTGGTAAGGTTAACCGCATTAATCAATGTAGTTAACTTCAACACATCGATTTATTATATATGCCTATTGACTTTTATGCTATGTAGAATGTTGTTTTCATGAATTAAATGTTGAAATAAATAGGCATAATCACATTATCTCTAAATTGGGATCACTTAAAATTTGGATCATTGTAATGAAAACACTTAGATTCGGTTTCAAAGCCGAATCTTTCATAAATATGATAGATAATCATATATAGGAAATTATATTTTTATTTAGGGTTATTATAATTAGATAGCAGCAACTTTGGGCCGTTGTTTTGTAAATGCACAAACTTTTCGAAACCCCAAATCTATCCCAATTTTCGTCAGCCCTCACACCGTTAGGCCCAGTTTAGAATTTTTTCGATGAAAGTGACTGAATTGCTATTTTCTCGGCCACGGTGGCTGCCACGTTGTATTATTACTGTCCATTTAAAAAGTAATGAATTAAAATAATTACTTTCTAAAAGCATAGTTCTCCATTTTCCTCCGCTCATCCCCCACCGTCTCAACCTCTCCTCCGTCACCTTTCTCGTCGCCGCCGCCACCGGTGACGTCCTCACCTACGCTTCCTTAATTTCAGAACAGTGACAATTCAACTGAAATTTTACAGCCCAACCTTCTGTTTTTGTAATGATTTATCAATCACATCTAAAACCATAACCTCACAGACATTGAAGTATTTGGGATTTATCAGAGATGGAAGATTGTAACTCAACATAGCCAAAATATTATACAAGAAATGTGCTCTGCTTTCTTCCAAGATGAACCATCTTCACAAACACAGATAATTCATACTATTCTCCCATGAATTACAGTATGCAGAAGTTTGACTAACGTAGCAACATCTCATCAAACTGCAAAGGGAGAAAGCAAATCATACCTGAACAAAGTCTTGGCGCCCCAAATTACCAAAGTTTTATTGCAAGCATTGTGCATATGGTTTCCCCTCAGCGTACCAGGTCGAATTTTGCCCACATGAATCGAAGAACAAGAACCAGCTCCACCTGCAGAACAAAAAAAAATCATCAAATCACAAACCAGAGGAGGAAAAACTCAAACTCGAGCAAGAGATACCAGATCGAGAAGCCAGCCACCATCGTCCTTCGCGAGCCCCGATCCAGATCCAAACCGGACAAAATTCACATCCCTATCATCGTCAAACTTCCGGCGATCTCTGATTCGAGCAGCTAACGACGAGGAGGAAGAGGTGGAGAAGAAGATTTCGGAAGATGGAAGAAGAAGAAGAAGAGACTATCTGAAAAGAAAGATAGAAGAAGAAGATTGACCCTTTGTTCTACATCTGCAAAAAAAAACGAGGAGGAGGAGGAGGTGGAGAAGAAGACGATCTAGGTACCCCCATCTCTGAGTCTCTGTTCTACGATCTGGAAAAAAGGAGGAGAAGAAGAAGATCTGGGTTTGGGGGGAAACCCTCTGTTCGCATATCTGGAAAAAAAGTAGAAGAAGAACTGGGTTTGGGGGTAAACCCTTTGTTCACAGATTCAACTTCAGTCTCCTGCAAAATTTTCTCCTTCTACAGAACCAACCACTTCTTCCTCAAATTCGTATTCTCCTTTCTCTTAATCGCCCTCACTTGCCGCCTCTTATCCTCCGATTCAATCCTCCTCGTCCCTTCTTCCTTTCCTCCGTCGCCGTCCGACCCCCTTCAATCCATAGATCTCGATTAATTTCCTTTCCCCCACATTTCCCACCAACCATTGAAAGAACTCTGATTCGGAGTTCTCAGTTCAATCAGAACTCCGGTGGCGGCTTCGACGGAGGAGAGGTTGGAGACGGTGGGGGATGAGCGGAGGAAAACAAAGAGCTATGCTTTTAGAAAGTAATTATTTTAATTCATTACTTTTTAAATGGACAGTAATAATACAACGTGGCAGCCACCGTGGCCGGAAAAATAGCAATTTAGTCACTTTCATCCAAAAAATTCCAAACAGGGCCTAACGGTGGGCTGTCGAATGGGATTTCGAAAAGTTTGTGCATTTACAAAACAAAGGCCCAAAGTTGCTGCTTTCTAATTATAATAACCCTTTTATTTAAATCAACTAACACATATGTAGTCATTTTCGAATCGAGATCACTACATTAAAACCTAGCTATAGAGGCACTTGCATTGAAGTAAATGTACTTTTAGAGAACAAAACTTTGATTTTCCGTTATAAGTATGAGTATTTTCCTCTATTTATAAAATAATATTTTATTTTGATTTTAACAAATAATTTTAGAGGGCGATAATTTATAATTGTCGCTACAAGTTATAGGGTTAAATCTTTTAGAGGAAGATAATTAAAATTTCCTTATAGGTTATACGAAAAAATATTTTAGAGGTAGATAATTTAGAACCGTCTTTTAAGGTTGTGCGATTAAATTTTTTTGATAATTTACAGTTGTCTCTATAGGTTGTATGATTAGTTTTTTATAGGAAAATAATTATTTTTTTATATATGTTGTATGATTAAAATTTGTATAGATAAGTGTTAGATGAAATATAATTAATTATTTTCAAAATTTGTAATATGTATATAATAAACGCTGATGATTTTATTTTTTAATAACGAGTAAGGAGAAATTTATATTTTTTTTCATTTTTCTTGGCACAGTTTCTACGTATCATTGAGTTTTGTACTATATATTTAGAAACTACATAGAAAAAAGTCAATAAGTCCTCTTGAATCAAGTGGAAAGAACTTAGCACATTTCTTTCAACTTCTCGGATTTGAACCCTCTAGATAGGAAAAGAGTAGAAAATAATGTATGTAAATAGTGAAAGAGTTCATTAGAGAAAAATATCGTGGTAGGAATGAATTCTTTTTAAAAGCATAAATATGTGCCTCCAAAAATATTTATCAGTAACAAAAATAAGCATCTCTAAAAGGTGGCTAAGATGACATAATATTAGTTTTTTAAAGTTGCAATTACCAAAAAATTTATCTGCTACTAATTCTTCTATTAGTGGCAGATATTTATGTGTCACTATATTTGCCTCTAAAGAAATTTAGCGACAGCAGCCTTAGTGGCAAATATGTTATCTGCCTCTAAAACTCTACAGAATAAAAAAAATTCATTTTAGAGGCAAATACGATGTGTCTTCATAGCTATATTTTGTTACTATTTATCTATGAAAACACGAATGAGAATATATTGAGTGAGGTTACTGTAGTGGTACTCTTTGTCACACACAAACAATGTAATCAAAATCCCGATTTTAATCTTAAAATCTTACGGTTTTACGATTTCACTGGTCTCTAGCGATCTTGATTCCACGCAAAATCTATGGGTCGTAAAATCTAGTAAAATTTCAATCAAAATCTTAGAATCTTATAAAATCAACGATTTTCTTGTATTTTACGATTTCACTTTCTAGGGGAAATTACCAGTTTGTACAACTACATATAAGTCAATAATGAAATTAAATTGGTTTTGTTTTGAGATTTTGATTAATTAGTTTATACTAAGCCAAAAAAAATTAATTAGTTTATTGAGAAAAAAATTTAATTAGTTTATAAGTTATTACTAAAAAATGTCTAAAATCTAATTATTACTTCCTTGAATGATTGCTTGAAAGCCAACATTCTCTCTTTTTTCTTATGGGATAATAGGCCGGGAGGCCCCTGTACTATTGAA
The DNA here is from genome assembly GCA_034768395.1 of Linum lewisii. Taxonomy (NCBI): domain Eukaryota; kingdom Viridiplantae; phylum Streptophyta; class Magnoliopsida; order Malpighiales; family Linaceae; genus Linum; species Linum lewisii. The sequence goes on along the minus strand of CM068300.1, from coordinate 53,192,019 downwards.
AGATAACAAACAGGCCCTCCTACTATTAATTGTACCAAACAAGCCCCTCTACTTAGAGCATATAACAAACAAGCCCTTCCGTTACAAATGTGACAAACGGCGTTACTGAACTGTTGACACAATTGACACGTCATTGACACATAGGTTGTTAGAGCTTACACGTCATCTGATTCGAATGTCAGCAACCCTAAACGACTCCATTTTGACTCGGGGTTATTAGCAACAGATAATCCAAATAGTAAAAAATGACGCCGTTTAGGGTTGCTGACATTCTAATCGGCTGACGTGTAAACTCTAACAACCTACGGGTCAACTATGTCAACAATTCAGTAACACCGTTTGTCACATCTGTAACGGAAGGGCTTGTTTGTTATATGTTCTAATTAGAGGGGCTTGTTTGGTGCAATTAATAGTAGGAGGGCCTGTTTGTTATCTTTCAATAGTACAGGGGCCTCCCGACCTATTATCCCTTTTCTTATTTAGACTTTTCAAAGTTCGGTAATGGTTTTCCATTTCGTCTCACCAACTCGAATAATATAGATATGAAACATGAAAATGTTTGGTTTAGTTACATATTTATTCTTAATATGTTGTTGACTTAAATGTTTCGATAGTAGTTCATAAAATCTTACGATTTTACGATTAAAAACTACGAATCCGATTTCACCCATGTTTTCGATTCTACGTGGAATCCCGATTTTGACTACATTGCACACAAATATCAATGACAATGTGTACATTAAAATATATTTCAAAAATTAATATGAGAAGTATAAAATTTGTGAATATATATACAAACAAATTTATATGGGAAAAATATAGAAATCCGAATACATACGCTAACAAATATATTAGAAAAAAGTATAAAAATATAAATATAGACAATAAAATGTTCAATATACATGGCCATAGATATTCATAGATGTTAAAAAAGGATAATAGGTCGAGAGATGATTGTACTATTGAAAGATAACTAACAAGCCCTCTTACAATTATTTGCGCAAAACACACCTCTACTTAGATAGCTTAACAAACAAATCATCTTACAATTATTTGCGCAAAACACACCCCTCTACTTAGTACGCTTAACAAAGAAGGTGAGGTTTCCTAGGATTTGTGCTCCAACTCAGGCAGGACGACTCTTATTTTTTACCATGTTTCTGTGACTGACAGGTATGAGTGGCAAGTTCCATTGATCACCTCCCTCAGAGGAGGAGCGGAAGCAGAATGGACAAGGATGCTGAACTTTCTGGAGATTATACCAGATGGGTGGATTTCGCAGGGCCTGTCTTCACTTTCTTGGACTCTAGCTCCATCCGGCTATTTCTCAGTTAGCTCGTGGTTCAAGCATCTCATTGGTCTGCAGTTTCCATGTTCCATCTCCTTCCCTTTCTCGACAATATGGAAGAAAGGTGTGCCTTCTAAGATCTTTGGCTTCCTCTGGCTTTTGTTTCATGGCAATATTTTGACTTTTGACAACCTCTCTAAGAGGGGTTTCATTGGTTCAAATTTTTGTGTTTCATGCAGAGCCGACCTTGAGTTGGTGTCGCATTTATTTTCTCTTGTAATATTGCTCGGACGGTGTGGAATGTATTCAGTTCGAAGCTTGCCATTCATGGCTTGAGGCGTGCCTTCTCATTGAAGGATGGCAAACTAGGAACTGTTCGATTGATGTTGCGAAGTTTGGGAAGTTTTTTCTACATGCTTTTGTTTGGTGTATATGGGGAGAACGAAATAGTAGGATTTTTAGGGATGTAGACACGGATGTGCACAGATTGGTATGGAGGATTGCTTTCGTGATGGGACGGTGGACGAGGGCTATTGGAGAGGCTACGACTGATGATTTTGGGATATGGATGCGACTTTGGCATCTTTCGGTGGACGTTGGCTGATGATTTTCATATGCTTTGTCTTTGTTATAGTTGGTCTGAAGGCTGTGTGTTTTCATGGTATAGCGTTTTGCTGATTTTGGTATAGATTTGGGTTGATGGAAGGGTGACGTGTTGCTTGAGGTTTCAGCTGTTTAGGTGGTATTTTGTTGATGCTGTTTTATCTTTGCTGCAACTGTTGTTTCCTCAAAGTAGGATAGGGGTTTTAGGTTTTTTGGGGCAGCTTGTGGGGTGTATAGTCTCCCCCACAGTTCCTTCTGTATAAACTCTGATTCGGCTTATTTATATATAGTCATCATTCATAAAAAAAAACAAAGAAGCCCTTCTGTTGGAATTTTGATAAATGTAGTTACGATTTTGCTGACACGTTATGCTGACTCAGGCCGTAGGTTGTCAGATTTGACATGTACGTCAGCATATCGAAACGACGTCGTTTTTCCTTTTGATTGATTTTTACTGAGAAGGGAAGATGACGAAAAGGAAAAACGACGTCATTTTGTTTTGAATGCCAATAATTTGTCACTTGCAGGAAGAGTTACGTTGGCATGATGAATGTTCTGAATGCTATTCATTCCTATATCATAACCGGCTCCTCACTAATGAGGAAAGAAGTCGACGACACTTAACAAACCAGGTTGCATGCCCACAATGTCATTCACACACTGAATCCTTGTCACGTGTGATCTACGATTGCCATTTTGCTTTGCAGGTTTGGCGTGAAGTTCTCCCTTCGGCCATTTCAGTTAGGAGAGATCTGGAGGACTTTGACTCTTGGTTGAAGTATATGCTGAAGGACAAACGCGTTTGCATCAAGTTTGGAATTACGGCGTGGCTTCTGTGGAAAGCTCGAAATAGTCTCATCTTTGAGGAGGATCTGCAATCTGTTGCTAGTATTTCAGAACAGTGTAATTTTTGGACCGGTCTTGTACTCTCGTGCGGGAAGGCTAATAAATTGGGCCGAGAAGCGCCGAGTTTAGCTCGCAGACCCAATTGATTGCGTGGCGGCTGGGAGAGGAAGGCTAAGCCACACTTAACACTGATGAGTCGCGTTATAATCACTCTGGTTCAACGACAATTGGTGGCTTATCCGGGATGATCGAGGGAACTTTGCTCATGCTTTTTCTAATAATGTGGGAAACTGCTCCATTACGAGGGCGGAGTTGAGAGCGATTGTGGAGGAACTCAAGTTGGCGTGGTCTATTTGGATTAGGAAGATTGCTGTTCAGACTGATTCTCGGCAGCCCTTTCTCTGTTGCTTAATGAAGATCGGATAACGCATCAGCATATGGCATTAGTGGGTGAATTCCAGGAGCTTCATTCTAGAAATTGAGATCTTTCCCCGTCTCATATTTTTCGTGAAGCCAACTGTGGCGCAGATTATTTGGCTATTTTTGCTCATTCTCTTAGTTTAGGGTTGCATATGTTTTCGCAGCTGGACTCTTCTTTGACTCATTGGTTAAGGTATGATCTTATTGGGATCTCCTTACCAAGAGTAGTTTCTAATAATATCTAGGGGCTCTACCCCGTTTTTCACAAAAAAAAAAACATTTATCAAAATTCTGAAATGGCTTATTTGTTAAGATTTTTAAGTTGATGGGTGTGTTTTGCGCAAATAATTGTGCGAGGGCTTCTTTGTGAAGCGTTCTAAGTAGAGGGGTGTGTTTTGCGCAAATCATTATAAGAGGGATTATTTGTTATCTTTCAATAGTACATGGACCTCCTAGCCTATTACCCCTAAAAAAAACCAATATCTATGGCAAAACATAAAATTTTGAATGTTATATACCAACAAAATATATGGAAAATATAAAATAGTGAATGTACAGAAAAAATGTATATATGGGTAACAGTGTAAAATTTTCAATATATATGGTAGGGTATTTTGTTTTTTTTTTTATTTAATTGAAAATCTCATTGTATTAGGCATTAAAGGGCATGGGCATGGCAGGGGAGTGAAAACATTACATTAAGCGCTGATTTACCATCCTATATAAATATGGTAGGGTTTGGAAACACTGTATGCTATCCAAAATGATAATATATATAGGTACATCCGGAAAAAGGTTTAGGCTAAAAACAAATTTGTAGTCAAACCTTTTCGGTAAATGTAAAACATAGCTAAAACTATCTGAAGCGGTATACGTAATAACCGCTCCTCCGTTGCCGATTGCTCTAATCTTTGTGCTAATAGCCAGTGGAAGAAGATGATTAGAGGAGAAGGGAGATGAAAAAGATGTTCGCATCAAGGAAGTGGACTTCTACGATGGAGCCGTGGGTGATCTCTGGTCTAGGACGAGGTTAGCAAGGAGAATCAGGGTTCAGAGGCTCTCTACTTCTACTCCAAACTTAAAGGCTTCCGCTTCATTTCGCTGGGATCTTGTCGTTTTCATCGTCGACCTGTAGAAGGGAAGAATTCTCAAGGCGATTAAGCATGCTATCAAATCGGCCGATCCTTTCTTGTTTCCACTTTTTCCCGTGGGGTGTTGTCGTCACATCGTTGTTTCAATTTAGTTTAACTCCGTTGTTGATTTTGTGATTTAACAGATTAATGTTCAGTTCGCATCTACTGTTGCCCTTAGTTCTCGCCACCATTGCCATCATATTGCTATGCTAACCGGAGAATAAGGGTTAGAGTGAGTCAACCAGAGAACTGTTTTGGTCGGCAGTAGGTTCCGGTGACAAAAGGTAATAATCGTTTTGGGTGGATCAAAAGGTAATTGTCGTCAGTTTACTTCTGTTCTTATTTTGTTAGTTATTGTTTCTTTTTCTTTTAGTAGTTTTAGTGTTATTATTAGTTTTTCTTCTTTTCTTTTCATTTCCTTTACCTCATGTATTCATCTTTTCATTTCTTCTGGACCAAAAAAAAAAAAAAACTATTCTTTTCTACATGCTTATATGCATGTTGTTAAGCATTTGGCTTCATTGTCTACCGTTGATTTTTATCGTCGGTTAGATGTTTACACTTGCTAGCTACTTTTCTATTGGTCATACAGACTTGTTGGCAACTCTACATATCCATTTTATCCAGGTACATTCGATTCTTGTATACTAAACTTTTTTACTTTCACGATGTGTACTTTTGCTGTCGGTGGGCTGGTTTCTTGCAGGTGGATATAGAACGAGGCTTTAGGCAGGGTAAATTCGTGCAATTCCTGGTGGGGATTTTGTCAAAGGGATCCTCCCGTTGCAAAGAGGAGCCTCAGATTGGCGCTTTATGACGGCTCGCCGTTCAGGTAACAGGGCCGCCCATTACGTGGCTCGTATGGCCCTGGCTAACCTCCCAGAGGTCATGGAGGTAGACATGACTTCCTGGGTTGGGACTTGATGTTCCTTTTTTGATTGTGCTTGCTGTCTCCGTATCTCCGCAAGGAGCTGCCTTTGTTAAAAAAAAAAAAAAAACTATCTGTAATCCCAAAATTAGCAATGTTTTATTTTCGTTAACTTTTCCGTCCAAGTTAACGAAATGTAACCCTCAAAGTGACGTGTCAGCTGACGTGTCATTATTTTTAATTAAAAATTATTAAAAAAAACAAATAATACTAAAATTAAAAACCTAATGTCTCCTTCCTCAGCCGCCTCATCTCCTTCTCACGACCACCGCCTCCTCATCTCTTCTCAATCGACGGAAGCTTCTCAATCGAGGATAGATCCAGCTACTCACCGTCTGGTTTTGGATTCCGCCGCCGCCATCAGAAGCTGCAATGGATCCCCTACAGCAGGCGGGGGGACGACGCCCACCGCTTCCTCCGCCACGATTTCGTTCACGATTAGGGACCAGGAAGACAATAAAACCAACGTCAAGAGAAACACGGCGGCGATTATGGGAGCGACGGTGTCGTCTTCGTCGATGGCGGTGAAGAAGGAAGAGGAGGAGCACCTCAAATGTCCGGACCTGAATCTGGAGCTGAGAATCTGCCCGCCGTACCAAGACCGTTTTTACGGAGGGAAGAAGCAGGAGATGTGCTTTCGGTGCAGCTTGGGATGGAGAAGAGTAAGGATTGCAGTTGTAGCTTGGGGGGCGTCAGGTTGGTGGAGTGTTAGTGGTGAGGGTGGAGGGGCGGCGGGGGGTGGGTGGAAGAAGGAAAGAAGAAGAGAATTTTTAAATTTTATTTTTGTTTTAGATTAATTTATTTATTGTTAAATAATGACATGGCATCTGATGTGGAATCTAGTTGACCGGTCAATTGGATGTCACGTCAGCTCCGTTTGCACTGTCATTACGGTGTTAAAATTGTAACGGATGTCGGTTAGATTTGTCGTAAAAATTAAAAATTTGGTCTAAATAGTTTGACACAAATAGTTTTGGCTATGTTTAACATTCTTAGAAAAAGTTTGGCTACAAATTTGTTTTTGGCCAAAGGTTTATATATGGTAAGGTTTAAAATTATAAATTGGGATTATTGTTGTTGGTTGTGTTGGGAATCCAATCCATCATTCCCACCCTTTCTATCAGGCCTCTACCTCAAGATTCGAATTCCCATCTCTCACGCCGACCACCTCATCCTCCTCTCTCTCTTTCTCTGTGTTTTTTTTGTTTTCCATCATTTTCAAACATCATTCATCATAACCCTTCTCCGGTACTAACGCCACCACCACCACGGAGGAGGACATTCTCGTGAACCACTCCTGCGCTGCGCTTGCTGCTGCTCACTCAGAAAGAAAGAAAGAAAGAAAGAAGCAACTGGGCGACTCTGTAAATAATCTCTCTGTCTCTCTTTCTTCTATACATTTACATATACATATACATATATATAAGCGAGAGAAGTTGTACCATCAAACAGCTCTCCTCCTCTTCCTCCTCTGTCACACCCTACGCACCCATAAGCACAAAACGCCAAATCCCCCGCATCCTCTCTATCTCTCCATTTTCTGTCTCTACTAGTTTTTATTTATTATATGCTCCTTATCATTTGTATCACTATGATGAACTCATTCTCATTCCATTTCACCCCTTCTCAATCCTCCCTTCTCACTCCTTCTTCTTCTCCCCTTTCAATCCCTCTTCTCCATCTCCCTACCGCCGCCGCCTTCCGCCCCTCCGCCTCCGAATGGACTCTGCTTCTTTTCCTTCTATTTCTTCTTCTTCTTCTTCTTCTTTCTCCTTGTTGACCGAGCTTGACAACCGCCGCCGCCAAATGGATAAGGTCCTTGTCATCATGGGAGCCACCGGCTGCGGAAAATCTAAGTTGTCCGTCGATCTATCCACCACCTACGGCTTCCAGACTGAAATCATCAACTCCGACAAAATGCAAGTCTACTGGGGCCTCGACATCACCACCAATAAGATTTCCATCAAGGAGCAACGTGGGGTCCCGCATCATCTCCTTGGGGACTTTGACCCTGCCGCCGGCGACTTCACCGCCCCACAATTCCGTCTTGCCGCCGGTGAGGCTATTTCCGACATTTCATCAAGAGGGAAACTCCCAGTCGTGGTCGGCGGCTCCAACTCCTTCATCCATGCTCTCCTAGTTGACAGGTACACCCCCGGATCCGACGTCTTCAACGGGTCGGAGAATCGGATCCCGGGCCAGCTGAGGTACGATTGCTGCTTTGTCTGGCTGGATGTCTCCTTCTCCGTTCTGTGCGATTACCTTTGCCGGCGGGTAGATGAAATGCTGGAATCCGGGATGTTGGAAGAGCTAGCGGAGTTTTACTCGGAGGAGTCGTGGTCGAGTAAGACCGGGTTGCTGAAAGCGATAGGAGTGCCTGAGATGGAACGGTATTTTCAAGTGGTGATGAAGAATGGTAATAGATTCCATTTGGGGAATAACAACAAAAAACAGTGGGGCAGAGATGGTGTACGGAGGAGCGTATACGAGGAGGCGGTGAGGGCCATCAAGGAGAACACGTGTCGGCTGGCTGAGAGGCAAATGGGGAAAATATTGCGGCTGAAGAATGATGGATGGGACCTACAGAGAGTGGATGCAACAGAAGCGTTCAAGGAATTGATGAGAGCGGAGGAGGAGGAGGAAGAAGAGGTGATGACGTCAGTAAGTTGTGCCGGCGGCGGTGGACAAAAGCGGAAGAAGAGGCGGAGGAGGTGGGTAGAGGTGTGGGAGAGAGAGGTGGTGGAGCCAAGCGTGAAGATTGTGAAGAGGTTCTTGGAGGAGTAGGTTGGTTCTGCGCATCCATCCAGCTTTTTCCAGCTTTCATTTCTTTCTCTCTTCTCTCTCCCCATACCTCTTTTCTTTTTTTCTTTTTTTTTTTAAAATTTTTTCTGTTTTAATTTTAGAAGAAAGAAGTTTTGATACATAGAGAGAACAGAGAGAGATGAATTGTTTAGATGAGATATTTAGATTAGTAGCAGTGTGGGGGGAATGGGTGTAATCAGTTTTGCAGAATTTAGGAAGGCAGAAAAAAAAAAAATGAACATATATGATGATGAAATTGAAAAGGAATGGAATGTGAATGAATCTCTCTTCTTAGGAATTTTACTTTATGCTTCTTTCAATTATTTTATTAATATATATATTTGTGCCAAGTTTTCATTTCCCAGAAAAGTGCACTATCCTTTGCTAGTAATTCTTAAATATATAAAAAAATAATTAATAAGTGCATACAAAAGATATCTTTTCGACTCTTTTTGGCATTTCTTTCTCACTGTTTGTTTTCTAGTGTCTAATACGCAAACATACTGCTGTTTATTTTTAATTTATTCTGAGCCTCTCTGACCATCCCACCTGGCTGCTGGCTGCACTCCTGGTGTGGGCCCCACAAAAAGGAATTTGTTACGAGCTGTCCAAAGAATTTTTTCAGTTTTCCAAACAGTTGTTTATTACATATGAAATAGATAGGAGGTTTTTGTTTTTGTTTTTTTTTTTTTGCTTTCTGTGGGTATTTCATTTGTTAACGATTGTTTAGTTGCTGAAGCTGTGATGGGTGACAGAAAAGGGGGCTGGGTCTTGATCTACCAAGATAAAGCAGTGAAATTGATGGGTTACAATTATTTGTAAGATAGGACTTATTTGTCTCATGTAGAACACTAGTAACCTACTCAAACGAGTATTCCGTTCTTTTGTATTCATACCAAGCTAATTCAATCTTAATTATAAACGCCACTTCTTTTTTCTACTGATTTTTTGGGATAACAAATGAGTTCTACTATTATTTGTTCAAAGTAAACCCCATACTAAGAACGGTTAATAAACATGTTCTCTGTTATGTTTTCGTCTATAGTCGTTACTTTTTTGCAAACATGTTATTCTGACTCAGCTTATTGATGGTCAAATTGTACACGTCATCGAAACGAGGCGGTCTTCCTACTTATGAAGGAGATCGAACTTGAAGATGGTCACTGAAAAAGTTCGAGAGATCTAGGATAAGGGGATTTCTTTTATCTCTTATCAGTTGACATCGTAACTCATAAAGCGACATCGTTTTTTGTAACGTGTCAAAGTTGACCACCAACAGGATGAGTCAGCAAAATCATAATGACGTTAACGAAAATCTAACGAAAGGGCTTATATGTTAAACGTTCTAAGTATGAGGGTTTATTATGTGATAATAATTGTAGGATGGCTCGTTTATCATCTTTCCATAGTATAGGGACATCACGACCTATTATCCTTTTTTTACTTGAAACAATTATATACTTCAGTTATTTGAATGCAATGATTTTTTAATAGTATTATCATTGGCGTAGCTAGAAATTCAGCCTATTATAATCTTTAAAAAAAAGGACAATTGATCGAATGGTGAGAGTTCTAACGATCCATTGTGATAGAAAGATCATTCAGAAAATCAACAACGACTCCCCTAGCTTTCGTCTCTGAGTGCCTGTGGTGGCCCAACAGAGTGCTTTCCATCGTTGGTGTTCTTTCCGATCTCAACGCATTTCCAATCAAGGGGGCCCAAATGCGACAACGAATCGCGTTATCCCTCAATAAAATAACACTTGTACAAGACTTACAAACTTCAATACCCTTTAATGAATTTTTGTTTAAAAATGAGTTAAATGTTAAGACATATTATATAAACTAATTATGAATCTCACCAACATCTCTCAGGTTACTCCACACAGCCAAACTAAGATAAAATGTTTGTTGGAAATTGGCAAAAGTAAATTAATTGGATACATGAATGTTTGTTTTATGTATTGGAGGTTGTGAATGCACTAAGTATTCATTAGGTACATGGAGCACATTCTCCAAGCGTGAACTTGGGAAAATGCATTTGTGTGGTTCCAGTATGAGTGGCTGGATTTCTTAGGTGATTTGCATGTACTCATCTAAGAAGTGGAGTGTGAGCCAGTAAAATTCTTTGGTAGGATGATGTAGAGATAAAAAATCTCATCATCCATTTGAGAGTGAGTGTGAGTCTTCTTAGACATTTGTGAGCGGTGAAAAATTCTTGTAGAGATAGGAGAGTATGTTCCCACTTTCTACTCTTTGTAATCACTCAAGATAGTGAATTTGTGTGTTGGATGCCGCCCGTTGAGTATGATGAACATTTTCTCCAAACCATGTTAAATCCTTATGTCTCTTACCTTTGGCTTGTGTGGATGTGTTGGTGTGCAATCAATTCGCTTCCAATCGTGGCGCAACAATGTTAGAATTAAAATAAAAAAAACTCAATAAAATATGAAATTGATTCATAGAAACTGAATTTTGTTTTGAGTGGTTATTCTATCCACCTAAACCATGTTAAAAGAATAATGGGGTTTCTACTTATTAAAATATTGATTAAGCATGGTTGAGCTCCCAACTTACTTATAAAATAAATTTTAAAAAAAAGGAGGGCCACACAATCATGCGTCTCCCTTTTATTATTTAATAATTGTTATTTTTCCGTTTTTCTATGAGTTATGTTTATATATTTAGGACATCCCATTTTCAGCATAATTGCATTTGCCCCTCATCTCAAGCAAAGTCATGAAATAAATTACGATTCTAACACAAGTCAAGAGGCAAAATGGGGTAAATAGCACCGGATACTACCGAACTATTCATTAGGTTTAGTAGTAATCACTTAATTATTTTTCTTGGCTCAGGGTATACCTAACTAATTTTCTTGCTCGGATACCACATGTCGTCCTTAACTTTGTTTACCTTTGTTGATGTACTAACAATATGATATCTGGAGAACCCTAGCCATTATGTAGTACATTACGACAAGCTCTTTGAGGAAAAATCGGGCAAGATCCCGCTTCAAAAAAACCCTACATTGGGTCCAATTGCGACCTGCTCCACCACCGACCGAGGAAACCAAAAAGTTTGGCAAGTTCAAGTTCGGAAACGAAGTCGAGGCGTTCCACGAAGATGGTTGGTGGGAAGGCGTCATCACGGAGGAGCTCACCGCCGGTAAGTTCGTTGTCTTTTTCCGGAGCTCCAAGGAGCAGATCGTGTTTGGGGAGCAAAAAATAGAGAATGTAGTGGTATCCGAGCCAAGAAAATTAGTTAGGTAGTATTCTGAGCTAAGAGAATTCGAGTTCAGTGGTATCCGAGTCAAGAAAATTAGTTAGATGACTGCTACGTACTAAACCTAATGAATAGTTTAATGGTACCGATGTAATTTACTCGGAAATGGCACTGAAAAAGCTTTGATCTTGAATTTCTGTATGATAGAGTAAAATTTGTAGGGATGAAGAAACATTTTGTTTATGAAACCATAAAAAATGAGAAGTAGTCGTAAGCAATTAATTATAAAGATAGAGGCAGAGGGACAAGAAGAGCAGATAGAGTTTGGAAGTTGTTCCTCAAAAATCTTAAAGTTATGACATTACATAGATTTTGTGGCATCTTTGGCTTAGATATATAGTTATATTAGATTCTGCACAATCCTTTACTCAGATCTTATTATCTTCCACATGAACCTGATTTCCCATTCTTTCCAAACTTCCGATTTCATGACATGCATCACACACTGTCATACCAAACTTATGAACCCCTTTTTATTTTATTTATATATATATATATATATATATATTACTAGTTTTTGCCCGCCATTCGGGGGTCGTAAGTTGTGCAGTATATAATTCTAAAGGTTGTTTAAAGGAAAGAGGGAAAATTGACTATCTTTATTAAAACTAACATGTTTGAGAAAGGAAAATAACATTCTTATTAGGAAATTTGCCTCTTCTATCCATATTCTATTTACATTTTGATTTCAATGTTATCGATTTTGTTATACTTGCATAATATAGAAAAATTACTATTGTAAACTATAAGTAATACTCAACACATATCTAGCTATTCAAATTAAGCCCTTCTCCACTAATCATAACATAAGTATCGAAATCGTTACTCGTGTGCATGATTATTGATTAGTTCTACAGCTTTCATGTTTACATTTTTAATTTATTTCATTCAAATGAATATATCAATCCTATCAGCAAGTCTCACCCAATTTAGGACAAATATAAATATTGGTGTATCCACCTCATGACCATTTTTATTCTTAGTCGTAGGAGGCTATGTTAGGTTGGTTAATATATTGATCAAATGAACATAAAACAAATGATTTGCTGAGAAACTTAAATTATAATGAAGGTTGAAAAATAATTGGGATAGCAAAGATATTATAATTTGTGCTAATTTGAATAAAATGAATGGCGAAAATAATATGAGTGAATTTTTTCAGAATCAATTACCATTGAAAAATATATATAAAAATGAAGTGAACCCTTTCTCCCACCATTATATTTTTTAATCATACTCCTCCTTCCAACCTCATTTGAGTAAGCTAAAAGTATAATAAATTCTTAAATGTGATTTTTCTACATTAGTATTTATAATTAGTTTGAAGATTAATTAGAGAATATATAAGTTATGATTGGCTATGCTTTAGCCTATAATAAACATTTATTTGATAAATAATTAGATTAATTAATTGATAAAACTAAATTGGTTATGTAGTTACATTTATAGGAGCGTACTTACAATCATTTCAAAATTAGTGAGACAACTTATGGGTTCGGCAGAGGGAGGATTAGATTAATTAATTGATAAAAATAAATTGGTTATGTAGTTACATTTATAGGAGCGTACTTACAATCATTTCAAACATTGGTGAGACTTATGGGTTCGGCAGAGGGAGGATTAGAGTTAAAAAGGAGGGGCACAATTGGAGAAATTATCGTAGAAAAAGTAGGGTATTAGGTTGAAGATCGAGTTTTTCAAAACCAAATGTGATTGTGATAAGAGAAAAAGAGGATGAAGTAATATTAAAAGTGTAAAAAATTATTGAGTAACTAAAAGTGAAACGAATAAAATATAGACATATTATTCATTCGGGTCTAATAGTGGTCAATTATTTTAGTCATGTATTTCAATTACAGAAATATTTCAAATATGCAAAATAAGAATTTACATCACTAAAGTAAATGTTAATTTGGCCAAATAATTAAAGTTATTGGGAGATAGAAATAAAATGAGGCTTTAATAAATACACATTAAAGTATAATATGGTTTAGAATATGATTTTCGTGTGTATTATAATAGTAAAGAATGCTTCCAACTATAGGTATGTCATGCTAAAAAAATATTAATTATGTTGTGTTTGGATAAGCATAGTTTAAAAATAAAGATTTCATATGCCTTTTTAGTTTATTTGCAGAGATATTGATCAATAGAGTGATGTGGAATCTCGATGTTTACTCTAAGTTAGAGAAAACTTATGAATACGATATTGAATTTATTTAGGATGAAAAATATATAAAAGTAAACCTATCACTTACGAAAAAGAGATAAAACCAAACAACTATTTAATAATTTTTAATAGTAAGTTGTTATGTTGAAAAAAAAATTGAAACCCTTGTAATAGCAAAAAAATGTAGAAAAACAAAAAAAAAAACCTGAAAGGAAAAAATCATAAAACTCAATAGAATTTTAATGAAATAAGAAAATGTAAATAAAATAAATATTAAATATAAACATATTGAAATTTTAATGAAATAATAAAATTAAACTTGATGGTATTCATGACTGTTTAATACAATATGAGAATGAAATTTAATTTCAAAAGACGTAAAAAAATCTAAAATGTGGTCAATGTCTGGTGGGAATGTAGTAAAAGATAAAAATAACGCCCGCTAACGAAAAACATATTAGTATAAAGAATGATTAATTAATTAAAGAATTATGATTGATGGAATAGGCAAATAGCTAGAATTAAGGGGAGGTGTAAAAATAAATATAAAAAATTACCAAAATCTACTATAGAGAAAATAAACGGCAATGGGAGAGAGAGAGGTGTGGGTGTGGGGTACTTTTTTTTGTTGGAAAATAATAATAATTTTGATGAATTAATTAAATATTAAATATCAAATAATTTTCATTGGTGGAATTCCTACAATTAAGGGGAAGGCTAGAAATGAGGGGGTCTTTTATTTTGCTTTATATATTAGTATAGATTCACTCTATGTAGCAATTATATAGATTTCCAATGATCTCAATGTGATTCACAAGCACCATATATCTGTAATACTATACTATATGCGTGCGACCCGGGGCCAGTTAGCCATGACCCACCAGACCACCAATTAATATTGATCTATAGTAAGACATATTAATTACTAATCAGCCTGAATTAATTCACTTATTCAAGTCCAACACTTAACTAGTTCCTATCCGAACTAGACATAATCTTTCAGTCTCCCACTTCGCCTAGGGACAAGTCTGCACATTAAGATTTCATGTGTCTCCTGGTTGACCATTTTGAGAACGTGATAGCATGAAGCGGTTACTCATTTATAGCTCAAATTTTTTTTTTGCTTATGACCAAGATTCTTAAACTATTTAAAACAAATGATTGTATAACAATCCATTTGAGCACGACCATGCATTTCTACAGTTGATACCAATTCATATGTGATATAGTGTCTTTTCAATATACTTAGACGAAGTTCTATTTAGTGTAAAAGAGGCAAGGACTCATAGTGGGCAAGGACTATGTGTCCTTCGGGAATCCTTCTCTGGATCCAACAAGGATTGGTGGAGGTTTGTCCTGGCAGCATACGAAATCCTTGGGCATGATAAAATACTGAAAGGCACGGGCGGTTTGTTGGCTTGGTCAAATTCGCCCCCCTGTGTGGCGTCCAAGTGTCGGCCCAGCTTGTCTGATCTGGCCAAGCCTTCAGTCTTCTGTCCTTGGCTAGCTTTTAGGAATGCCTCTAGGGTGTCTACAGGCAGAGCTTGGCCTTGGGGCTCATGAGTCCTGACTTGTGCCCGTGGCTCGTCTCGTCCCGAGGCTCGTGTCTCGGCCCGACATCAGCATCAGTGCTCGGCTTGGCATCACTTCATTGGCTTGATCCGACATAAGTTCCTGGGGTGGCTCCTTAGTTCCCAAGAGTGTGTAGCCTTCTCTGGTGAACCTCTCTGCATCCTCTTCATGGCCACCTTTGGTCCAAGCCTTCATGTAGGAATTGAGTCGATCCTTGAAGGCTCTCACTTGGCTCCTGGTTAGAGGAAGCTCTGGTCGGGTCCAGGGTACAGGTGGCTCATCAAGAGTTATCTGGAATACCAAAATGATGATGGTCGATGTCGAGGATGAGGTGGAGGGTCAGGGTCAACATATTGTGGTGGTGGGGGTGGCGGCATCTGATGCGGGCTGTGGGGTGGCTTGTCGTCCTGAGGCGCCTCCTGGTAAATGAACTCAGATGGCTGATGGGGCTCTGACTCCTCAGGATCCTCTAGGGCGGCTGGTGCAGGTGCCTCGATGTAGGTGGCTGGCTCGATGGCTAATTCCAAGTCAAACTCATGAGCGAGCTCTTCACAAATGATGTCGACCTGAAGGCGTGGGATCTCGGGCCCCCGCGGATTTTTGAGCGAGAGGCCAGTGATGAGACGTCTAATGAAAGCGTCGCTAGAAAGTGCAGCAGGTATCTTAGTGGACCTGGTCCTCTTGTCGAAGAACCGGGCGAGCACCCATCTAGGATGAAGGTGGTAGCCCTCATGGACATCCCTAAAGAGTAGCAATTCCTCAAAGGCTATGTGGTGGCGTCCACGCTCAACTACAAAACATAAGGAAGGATGCCACAAATAATGGATAAAACAAAAGAAAGGGTGAGTCGGGTCGGGTCGGCCCGTGATGTGGTGCCAGAGCTCCTGATACAGTGGTCCTTTCAAGTTGCTGTTGTTCGCCCATCCAAAGTTTCCATTTGAGTAGTGGTTGGGGTGAATGCCAAGGTGGGCGGCGAACTCGTCGTAGGTCAGCTCGATGAATTTGTCGGCGAGATGGAATGAGATGCACTTTCCATTTCTCTTGGAGCGTCGGGAATCGAGGGTGAAGGAGCTCCAGAATTCCTGAAGGGCGACAAATGGATAAGAGGAGTCGATCGTCATGAGGTCAAGCAACCCCATCTGGGTGAGGGAGTGGTGGACATTGTCGAACCACTCGGTGTCGAAATCCTGGATGGACTCCATAGAGAGAGATGCAATGTCGGTTAGAGGGACATCTCTGATCCTTTAATACCGCTCAAAGCAGTATGGAGGGAGTCTGGTGAGGAATGGATGGAGGTCGTTGATGTCCCGAGGGTTCGAAGCGGTGGGTGCGGCGACACCCTCCCCGGTGCCCATGTGGTCTGAGGTGGCGGATGTGGAACCTGGACCACTGCGCCTCAATCTCTTACCAGGGTTCCTAAAAGAAACAATTTGGGACACGAAGCCACAATTAGTCAAACCAACATCTTAATTACCCCACACTTGGTCGAAAAACTCAATTTCGCTAAGAAACGAGGAAAACCGAGTGGGGATAAGCTAATTGAAGCATTCAGCAATGTTCACTAATCACAGGGAACACACAGGAATCGACCGAACAGCAATAGGATGACTAGAATGCAAAGTCAACTGTTCGGTCAACCAAAGTCAACATACCCAACAAAATCTACAATTCGACAATGCAAACAATATTCAATCAGCAAACTAAGGCACAACGATCCTAGTACAGTCTAGAACATCTAGGTTAAATCAGTTCAGCAAAATTCACACCGAAACAACAGGCACACAAATTGAGGTAGACCGAAAAGTCAACCAAAATGAAACTCATCGAACTCAACAATAGCATGTCAAAATATTCGCAATTAAAAACCAAAATACTAACCTTGAAGACATGACTTTGAAAAGAAGTAGACGAAATCAACAAAAAACTAAAAAATGCAATTTCGGGTGAAACCGGAGCTATGGAGCTCCGATTTGGACGATCTAGGTGGCTACAGACTCGGCTCGGAGAGGGTAAGGGAGCGGCGGTGGTCGTCGGCGGCGAAAACTGTGGTATCGGGGTGGCAGAGGTGATCTGTGAAATAGGCGTGGGTATTTGGGTGTTTTCAGCGAGAAAACTTATGGGGGGTTCGTGTTTTTGTGACTTTGGATAAGGGAGGATTTTTTTTTTAACATAAGCAAGTACTCGTCGAGAAGTCCTTTGAAAACACTAATTAAAAATCGACGCTGAAATTTTGACACACAGACCAAAGTTCTCGGCGAAAATCCTTTGAAAACGAATTAAAAGTTTTGACGCTGGGAAAAAATTAAAATGGGTAGTTTTCTCGCCGAAAACTATCAAGTATTTCGGCAAAAATTTCCCTACCTGACACCAAATTTTATTTACACAAACACCGACTCACTGAACTTCAAAAATTTGAAAAAAATTTGACAAAAATCAGAAAAAATCCCAAATAAATTGGAATTGAACCGATAACACTCGACACACACAAGAAAAATTAAAAACTACGAATTGACACTTTTGGATCCCCCCTGATGTGATCATGGCCACCAAGACCGACGTGGACATGACACTACGGGCACCAGGTTCGAAACTCCCCATGTTAACATGGGATGGCGGAACAGGTGACGAGAACCAGAGAGGATTTCCCTTATCTGAAGGGAAATCCGCCATACTAGGAGCCCTAGCATCAAGCCCCAAGGCTGATGCCGAGCCGGCCCCAGCACTGATGTCGGGCCGAGAGTACACAGGCCCCAGGCCTGCACGAGCCCCACCCCCGGAGCCTAGAAGAGCCTAAGCCCCAGAGCCAAAAGACGCCCCTGGTAGGATCCTGATCCTCACCCAGGCACTGATGCCAACCCCTGCTCCAGCCAAAGTCAGATTCATGACCCGCCAGGAGCTGATGCTGATACCAAGCCCAGACTCGAACCGCGGGCCAATCCTAGGCCCTAGACGACTCCTACGAGCTCCAAAGCCCAATCGGGACTAAAAGACACTCAGAAGGAATCCTTGAAGAGTTGGCCAAGACAGAAGTCAAAAGGCTCGGACAGATTTGAAGAAGGCCCCAAGCTAAGCCTGCCACAGGCACAGGGCCCATGCCAGCGCCCGTATGAGGAGCTATTTTGGCCCAGCCAACAATTGGCCCGTGTCTTTTGGGATTTTCCAAAGGCACCGAAATCCTTATGGCACTAGGATGACTCCAACGAACGGAGCTGAATTTGGAGGAGAATTGAAGGAGACACAACTAGGCCAAGTAAAGCATGGAGGGAGCATTAAAGAGTACCACACGGATGCTGCTCCGAGGAAGCCCATGCTAGGAGCTATGATCAGGCCACCGCCTGAGCCTGATCGAAGAGGAGAGAAAGGAGGAGAATCCAGCCATGGAGAAGGGCCAAGAGGCCAGCCCATGGCCAAGCAACTACGGGCTAAAGCTAAATTAATAAAAGGACAAAGCTGGATTTCTGGACAGATTCGTAACCCGACAAAGATTGACGAATATGGGCTACCTGGAGACAGAATTTGGGCTGATGTCTAACACGAAAGTTGTATCCCATGGAGTCTACTAGTGATATGCAAAAGAGATTAATTTTACGAATTTGTTTGGTATTTATTTGGCTAATTATTCCGGAACCCGTTTAGCTGTTTTTTAGGAAATTTCCAGCTTCCTTATTAGTTTCCTCGTATAGGAAGAAGACTTTACCTTGTACGAATTTTGCTTCCCTTTTAGGATAGATTAGGATTAGCTTAAGTCCTTTTTAGTATTCTAGTCAAGACTTTTTTTATTATTTCTTTATTAGTTTAGGAAGTAGCTATTTAGGAGGAATATGAAAGCTTGTTTCCTACTCCACCTATAAATAGAGTAAGACTCACCTTTGAATCAAATAAAACTCTTAAACTTCGTTTTTTCTCTTGCATTTTTATGCAATTCTCTTTTCAACTTTCATGGAATTGACTGTCGTTTAGACCGGCTTATCATCAAGAGCATACATCTCTTGGCGTGGCACCCTCGACTTGATACTTCTGGTTCCTAGCTCACCTGAAGCTAGTGGGTCAAAGTTGATTCCATCTCGGTTCCATAGGTTCTTTCGTTGCTAGGAGCATCAACTTGCGGTGGTTAGGGTCACGGAGCATAGTCGGTCGTGGTTCACATCACCCCCGAAACTTACTCAAAACACAAAGACTGACTGAACAAATTCAAAACTGACTCCAGTCGTGGGTTGCCTCCCACGAAGCAATCTCGTTTAACCTCCTTGAGCTAGACGATACATGGATGACGATCAAGAGGCGTTCCAAGTCAGGACTTCCTTTACGCTCACATCGAAATCCATGAAGTAAAGCTTCAATGCACCTCATTTCAAGAGAAATCGTCTCCTATCGGCGTGGGTTAATTGAGTCCTACCATCAGGAAGGTTGCCAGTGACTTTGAACGACCCGAAATGATTTTTCAGATGCATGCTTTCATCCGGTGGCTTGGCAGATGATGGTGGATCAATTTTCTTCCAAGCCACTTTGTTTTTCACTTTGCACTCCTTCTCTACTTCACCATGATCTCTAGCTCGTTGGGTTCCTCCCGTGGGTACCTTCTTTTCTTCCTTCTCCCTCGTCTTTTGTTCCAGTGGCTCTTTCTTCGGATGGATAGTCTACTCAACACCTGTTATACAAATTTCTAAAGAAATGCTAGATTTTTCATTAGTACTAGAGTTGGCCGAGACCAACTCCACAATATCAATTGACAAACAGTGAGCATCTTCTTTAGTAGAATATTGCATTCCGCCCTTGAGGCGTAATGTAACACTGTCCTTTCCAACCCTCAAAGTCAACGAGCCATGCTGGACATTGATGGTCGTGCTGGTTGTTTCCAGAAAAGATCAACCTAGGAGGAGGATAACATCTACCTCTCGAGTATCCATTACAACAAAATCAGTAAGAATAGTAAAATGACTACAACTCATAAATACATCCTCTATTATTCCCCTAGTAGTTTTGACAGATCTGTCAGCTAAAACAAGATGTAGACTGATTGGTTTTAATTTTCGTAGATTCAGTTTATCATATAAGCATGTAGGCATGACATTGATAAAAGCACCCAAGTCAGCTAAGCTATGATCAATTTTAATACCATTGATAGTGCATGGTAAAGTAAAAGAATCGCGATCGTGACACTTAGCTGGAGGGGGTATAAATGGCATGTGGCAGAGGATGACAAAACACTCTTCATTAAGGGAGATAGAAGAGGCCTCCCCCTTGTTCTTGTTCTTTGTGATATCCTTCATGACTTTCCCAACCTGTGGTATCATCTCCATGGCATTAGTGACTCGTATTTTAATATCTGTGTTCTTCAAGACCAAATACCACTTCTTGAATTGGGAGTTGTAGGTCTTTTTGTTCATGGCCTGAGGGAACGGAATCCTAGGTTGATAAGGGGGTAGAGGTGGCGCAGGAGTTGATGGTGGAGGAGGCGGGACATTCACTTCCTCTTCATTGTCTTTATCTTCTTCCACGATATCTGGCATGTCAATGGCTATGTCATCAGGAACCATGACCAGCTCAGGGGATATAGGACCAGCTAGTTGCTTGCCGCTTCTTGTAGAGATGGCCTTTACATGCTCATTCCTTGGGTTCGTCTCTGTCTGGCTTGGTAACTGACCCATGGGGCGACCACTAGAGAGGAGGCTGACAATGTTGTTGAGCTGGTCTTCCATCCTCTGACCTTGAGCAATTTGGCCTTGATTCAAAGCGGCTTGAGCTTTGAACTATGCATCATGGTCGCCAAGCCTTATCATGATTAGGTTGAGCTTCCTATCTATCTCGCTCTCCCTAGTGCTTTGTGGCGCTGACCTTTGAGGTTGCTGTCCTCCTGTGAATCTAGGTGGTCCTTGGTAAATGTTGTAGAAGTATTGATTCTGGCGATTGCCAAGTGTTGTACCATAATTACCCTAGTTTCGGTGAGGTGGCTAGTAAGCTCCAGTGGGTTGATTACCTGGCTTCTGCTCTTAAAATGACCTAGATGGTCAATTATTCTGATTCATGCCAGAATTGTATGGAGGACGCTCTTGGAAGCTCCCTTGTTGTTGTTGTTGTTGAGGTTGTCTGCATTGACGGTAGTCAGAGTAGCCTGTTTTTTATTGTTGATGAAGCCTTGACCAATAAAGTTCACTTCATCCACAGACCAGGCATCTGCTTTACCGAAGTTCTGAAAACTTTCTCCATTGTGAGCACAAACCCCACACCACTCGCAATCAGCAACGAAGATAGAAGCTGAAGGCGGATTGGTGGGGGCACCAGCTTTCTTCATGTGCTTCTGAACTTCTGCCTTGATATGTTCTTCAAGGCCTAGCTGACTCTTGGATGATTCAGACTGTCTCTCCAAGTTCCTGGACATGGAGGCGCAACTAGCAAAGTGAAGTAGAGTAGCTTCTTGGGTGAGAGCAGTACAATCTCCTTCAGCCAATGAGTTCACCCACTTGGCAGATTCATCATTCATTCCTCGAGCAAAGATCTCAGCCAGTTGTCTTTGCTCGAAAGCGTGATGAGGGCAGTTGTAGGGAAGTTCTTGGAATTCATTCCAAGCATCATATAAGCTCACTTCATCCTTCTGTCAGAACCTGGCAATGTTATCCTTATAAGTTATGGTTCTTGACGGAGGAAAATACTCCTCCACAAAGTATTAGGCAAGATCATCCCAATTTAATAACGTGCAAAACAGGGTATCAAATACTATCCCACTAAAGTAGGATAGATTGTACTCCACATATTTCTTCAAATTGTTTACTCAAAGAAACTGGCAAAAATTCAAGTTTTTAAACAAATTGCATGGTGTGAGTTCCACGACTTCTAAACTATTAAGCAATGAAATTGAGATTAAAATTAAAAAACAGATTGATTGATTTATTGATTAACGAAAGATAGACAAAAGCTTAGACTCGAATCCCCCTAAAGATTACCAAGACATTGACGATCACAAAAAACCGACGACTTTCAATCCTAATTCATTCAGTTCTTACACATCGCCATAACTCCTTACCCTTAGGTCTATTCGCTCTATCGGAACTAACTACCAAGATTAATTAACCGTCCGTGCGTTCACTTCTGTAACAGATAACTAATTGGTACCTGATTGATTTTAATGAGTTATTCTAGAAGCGGATTAATCCTAAAGAGTTCCTACGAAAGGCATAATCCATTGAATAGGTTAATAAATTGATTTGATGTTCTAAAATAAGGCGGACGTTTGCCAACTATCCTTATTTGAACATGAAACTAATCTAGGTGATCAAGCTATAAAAGAAACACAAAATTAAGAACAAACCAATTATGAATAAGAAACTGTCTGAATTAAGATCTAATTACCGCCGATCCATGACCGCTTTAAAGCCCGGGTCACTTAGGATTCATCTAATTTAATCTTAAAAACTTACTCGTGTTTAAATAAAGAGAATCGAACTTGACAAGGAAGAATCGTAAAACCTAATTGCGATGACTCTGTGCAGCTTCGAGCTCGAGAAATCTTCACTCCTAGCTCCGAGCACTCCGAGATGGAAAGATAGTGTCAAAATCTCTCCGGGAACTCCAAGAATCGTTCTAAACTCTATCTATCAGCTCTAGAAGTCTAAAATTCGGGGTCCTTCAATTGAGGTTGAATCATTCCTAAAATAGCTGCTTCTCCAAGACAGGCCAGAAAAAGGCCAGGGTTTTCAGCGAAAACATTGAAAGTTCTCGCCGAAGTCTTCTTTGCAAATTAATTCAGAAAAGTGACGCAGATTTACTCCAACTTCTTCACAATGTTCTCGGCCAGAACATTGAAGTTCTCGCCGAGAACTTCTTCATAAAATTTCTGAGATTGGCGACAAGAATTGCACTAAGCTTGTGAACACATTCTCGCCGAGAACTTTGACTTCTCGGTGAGAACTTCTTTGCTAGGCAAGTACTTTTAATTCTTTGATCAGTTTGTGTTCTCCAACGATCCCGGGTCACATCTTGGGGCTCAATTGCATCCCGAACACGTCCGATGGCTAGATATCTGACGGTAAAAACCTGTGTACTCACAGAGACACTAGAAAACACATCAAATAGATCCAAAACAGGCCAAGGTAACCAAATCGGTATGAAATAGCATTAATGAATGAAAACCCACTAAACTACCCCTAAAACGTGCTAACAAACAATGAAATATCGCTTAAACGGGGATAATAATCACGATAATTCTAGTGTCATCACACGCACGTTTGGTCCCCTAGCTAGTGCATCAATCCTCAATGTGACTTGCAAATTGGTCCAGAATCTATTGATGTTATGCTATATTAGGATTTTGATTATATTCCAATAGCATAAAAATATCATAAATTAAAAAGACTACATTTATGGATCCATCTTACAATCTTTTTGTGCACAACTTTATTTATCACAGTTTCATTTGCACGTCTTCCGCCAAATTCTCATCTAGCACATTCTCTAAAATACAATAGTTTTCGCTTCAAATTA
Source organism: Linum lewisii (assembly GCA_034768395.1). Taxonomy (NCBI): domain Eukaryota; kingdom Viridiplantae; phylum Streptophyta; class Magnoliopsida; order Malpighiales; family Linaceae; genus Linum; species Linum lewisii. Next base: position 53,168,494 of record CM068300.1, on the reverse strand, counting down.
ATATCAGCGACATTACAAAAAGGGTAAATATGGTAAATAATCCATATACCTCAACAATGGTTGTGCTGCTGGACTGTTCACCAACACATAACGGAATGCTTGAGTCCACTTCAATTGTGAGAGTTCGAATGAGTCTCCGTTTCCAATGGGAAACCTTGGCGAAATAAGGATTGATGCATTTTCATCATTAGGAATTTCTAGCTCGACCGTGACATGCGTTGGTCGATTGTATCTTGTCTGAACATCATCATTAAAATACAATGATGAGAAATTGAACAACTCATCCGTCAGCCAACCTTCAGCCATTGAACCTTCTGGATGTGCTCTATTTCCAACAAAAGTTGTCAATTTACCCAAGTATCTAAATTGTAGAATTTTTTTTCAGAGCACACCCGATTAGAAAAATCATCTCCATATGACATAAAGCTATGAAAAACCTATCTTGGAGCTTGTCAAGCTATATTGTATTGACCACAGAGACGGGTAAGACATTGCGTATCCCAAGAGGTAACAAATCATGTAATAACATATGCGAATAATGACTCTTCAACCCTAGCATCTTACAATTATTCAGGTCCACACACCTTGCAATATTGCTAGCATTTCCAACTGAAATGACATTCCCTTAAGTGACTTCAGGACAACTTCAATTTTCCGCATATCCAACGTGAATGAGGCAGCATGACAGGTTTTACCATCATCCAAAAGCCACAGTTGGCTTTTAATCTTCATTTTTGTCATGTCTAGTATTCCGGCTAAGTGGTCTTTTCTTTTGTTCTTGTCGTTGAGCAATGTGAACAAAATATCATCGCATATATTTTTCTGATGCAACAGATTAAATTCCCACTGCGAAAGATGCATCGTACGGAACGAAGTAAATACTTTTTTCCTCTATTGTGGTGCTGGTCCAAATTCTTTTGATTGTTTCTTCCCGAATGTAATATCAATATTTTCCACTTGTCCCAAAATATTAGTCTTAGTCAACACCCCCTTCGGATTCCTTTTGTCGACTTTCCCATTGAATATAGACTTTTGGGATCGAAACCGATGATTCATTTGCAAAAACCTCCGACTACTCATGAAACATGGTTTATTCCCTGAGGCTTTCAATCGAAGTGGTTCTGCGTCATACATACATGTCAGGCACGATAGTGAAGTGTGTAATTCCATCCTGTTAAGTTACAAAGGCCAGGATAATCACTAATGGTCAATGCTGCTCTCAAAGTGAAAGTTTCTTTCTTCACCGAATCATAAGCTTCAACGCCAACCCACAATGTTTGTAACTCCTCAATTAGTGGCTGCAAAAATACATCTAGGTCATTTCCAAGCATCTTAGGACCAAGAACAATGCCAGATACATAAGGCATGTCTGCCTCATACACAACCAAGGTGGAGTGTTATATGGTATTAACACAAACGACCAAGTGTTTTGACTTATGCTCATGGTTCCAAATGGATTGAAGCCGTCAGTTGCAAGCCTAAGTCTCACATTTCGTGGATCAGCAGTCAAATTTGGGTACTTGGCGCTAAAAAATTTCCATGCTTATGCGTCTCTAGGATGTCTACCCATACCATCATTAGTTCTCATTTTCGTCGCATGCCAAGTCATATCTTCTATGGTGTAAGGGCACATGTAGGACCTCTTCAAGCGAAGTATTAAGGGAAAATACCGAAATATCTTCTGGAGTCGAGGCTTTGGTTTTTTCCCACCTGCACTATTTCTTGCATACTTGAATCGGGCAACCCCACACACTCGACATTCCTTAGCTTCACTATGTTTTCCGGTATACAATAAGCAATCATTCTTACATGCATCAATCTTGGTATAAGAAAACCCAAGACTTCTGATTATATTTTTTACTTCATAATTCGAAGGAGGGATTTTGGCGGTATGAAAAGCCTTGCGAAGCAACTCCAATATCTTCAACATTGCTTTATCACTGATCTTTTGTAAAGACTTAATGATGTATAAACTAATCATGAACGAAAACTTTGTAAAACTAGTACAACCATCATACAATGGTACTTCACGATCCCGCAAAACTCGGAAGAACTCATCATCTGGTTACATGTTGGGTATATATGGTATTGGTACATCACCCGTTTGTGGAACTTCATCATCTAGATGCACATCGATGGTATGGTCAAGTGTCTCTCGTACTACAAATGCATCGTTCACCATGTTTTGAAATAAGTCTGGCTCAAATATTCATATTTCCTCAGCCAGTAATGGCAGAATTACTTCTTCGGGAACGACTTGTTCAGGTTCTATCATGGCAGCCAATGTACCAAAGTCGGTGATTAAATCTCCATGCAAATTCCATACATCGTATGACGAGGGAAACGCCTTTGCTAGCAAATGCTGATTAACTTCGTTCCGTGGCATTAACTTCTTGAAGTTGAATTTCAAACAAGGTCAAAGTATATTCACTCCATCTACTACGTTGGAGATTGCAAAGTCGATGAATTGTTGAACGCCAGCTTAATACTCACGAGCATGTCGCGACTTTCAAATCCAAGACTTGTCCATTACATTAACCTAATGAGTGTTAGTTTCAATTTGTTTACGAGTCATGATAAAAAGTATAAAATAATACTAGTCTAAGTAACTTAGCTTTAAGCTAAGTTTTCCTAATTATATTAACTACTTCAATATTGTATTTACCATTTTAATTTGACATAAGTTGGTAAATACATTTCGCATTAATTAATATCGTTTATTGATTGAATATGTTGTTAAGTTTGCATATGTTAAATAGTAACTACCTAGTAGTATTTACATGCATATTTCTTTTATATTAAAAAACAAAAAACAAAAACTTACCAAATTTACATGATTATATTCATATTAATAACAAGTTAAACTCGCGTAAACCTTAATTAGTTACATACATATAATTTTTATTAATTTTCAAAATTATAGGTCAACTTACATGCATATATTTATATTAATAACAGACAAGTTATAAACTATAATTAATAACAAACATACATTTTTTATCAAATTCAAAAATTGTAGTTGAAATTACATGACATACATATTGTTGCATATTCAGTTCATAGTAATTAGATTAATTCATTATATTAATCAAATTCTAACTTTTAGGTTACATGCGACCAAATATTTTTGCACAATCATGATTAACATGTTAGGACTTGGTCATGATCTAATTTTGGTATAAGTAGCGTACTTGGAAATCGACGATAAATGCAATAACGAGTACTAGAAATAACCAGCAAAGACAAAAAACAGAAACACGAATACAAACAGATTGGGAACAAAATAGTTAGAACACTAAATATAATTAACTCGTTCATTCAAATCATAAACCATAACAAAAATGTATATCATACCTAAAAAAGTAACAATACTGAAACACAAATGGAAGCCACTAATCTGTCGATACTCCCGCAATAACAGAACTAATGCAATCTGCAAAATCCAAAATTTATAGGCATTAGGGTTGAGAACTCAATGTTTAGATCAAACAACAATCTTTCATTCACAATACCATTGACAAACACAGAGAAGCAAAACTCAAGAACTAACACTAAACTAAACTTCAAACCAACACAAGAAATCGAGCAAAAATCGATCAACGAAACATCAAAATCAACAAACAAATACCAGCTGATGAGCCAAGCTAAACACCAAACTAAGCTTAGCACGAACAATCAAAAATTTGTGACAGTCAGAGAATTGGAGATCAAAATCGAAAAGCATGAACCAATGACTGACCTGTAACCACCAATTTAGTCGGGAATCATAAAGTTAGTGAAGATTAAAATAAAAATTGCAAAGAGAGAGGGAGGGCAAGCGCTGCGGGAGATGGAAATGCTTAGAATGAGCTCTGAAGCAGATTTGAGGGTTTGTCGCAGGCGATGCGGTTACTCGCAGGCGTGCCTACCACTAGCTGGTGGCAGGACGCACTTACTCGTAGGCCTACCTGCCACTAGCTGGTGGTAGACCGAGCTTCCTCACAGGTCGTCTTCCACAGAATAGTGGCAGATGCTACCTGCCTGCGAGTAAGCCTTGATGTCTGCGAGTAACTTACTCGCAGACAGCCACGCCTCCTGCCACTAAGTTCCCTTTCTATTGTAATGATTGTCCTCAATGGACCACAAAAATAGTGTATATGGTTACCGAAAAGTAAGCGTGAGAGTGTCGGAGAAGGTGCGAGTGAAACACCAGTGGAGCGATCACGAATAGATACATGGAGAGGGTTAAAGTTAGCCTGAGACATGGAAGAACCTCACCACAAGATTAAAGCAATTAGGATACAAAATGGATGACTGACTCAAACAACAGATAGACTTAATAAACAAAAAAAATGGTGTGACACCAGAACAAGACAGATAGACTTAATAAAACAAAAAAAAAATGTGTGTGACCAGCCAAGAGCGCGCACTTTTCAAAATCCCACATTTTTTGTTTTTGTTTTAATTATTTTTTTAAAAGTGTGTTGGCTGCACAGAAAAGTGTGCTGGCACACGTTTTCAAGCTCCCAAAAAATGTGCAATTTTCGTCAGATTTTGTTTAAATCACAAAAAATTTGGGAATCAAATTTCAAGGCTACCAGGATAAAAAAAACTTCGACAATCAGGGATAGACACACGCAATGACTGACAAACGATGCTACCATAAACTGGAGTCAATAATTCAAAGGACTCCAACCTCGGGTTTCCTCCCAGGAAGCGTTCTTTCTATATCGTCTATGAGCTAGACGATACCTGGTCTACGGTGTGGCTTCCCAACTCAGAACTTCTTTCAGACCGACATCCGTGTTATGGAAGAAAAGCTTTGTCTCTCCGCTCTGAAGTGTAATTTCTTCCCATTGGCATGGAAGGTACAGTCACCACGTAATCCAGATACCTCGAATGGTCCAAATAGCTCTGCTTTGTCTAGAAAAACATTTGGAGGTTTGGTAAGGGTAATGTCGAGAGGTGGTGACTTATATTTCCTCGAATTCCTATTCTTCTTAGGAATCCCACCCGCATCGTGAGTAGATACCATTGTAGCTACCTGATCCTGCAAAGATGGAAGTGAGTAAGAGGGATCCTTGTCGGTAAATACAGTGTAAACTGAAGCACATTCAGATACTAAAGACATGGGTTTCTTGGTGGAAGGTTTAATTCCAGATCATGTGGAGAAATTTCAAATACGATATCTGTTCCCTTATCCCTTAGGGTCTACCTTCTAACCTGCAAATCAACGAGTGCGCTAGCAGTGGCTATGAACGGTTGTCCAAGGATAAGAGGAACATTAACATTTTCCTCACAATCTATCATCACAAAATCAGTCCAAAAATAACTATCATGCACCCTAACAACAACATTCTCAGCTATACCCTTAGGATATCTAACAGCTTGGACCGCTAAGTTGATATGAAAAGTGGTAGGGGTTAGCCTAGGAAATCCTAAACGCTAAAACAACGAGGAAGACTTAACTCTAATACTAGCACCCAAATATGCAAGAGCTTTATCGATCAACTGCGTGCCAATAGAATAAGGGAAAGAGAAACTCCCTGGATTAGGACACTTTGGTACCACTATTGTTTGCTTAGGTGTAGGCGAACAAGCCGCATTGAATGTGATCGAGGCTAATTCCTCTACCTCATTCTCTCTCGTCTTTGGAGTATCAATCGTGGGAAGAGGATTATCATCTTTGATTTCCTTCTCATCAAGAGCCATGCTTCGCAACTCCTCCACCACAGCAGCAATTTCTGCATTCTTCAGCTTCTTCTTGTTGGAGATAATTCCCTTGATGTGCTCTGCATAATCAGGGTTCGAAAGAAGCACTTCCAACAGAGTAATTCCCATGTTATGGTCATTGATCATTTCAAGAGTCTTCCCCATTCTCCATGGTTAACACCTTCTTGTACAAAGCAACATGATAAGGTGCTTTTGATCGGTATGAGGTAGTAGGGGAATCTTCTACAGTATTCGAGCATGACAGGATATCTGCTTCTCTTGGTAGCCCCTTTTGACTTACTTGCTTCATAGGTCTCTCTAGTCCTTCTGTGCCATCTCGTAGAGCAACTGACCCACATAACTCTCCCTTAATTTTGCTTCCCCTAGTGTTGTTATGATCGGGGAGAGTAGTACTAGATAAAGAACCAACTCCCTTTTCCTGAAGAACATTAGTTAGTGTTGCAACTTGGTCTTCCCACCTCCGGATAGAGCTATATGTATATGTCTTGTCATTCTTGCAGGTTTGAGTTTCAGCAAGTATCTACTTCAAGATATTGTAAGTTGTGGGATTCTGAGTAGAGGAGTTTGATCCCTGGTTATTGTTCCCTTGGAAGTTCTGATTCTGATTATGGTTGACATTCCAGTTTCCCTCGTTCTGCCACTGAGAATTCTGGTTCTGATTGCCACTATACCTCTGTTTACTCCCTTGATTCTGATAACCACCTTGATGTTGATTCCCAGAATATCCTCCTTGATTGCCTTGGTATGAGTTGTTGTTGCGTTGGATGCTCCAATTCTGGTTTTGGTTCTGGCTCTGATAGCCATTAGAGTTCTTGAAATTGTTGTTCGAGGGGTTCCCTTGGTTATGACCACCAACATAATAGATCTCCTCTTGTTTCATTCTAGGATCACTCTCAAAATTCCACTGACAGTGTTCTGCAGAATGACCACTACCTCCACAGTTCGAGCAAACGAATGACACTTCAACTACAGTCTCTATTTTCGCAACCGGAGGAGGAGTGGATCTAGTAAGCATCTTAAATCCCTATGGAGGGTCTATATGAGCATCTCCCAACTCGTTCTTTAAACGTTGTACTTCCATCTCCAATCTTGAATTATCTAGCTCCAACTTACTCTTGATATTGTCCACCGGTGCAGGAACTACTCTAACTGGGATACTGAGAATCACTAGAGAATGATGATTTTCCTGGCTGTCTGACTTCCATCTTAATGGGATTAGCTTGCATAAGAGATTTTATCTTCATGGCAAAGTTCTCGCAAGAGGCCAAAGCTGCAATAGCAGTCATGTCATCCAGTTCTCCATTCACTTGCAAGGAGAAGTCCTTCTTCTTCTCGAAATCCAAGCCACTGAAGAAAGTAGTAAACTTGGAATAATCATCCCAACCATGGCGAGGACAAGATGGGAGGAGCCCTTGGAATCTCTGCCAGACTTCATAAAAATTCTCTCCTGGAACATTTGGAAAGGCTGAGATTTGCGCCTTGAGTGCCTCTGTCCTGGAATTAGAGAAGAACTATTCTAAGAATGCCTTATCTAAGCTATCTGAAGTAGTGAAATGGTTGGTAGGATGGTCATATAACCATTGTTCAGCCCGTCCCTTCAAAGTGAATGGGAATAGTTGAAGCTTGAAAACGCTATGATTTGCCTCGTTGTTAAATACTATGTGAGCAAAGCCTCATGAAGTTCCTCACATGAGCATTGGGATCTTCATTAACTCCCCCATAAAAAAGTGTTTCCATTTCCTTGGACCATATTGATCATGTGAGGAGGGATGTGCAGATTGTGAGTTCCTGCAGTAGGAATGTGGATGCAAGAAGTGGTCTCGTCAATGGTCAGGCGACCACAATATTTCAGCGTCCTTTCTTCCATATTAACTACCTCTGGTGGCACAGGAGGATCAACAATAGGAGGAGGTACTATAGTAGCAATGGTGTTCCTATGTAGATGAAGATGAAGGTGGAGAAGTAAAAATGATCTTCTTTGCTTTTGGAGTTCTGACAGTTTTCGCTGGAGGAGGAACTGGAGTAGGTCGAAGTGAGTGTAGAAGACTTTGGTTTCTCGGTTATACGCTTCCTAGCTGTAATTTTTTCTGAAACACCTAAAACAAGAAAAACCAAGTAGTATAAAAATGTGGGAGGTAAGAGATGATAAAAAGATGAATGAAAAGTTTAAACACACAATGCCTTTCCTAGAACAAGAAAAATACCTCCGCAACGGCGCTAAAAACTTGATGCGAAAATTAACGCACACCAAATTTTACTCACTAGATTGCTCTAGCGAGATCGTTTTTTTCCCAAAGGTCTTTATGTTCTATTACTCAACGATTGTGAATTAAGCTATTCGGGGTTTCGTTGTTTGGTTTGGTGAATGGCTGTGAACTACAGTAAAACATCTATAATTTAATAATCGGTAAATTAATAATCTAGTATAAAATAATAATTTTTCGTCCCGACTTGGGCTAATGTAAAAAATGAGAAAATTTAATAAAATAATAAGATAATAATTTATGAGAACCAACCTATATAAATACATGAATTTTTAATTCTATAAATTAATAATAAGTATAATTCATTAAGAAATTTATATAACTAGGATAATGAAGAAAAATATGAATATATAGTTGTTTGTTTCTTCTTGAAGTTCAAGTTTAGTAGAACTTCATCGTGAACTTTTCTTAGTGCACTTAACATCTCTGGTGTTGTCTTCTCTAATTGCAACAAGTATAGTTTTGAAGACTCGATGCGGCTTTAAGCGCTTCCTCTCTCGGGACCGGTTCCAAAGGTGTTGAATCATCATCTCCTTCATCCTCAATCGAACTCCCAACGACGTCAGCCACAATTTCTTCTAAACTTTGTGCCGCAATACATTCATCATTTTCACCTGGGTACTCCAACAACAGACTGACATCCATCGTGTTACGATAACCCATATCATTAATCATACCCTCAAGTTCATTAACATCTTCTTCAAAATTTATTTCATTTGAGCCGGCTTCATCCCTTGAACGGATTTTGCAATGTCGAAAGCAATTTTATATTGTGTCTTGATGAACATCCGACTTCCAAGATGCGATTGCAAGATTCATAGCATTTAAGACAATAATTGTTTTCGGGCTTAATAAATTCAATTCGCATCCCTCCAATACCTTTCGGTAAAATCTCTTACTGTAGAGCACCTTGAAGCATCTTATTGTCCCGACATCACATGGTTGGGTTTTTTACGTCATGTTCAACAACAAAAAAAATAACTCCGTATTTTGTAACCCCTCAACAATTTTTTTATGGGCAGGACAATTATCCACAACTAATAAAACTCTTCTGCCATGCATTCTTTGATCAAACCAGCAAACATATTCTTCAAAAAGCACCCCAGTCATCCATGCTCTTTTGTTGGCCCGATAATGACAATTTAAACTACTCAAGTTGATGTTCTTAAAGCAACGTGGTTTTGCGTATTTACCAATTATCCATAGCGGGACTTTTTTGGAGCCATCCTCGTTGCAGCAAATAACAATGGTTAGTCTTTCTTTGTCTTATTTTCTTCCTTCGAGTTGTTTTGTTGCAAGGGAGTGATCAACTTGTAACCTGAAAAATAAACCAATCTCATCCATGTTAAAAACATCTTTCGTGGGAAACTAATTTATTTTTTGTCTTATGGACTCCAACTTGCTCTCCATATCTTGTGTATCGACCGAGCCACTTTCTCCGAAACAATGAAATGACTTGATGCCATGTCGTTGCTTGAACTTATCAAGCCATCCCTGGGAAAGATGATGCTCTACAGGATATTGGGGGTTGAGGAGTTTTAATGTCGCATTAGCCTTCTCCAAAATTAGATCACCTGTCATATTCACTCGATCTTGATATTGAATAAACCATTCAAAAATAATCTTCTCCATCTCCGGGTATTTGGGTGGCTTGTGACGTTTGGAAGCTCTTCCGTGATCTAATTCGACCAATAGGTACTCCGACGATCGCTTAAGAGTGTTTGATATAGTTCCTTGACTAACTTTCAAATGAGAAGCTATTATTGAATATGATTTTACAATTTTTAGTAGTATTTAAAGTAATCGGGTCACCATATATTCTATGAATTATATTAAAGGTATGATCAATATATATTAAAGGTCACCATATATTAATTGTGGAATTAAGATAATACAATGAACCTTAAAATTAATTTATCTAAATTAATAAAGTCACCATACATGTATTCGATGAATTATACAGTCATTTATGACAAACACTTTACAAAAAACCCTCTTTGAAAAATTATTATTAATTTATCGATTAATTAATAACTATTATAAATTAATAATTTATATGGTCCCAATTATATTAAATCATAAAGGTTTTACTATCAATCTAAGAATGCAAAAGTAAACAAGTAAACAAATTTGGGTTTTCAAGAATGATGAGGCGGCTGTCCAGACTCAAATCCACCCTTGTTCGGCTGAGATGGATAATGCAATGCAATTTCGTTCCACAGACTTGATGACTCGACACTTCCTTAGGTAATCTCTACTCCATGGTCAGGCCGTAGAGATACTATCCTTTCAAACCTACAAGTTCTTATGGTCAAGCTAACTTGCAAATCGTAAAGAACACATATAAGGTGTTCAATGAAATGTCACAAAGACAATGCAAATAGATTAGGTCTACCGATCCTATGGTGAAGCTACCGGCAGAACCTAACGACTTCCTAAACTCTAGAATGATTCACGTTCATGGCCAGACCCGCGAAATCAAAGATGAAGCAAGAACCCTACAATAGGTCAATCAACAGACTCAAACAGCTTCAAATTAGGGTTTAGAGAATCACATCAATTGTCTGAATAAACCTCAATAGCAATCAACGGGTTAAAAACCCAACATCATCCATACAAAACTTCCTTAGGGTTTCATCTAATCTGAACAAACCTGAGAGTTTAGCTGCTCATGGTTTCGAGAGAAAACACAGATACAATCGAAGAGAAAGCCGGAGAGAAGGTCATCTTGCTCCAAGATAAACTAATCTTGATCTAAACTCTGACCAATCGTCGCTTTCCTCCCGCTCAATCGTGCTTTCGAATTCCGAAAATCGCTCTCTAATTGTGTCAGGTTCGTCGAAAAAGGAATAATCCATGAAAAATCCCTTTTTCCTCAAAATTTTGGACAGCCAAAAGTGCTCCTGGAGGTACCAAAAAGTGCGCTGGCACACTTTTCTGTGCAGTAGGGCGCGCTTTTTGTTGGAAGAAATTCTAGCTTCTTATTTTGGTGATTCCCGTTCCATCCAAACTCCGAATTGGTCTCCGTTTGAAGCCCCGAGCTCGTAGTACACAATGTGGTAACCTGAAATCTCATAAAAAACTCTAAACAACATAAAATTACCCTAAATAGGGCCAAGGGGAAATAACACGTAATTTGCACGAAAGTTCCTAGAATCTATCACAAATAGGTGTACAAAGAGGGAAATATCTCTCAGATGTGGTGAGATAAACGCGGTAAATCTTGCGTCATCAATTTGCTGACATGATTGATCTAGATTCCTACACTGATTGGGAGAGGGTGATGGAATTAAAGAATTAATAAATTTATATGTAGTTGAGTTCACCGACTTTGCTGCTGTTTGGTGGAGTCAGCTTTGCAAACAAATGTTTCAAGACGAGGAAGGACCAGTTTGATCCTGGACAAAGTTAAAATGGACCATGAGAAGGAAGGATGTCTCGACCATGTAGACATGTGACCTCCACCACCCGGCTCAGCAGACTCCAAAACAGAGTGGAGGATTTCCATAAGGAGATAAAGGTGCTCATAACAAGGCTGACCTAGTGGAATATGAGATAACTCAGTTTACCAAGGGCGTCAACCGAGAGGTGGCTCACCAAGTAAACCTCCAAAACTATTGTGACTATGAGGACTTGGTTAAACTGGCTATCTGTGTGGATAAGGAGCTAAGGGATGGTTATGGGAAGAGGATTTCCACAAAACTAAACCCTAGCTCAAACAAGAGCATCTCACATAAGGAGGAAGTTGAATAATCCATGGTGGTGCCGGTCACATGCAGACCTGCCCAACATAACCCTAATCCGAGAACTTTACCTTCTGGTGTTACTAATCCACATCTCAATGGTGTAGTATGCTTGAAGTCTCAAGTACGGGGACACATGGCCAAGGATTTCCCCAAGAAAGTCACCATGATGATTAGGGGTGGTGAAGTAGTCACGAATGATGAAGAAGAACCTGAGACTAAGTACGAGAAAATGTCGGATGAAGAAGATCTAATCTTTATTGGATTAGATAAGTTTGCATAGGTCAACTACATGTGACCCCGAGCTGAGGAGGGCTCCTCAAAAGGGATAATACTTTCTATATAAGGTGCATAGTCAAAGACAAAATTTGCACAATGGTGACTGATGGAGGAAGCTGCACCAGTGTTGATAGTGAAGTCTTGGTGGAGGGGATGGGCTTGGATACTTTCAAGAACCCTCAACCATACAACCTACTATCTTAATAGAAACATAGAATTAAAGGTCACAATGCATTTCAAGGTACCATTTAACATTGGTTGATGAATAGATGATATAGAGTGCGATGTGTTGCCCATGTAGGATTGTAGCATTATGCTTGGCCAAACTTGAAAGTTCGACTATTTTACTCTTCATAACGGAAGGCTCAAATGATACTCATGCACTCATGAGGGTAAGGAGTACCATGTTCGAGCTTTAACACCTAAAGAGGCCTATGGAAATCAACTCATTTTAGTGAGGGCACACGAGAAAAAAGAGATGGAGCTCAAGAACTTAGAGAATAGTGACAAAACAAAGAGAGCCACCCCATGATAGAAAAAACAGAATCCAGTAAAAAGAGCTCACAAAAGAGATAATGAGAGGATAAAAACCAATTAGCCCAAACTCGTGAGAATCAACTAATGCTCATTGACAAGCCGATCAAACATGTTTTCGCTAACACTAACCTTGCTTGTGTTTGCCTAGTTTGTTGGGTGTTTACCTAGTTTGTTGGGTGTTTGTGTGCATGCATACAATGGAAGCTTGAAGCCTCAAGGCAAAAATAAAGCTTGGGAGGATTCACAAGTATAGGAAGAACTAAGAGCTACTACTGACCACGAGGGACACCGGCGACCTCACAACCATTAACTACAAGCTTACATGTGATATGTCGAGGTCACCAAACCTTTATAGAAGTTCGTTCCATAAAATCGTGCAACCTTTATAGGCGTATCAAGGACTTATAATGGATCTAACCTTTGGTGTTGTTATCCATCCTGATTTTGAGGAGGAACCCTTTTTAAGGAGAGGCATGATGAGGTCATCCCTAGGGCCTACACCAATTAACAAGGATCGATGATAACCATATAATCCTTGCTGTTCAAAAGCCAAATAATGACTTATTGCGAGTATTGGATAACAGAGCGTACCAAGAAATGGAGCACAAGATTGACAGAGTGATAAGCTGCAGAACAGTGATCAAATACTACCAAGCTAGAAAGCTAGGGTAGATCGTATTCCATAGGGTTTCTTCTAATCGACTACTCAAATAAGCTGACAATTTATTCAGGTTTAAACACTTCGTGCGTGGTGTGAGTTCCACGACTTCTAAACTAAGATGCAAGAAAATTAAAATGAAATTGAAAGACAGAATGATTGGTTGGTTCAGACAGACGACAGACAAGCTTAGATTTTGAATCCCCCTTAGATCACCAAGGCAACAGCAATCAATAGATCAGCGGATTTCAATTCTCGTTCAATCAATTTCTATACACCACCATAACTCCTGACCCTTAGGTTTAAGACCGACGAACGTTCGCTCTATCCGTTCTAACTACCAAGATTAATTAGTCGCCCGGGTACGGTCGCCTCTCGCAACGACTTAACTTAACTGGTGCAATGACTAATGATTTATGAGTTACTCTTGCAGTGGATTAACCCTAATCGGTTCCTACAAAAGGCACACTCCAATTATAAGGTTAACTGGTTGATATGATGTTCTAAAGTGAGGCGAGCGTTCCCTTCTATCCTCAGCTTAACAAGAATCTAAGCTAGAAGATCAGGAAAGACAAGTTTTAATGTTTAAAGCAGAGAAGTTGTCTGGCGACAAACCCTAATTCAACACAAACCTAATCTAGGCGATCAATCAGAAAAGAAACATAAACAATCAAGAACAAAACAACCATGCAAAGAGAAACTGATTGAACTTTGAATCTAATCACCGCCGATCCGTGACCGCTTTAAAGCCCTGGGTCACTTAGGGTTCATCTAATCTAAGCTCTACGAGTTTAGTTACTCAAATTAGGAACAAGAGAATCGAAAACAAACAAGGAATACATCTCAGGTAGGAAGAACAGAGAAGAACTGTAAAACCTAATTTGACGAGTCTGTGAAGCTTCAATCTCCGGTAATCTTCAATCCAAGCTCCGAGTCTCCGAGGTGAAGGGATGGCGTCACAATCTCTCCACGATTCTTTGAACTCTCTAAACTCTCTCTCGAACTTCTAGGTCTGGAAATTATGATTGATATTATCAGGTATATCCCTTTTGGGCCGCAGGTTAAGTATTTATACTTAACCCTAATTCCGTCGGATTTTGCCTGACATTTTCGGCGAAAATAGTATGGAATTTTTGCTGAAAACATCCTTCAGTTGACATCAGTGGATTTGTGCTTGCATTTTCGCCGAAAATACTAAGGGATTTTCGGCGAAAACTCCTTTGTAAACCATGGCAGGAATTTGTTTGACTTGGTTGGCTCCTTGGACCGATTCCGGTGCGATTCCTCGATGTTCCAACACATTAGACACGTCCTTGGCTACTTTATTTGACGGCAAAAACCTGTGTTATCATAAAAACACTAGAAAACCATCAAATAGACCCGAAATGGGCCAAAGTAACACAAATGACACGAGATAGGGCAATTGATTGAATATTCGTTATTCTACCCTAAAAACCATGTCTTAAGCAAGAAAATGTCGCTTAAATGAGGCTGATAATCACGTCAAATCGAGTGTCATCAAAATACCCCACACTTAAGCTTTTGCTTGTCCTCAAGCAAACTGAATAGAAACGCTCATGTTCACAAATGATAAGATCGATTAAATTGGAGCTTAATCAAACACAATGAATTATTATACCGATAGTTCCTAGAACAAGAAACCTACCATGCATACTAATCAGCCAAACTACCTGGTCTCACTAATAAACTGCACACGACGAGTAATCGCAACCAATTATGCACGAATTTGACCTGACCGACCAGACTCCTCACACAGGAAATATATAGTACAATGGAAACTCTCACTCTCTGTGTTTAAGGACGTGTTTATGCTCTCAATCATTTTCTGTTACTGAATTCTGTCATAAGTTTGAAATTCGACCACATCTTCACCACTGTGACAACACGAGTAACTAGTCAAGAAGGACTTCCCTGCTAGGACTGTAACGAATTCTACACTACAAGGGTTTATGATGAGATGGATGATGGGGATGTATGATGATGGCTTTGTGCGGTGTAGCTTTCGACTAACTTCCCTCGAATCTAGCCTATGGCTTCCTACCATCTAACCAGACACGGGTGGAATAATGAACGCTCGTCCTATGATACCCTCAAGCAACCTAGCACTTTTTATTTTCTTTTAACACATTTTTTTTCTTTTCTGACTTTTCTTTTGACTTCGTTCTTCCATATGTAAGGAGAAGAACATTTATTGAACTTGAAACTTTTTGGCTTTTCTGATTTTTCTGATTTTTCTTACTTTTTTTTTCGAAATTTGCTTCTTTTCTTCTTTATTTTATTTTTTTCTTTGTGCCGATTTTTCTTTTAGTTGCTAGAGGGGTTTACACGTTTGGACATAACAGCTAAGACCACCTGTTTAATGGCTATAGGCAGGTTACCACAAACCGAATTCCGGTAGGTCAATCTAGAACTACAACCATAGGGTTCAACGGGGAATGAAAGAATGGGAAATGGCTTTTACTATATTATCGAACCGAAAGAACAGGCCAAGCTCAAGGGTTTAAACCTAATGGATTTTATCGTTGGGTAGGCTATCTGGCTTAGTAGCTGAATCTAGGTGCCCCTATCATTCTAGAACTCGTGTCATCGTGTGGTCTCGAGTAGGTCTCATGCAAATTCTAACACATTCAAGCAAACAGAAAATCACTCAGAAAAAAATTGAAATTGCAAGTTACGTGCAATGGATCAAAAGCTCACAGTTGGTTTGCTAGTCGGATTCGGTCATTTTCATGCAATCAAGGCTACAAACTACAAGTGTGATTTTTAAAATTCTGTTCTGACCAGGCAATTTAGCATCAAAGTATACACGTTGGTTCTCAAGTTCTAGGTTAAGCAGTCTAAGCATCATTATGACAGATTGAACAACAACTTAACATCAAAAATCAAGAACCGAGCAATTCTAATGCTAGAGAAACTGGAAAGGCACCGAGAAACACACAACACACAATTAAGGGCAATCAAGTTCATGCAAGGTTCTCTAGAATCCTACCCCACACTTCAATCGTTCTGTGTCCTCACAGGACTAAACTAGAGTAGAGAGATACGAAGAACCTAGAATGAGATGGTCGGTGTAGGGGATGAGCACGGATAGCCCGGAGCGGAGCGGAGTAGCTACTCGAGTTCCTACAAAACAAAAACAACAAATAGATCAAAAGGATACCGGGACAAGTGTCCCGGATCCACACAGAATAAAAGTCGTAACGGAGAAGGTTAAGGGGAATTTTGAAAATATTTTGACTCTTTTTTTTTCAAATTCACGGCACGACACTCCTAGAGCAATCTAGAAGATCTAAGCTCAAGCAGTTCAGAAAAAATCACACCGAAACCGCAGGCACGCAAAACGAGGTAGACAGAATTTAAACTCGTCGAAATTCAAAAATCAACATGTCAAAAGTTTTGAAATTGAAAACCCAACAACTAACCTTTAAGACACGACTCAAGAAAATGGACGGAAAGTGACGAAGTTGGACAAAAACGTGAAAAACTTGTTTCGGGGATAACCGGAGCTACAGAGCTCCGATTTGGACGATCAAGTATGCTTGGAATCGGACCGAAAAAAGGAAGCTGATTTCAAAACAGACACAAGTTTTCGGCGAAAATTTAAGAAGTTTTTCACCGAACACTTCTTTGAAAATCGGTAAAAATAATGCAGACGATCACTGTTTGAAAATTGTGAAATGTTTTCGGCGAGAACTTTTAATTCTCGCTGAAAACCTATTTAAAACGTTTTTTCTTCTTTTTTTTTCAAAACCCAACCGAAAAAAATTCAAAATGAAAGGAAATTAAGCTGACACTTTGGCTCCCCCAAACCTGATTCGAACGACGAAAAAGACTAACTCAAAAATTCAAAAATGGACTCCAGCCGTGGGTTGCCTCCCACGAAGTGCTCTTGCTTAACGTCCTTGAGCCGGACGATACCTGGTCGGCGATCAAGAGACATCGCAACTCAGGATTTCTCTTAGGCCCGAGTCGGAGTTCATGAAATATGGCCTTGGGGATCCTCCGGCAAGTGTGAACTTCTTCCCGTTTGCGTGAATTAACTTGGTTCGTTCTTCGGGAAGATGACCAGAGATTTCAAATGGCCCGAACAGTTCTTTCGAATGAGCGTCCTTCAGAGGATCACTCTTCTCCGGTGGCTTGGTAGACGGCGGCTGAGCAATCGGCTTCCAAACCGCCTTCGTCTTCTCTTTATTCTCCTTCTTTATCTCGCCAGGATCTTTAACTTTTGGCGATTCATGAAGAGATGCCGTCGGATCCTCCTTCTTTCTCGGCTTTTGTGCCGGCAGCTCATTCTTCAGATTAGGGACCTGTCCACCACCTGGCAAGCAAATTTCTGAAAAAACTCTAGCTTTTTCATTAGTAACGGAGTTGACCAAAGCCAACTCCACAGCTTCAACAGATAAGCAATGCATCTCTTCTTTGACTGGGACTTGCATACCGTCCTTGAGGCGGAATGTCATGGTGTCCTTGCCGACCCTTAATGTCAACGAGCCATTCGGGACATTAATGGTAATGCCGGCTGTCGCCATAAACGGTCGGCCTAGGAGAAGAGTGACTTCTTCCTCTCGAGTATCCATGACAACAAAGTCAGTCAGAATAGTAAAAGGACCACATCGGACAACACATTTTCTATTATTCCCCTAGGTAGTTTAACAGATCTGTCGGCAAACACTAAATGCATGCTAATTGGTTTCAACTCTCCTAGGTTCAATTTCTCAAACAGACAAGTAGGCATAACATTAATAGAAGCACATAGATCAATTACACTACGATCAATCTTCACATCATTAATAGTGCAAGGCAAAGTAAAAACACCGGGATCTCGACACTTAGCTGGGGGTGGTATGGGTGTCGCATGGCCCTGGATAGCAGAGCATTCTTCCTCGAGGGAGACGGGAGACAACTCTTCCTTCTTCTTGTTCTTAACAGGATCCTTTGCGATTTTGTCAGCCTCCGGTATCACCTGGATAGCGTCAGTAACTGGTGTATTCATATTCGTGTTCTTCAAGTATCCATACCACTTTCTGTACCGGGTATCATGATCTTTCTCTTTTGATTGCGCAGCCTTAGGAAATGGAATCCGAGGTTGATATGGAGGGAGAGGTGGCGCGGGTGCCGTCTTTGCCAGGGGAGGCGGGGCAGTCACCTCCTCTTCTTCTTCTCTATCCTCCTCCTTGATCTCTGGCTTGTCAATGGCTATAGCATCAGGAATTATGGCCGGTTCAGGAGCTACAGAATCAGCTGATTGCTTGTCGCTTCTTGTGGAGACGGCCTTGACGTGCTCCTTTCTAATGGTAGAGTCGACTTGAACCGATGATTGATTAAGGAGGGGGCTACTAGTTAGCAAGCTAAACATGTTATTAATCATGCTCTCCATTCGTTGACCTCGAGCTTCATGTTCTTGATTTATGACGGCTTGAAGCTTAAATTTCTCCTCATAGTTATCGAGCCTTGCCATGATCAAGTTGAGCTTCTTGTCTACCTCAATATCCCTTGTGTTCCCTGATGTAGATCTCTGAGGTTGATCTTGATAACTATCGCTCAAGTACTGATTCTGACTCTGGTTGAATCCGAAACTATAAGGAGGACGCTCTTGGAAGCTTCCTTGGGTAGCATCTTTGATTGTTGGTGAAGCCTTGATCAATAAAGTTCACTTCCTCTGAAGACCAGTTACCGAAAATATTCTTCATTTCTTTCTGTACTTCAACCTTGATCTGATCTTCACGGCTTGGTCGGCTCTTAGCTGCTCCAAACTGTCTCTCCCAGCTTCTAGATTTGGATGCGCAGTTTGTAAAGTGAAGAAGAGCAGCTTCTGGTGTGAGTGCGGTGTAGTCTCCATCAGCTAAGGAGTTAACCCATTCAGATGACTCTTCGTTCATACCCCAAACAAAGATCTCAGCTAGTTGCCTCTGAGTGAAGCCATGATGAGGGCAATCGTGGAGGAGTTCCTGGAATTCATTCCAAGCATCATGTAAACTTACTCCTTCTCTCTGTCTGAACCTTGAGATGTTTTTCCTATAAGCAGTTGTTCTGGAAGGAGGGAATTATTCCTCTACGAATTCCTGAGCAAGAGTCTCCCAGTCAGTGTAGTAGCCATGTGGTTTGCCAGTGAGCCACCTCTTAGCTGCACCTTTCAGAGAGAACGGGAAAGCTCTCAAGCAAAGAGTGTTCTTGTCGAGATTTCCGTTCTTGAAAGTGCTGCAGAGATCAAGGAAATCCGCCAGATGCGTGCACAGATTGTCTAATGGCCTGCCTTCAAATTGTAAATCCCTAGAGATCATTTCCAGGAAGGGGATCTTGATCTCATAGTCAGGACCGTCTTCATTGCGCGACACAAAGATGGAAGAACGAACACTAGTAGCACTTGGCTTATTGTAATCCGCAAGACTCTTTTGAGCAGCCATTGCGGTAGGGGAAGGTGGATCGAAAGTGATTTGCTTCTGAATTTTCTTAACCTGCAAGAGACAAAAACAAACACAACCGGTGAAAAATCGAAGTGTGATGGAAAATGAAAGATAGAAAATAGAAGAATAAAATGCCAACTCTTCTTTCAAACAATATAGAAGAGTCCCCGGCAATGGCACCAATTTGATGAGCTGCAGAATAGTGATCAAATACTACCAAGCTAGAAAGCTAGGGTAGATCGTATTCCACAGGGTTTCTTCTAATCGACTACTCAAAGAAGCTGGCAATTTATTCAGGTTTAAACACTTCGTGCGTGGTGTGAGTTCCACGACTTCTAGACTAAGATGCAAGAAAATTAAAATGAAATTGAAAGACAGAATGATTGGTTGGTTCAGACAGACGACAAACAAGCTTAGATTTCGAATCCCCCTTAGATCGCCAAGGCAACAGCAATCAACAGATCAGCGATTTCAATTCTCGTTCAATCAATTTCTATACACCACCATAACTCCTAACCCTTAGGTTTAAGACCGGCGAACGTTCGCTCTATCCGTTCTAACTACCAAGATTAATTAGTCACCCGGTACGCTTGCCTCTCGCAACGACTTAACTTAACTGGTGCAATTACTAATGATTTATGAGTTACTCTTGCAGTGGATTAACCCTAATCGGTTCCTATGAAAGGCACACTCCAATTATAAGGTTAACTGGTTGAATTGATGTTCTAAAGTGAGGCGAGCGTTCGCTTCTATCCTCAGCTTAACAAGAATCTAAGCTAGGTGATCAGGAAAGACAAGTTTTAATGTTTAAAGCAGAGAAGTTGTCTGGCGACAAACCCTAATTCAACACAAACCTAATCTAGGCGATCAATCAGAAAAGAAACATAAACAATCAAGAACAAAACAACCATGCAAAGAGAAACTGATTGAACTTTGAATCTAACCACCGCCGATCCGTGACCGCTTTAAAGCCCTGGGTCACTTAGGGTTCATCTAATCTAAGCTCTACGAGTTTAGCTACTCATATTAGGAACAAGAGAATCGAAAACAAACAAGGAATACATCTCAGGTAGGAAGAACAGAGAAGAACTGTAAAACCCAATTTGACGAGTCCGTGAAGCTTCAATCTCCGGTAATCTTCAATCCAAGCTCCGAGTCTCCGAGGTGAAGGGATGGCGTCTGATGCTACAGTTTTAGCGGTATAAAATAACTAACCTACCGAAGTAGACTAGATCGTATTCCACAGGGTTTCTACTAATCGACTACTTAAAGAAGCTGGCAAATTACTCAGGTTTAAACACTTAGTGCGCGGTGTGAGTTCCACGACTTCTAATCTAATAAAGCAGGAAAATAAAAGACAGAAAAGTAAAAAGTTGACTAACGAGAAGATAGACGAACTTAGATTTCGAATCCCCCTTAGATCACCAGAGCATTGGCAATCAACAGATCAGCGGTTTTCAATTCTAATTCAATCGGTTTCTCTACACCACCATAACTCCTTACCCTTAGGTTCAAGACTGGCGAACGTTCGCTCTATCCGATCTAACTACCAAGATTAACTAGCCGCCCGGGTACGGTCGCCTCTCGCAACGACATAATTAACTGGTGCAATTACTAACAATTTATGAGTTACTCTTGCAGTGGATTAACCCTAATCGGTTCCTACGAAAGGCACACTCCAATTATAAGGTTAACTGGTTGAATTGATGTTTTAAAGAGAGGCGAGCGTTCGCTTCTATCCTCAGCTTAACAAGAATCTAAACTAGGTGATCAAGGAAGACAAGTTTATGCGCCAAAGCAGGAAGATGTCTGGCGACTAACCCTAGCTTGCAAAAACCTAATCTAGGCGACCAACCAGAAAAGAAACATAAACAAAGAAGAACAAATCAAACATGAATGAGAAACTGATTGAACTTTGAATCTAATTACCGCCAATCCGTGACCGCTTTAAAGCCCTGGGTCACTTAGGGTTCATCTAATATAAGCTCTACAAGTCCAGTTACTCATATCAGAAACAAGAGAATCAAAGGCAACAATGAAGATCATCATACAGAGGAAGAACAGATAAGAACTGAAAAACCTAATTCTGACGACTCCCGCGAAGCTTCAATCTCCTAGATCTTCAACTTTAACCTCCGAGTTTCTCAAGGTGAAGGATGGCGTTATGATCTCCCCACGGATCTTCGAACTCTCTAAACTCTATCTATTGACCCTAGAGTCGGCTGACTCTCAAAAGTCTGATTTGTGTAAAGATGAATAATAATTCGTGAGGTCCCCTCTGTCTGCCGGCTGCCTCTATTTAAATAGGTACGATTAGGTTTCCAATACAGCGCCGGATTTGGAAGGAATTTTCGCCAAAAATATCAAATAATTTTCGGCAAAATCTTTAGTTAAAATCCCCTGTGTGATTTCTTCTAGGATTTTCGGTGAAAACTTCCTAAAGTTTTCGCCGAAAACTTCAGTATGAATCAGCTTGTGAGTTTCTGAAGGTAATTTTCGCCGATATCCTCATAGTCTTTTCGGCGAAAACATTGTGCTGGGCAGTTGGATCTTCGGTTCTGACTCTGGTTCGATATCTGGATCGATTCTGGTTCACTCCTTGAGGTCTTGAACACGTCAGTGGCTACATAAATGATGGCAAAAACCTGTGCTTTCACAAAAACACTAGAAAACCATCAAATAGACCCAAAAGGGCCAAAGTAACCAAATCGGTAGGAAATAGGGTAGTTGAGTGAACATTCGCTATTTTACTCCTAAAACCACGTTTGAAGCAAGGAATGTGGCTTAAATGAGGCTGATAATCACGTCAAATCGAGTGTCATCAATACCCCACACTTAAGCTTTTGCTTGTCCTCAAGCAAACTGAACTAGAACACACTCAAATTCACAAATGACACGAGATTAAACCAAGATTCAATTCTAACAATTTGGTTTAGACTGTTCCACGTAGAAAGAGTGACCTACACATGCAAGAACATCAACCAGACAAGTTTTCGATCTCACTAATTTCTGCACACTTCAAGTAGTGGTTTTAACAAAGCTCGTTTCTTGGCAAAATAATTAATCATAATTAATCGACTACGATAACACCAATTCTAATCAAAAAGACTTTAAGCTCTAGCGATGATGTGGATGCGGAGGTAGGAAAAATGACGTGGCTATGGACTCGACTTCATCCGTTTCTAGATCTGTACGTTACATGTTCTAGCTAGGACCGATTTAAACAACAATTTCTTTCAAGATTCAAACTTTCTTTAATTTATTTACTGCATACTAGTGCTCGATACCAAACACTTCACTTAGGTGTTGGACCTGCCTAGCTCACAGTATTTGTGCTTATGCTAGTGCTAAACCCGAACACTTCACTTAGGTGTCGGGCTTGCCTAGCTTTATTTTCAGCACTTTAAAGAACTTAACATATCATTTGAACAACTTAATTACTTGATTCAACAATTTAGCCATTTGATCATAGCTAGTTATAACTTTTTACACAAGATTTCGAATTAGATTTCCGCCTAATCTCAAGCCACAATCACAGGTGAACAAATATGGAGTGAAAAACATGGGAGGAACTAGCATTTATCATCTTAGAACGGTGTTATCGAGCTTTGTTATTAACAAACCAATTAATTCAATTAATTCAAATTTCAACTACCGAAGTGATTCGTGATCTGTTCTGACCTAGACTCATTTAATATCAGTTTCGACACGTTGGTTACAGGTTCTAAGTGGAACAGTCTAGAAGTCATTGTTCAAAATTGAAGTCAATTTAACATCAAAAGTCAAGAATTGAGCAATTCTATGCTAGAGAAATTTCAAAAATGAACCATAGAATCACAAAAAATCAAGCAAGATCATGCATAATCCTAGAATCCTACCCCACACTTAAACGGTTTTGTGTCCTCACAGAACTAATCTAGAGTAGAGAGATACGAAGAACCTGGAAGGTGATGGTCGGTATAGCGGATGAGCACGGAGAGTCCGGAGTGGAGCGAAGTAGCTACTCAAGTTCCTACACAATAAAAACAACAAAAAGATCTAAAGGATACCGGGACAAGTGCCCCGGATCCACACATAATAAAAGTCGAACAAAGACGGTTAGGGGAATTTTGAAAATATTTTGACTCTCTTTAAGTGGAGGATTGGGTGGTTTTCAAAATAGTTTTCGGCGAAAATAAGAGGGTGTTTTCGCCGAAAATTTTAGTTCAAATGCACTGCCGGTTTTTCAAGTGTGTTTTCGCCGAAAGTAACCATATGTTTTCGCCAAAAATAAGCGTTAAAATCACTGCCTGGTTTTCAAGTTCAATTTCGCCGAAAACATTATAAATTTCGGACCGAAAATATGAAACAGGGAGGTTCAGTGAAAACCAAAAGGCGATTTCACCGAAAATTTTGAACACTACGATTGAAAATATTTTCGCAAATCTGGCCAACTTCAGAAAATCACAGTTAAATCCAAAAAAATCGGAACGACCTCAATCAACTTGCGACTGACTCTTTGACACACAGATTCTACATGAAAAATAATAAATCAAAAAAACTGACACTTTTGGCTCCCCTGAACCGACTCTAAAATACTAAGATCGACAAAAAATTAAAAACAGACTCCAGCCGTGGGTTGCCTCCCACGAAGCGCTCTTGTTTAACGTCCGTGAGCCAGACGGTACCTGTTAGGGACCCCAACTCAGAAGCTCCTTGAAGTCAATCGTCTTCTTCAAGGTGTGCGGTTGAGTGCCATGTAGCACTCCAGCAAGGTGATGTAGCCGGTAGTGCTCCAGTAGATCGCGGTTCTGGTTGGATGACCAGTTCTTCTTGACTTCTCCTTCTGGAGGAGGAAAGAGGTAGTACGGCATGGCATGGTCAATGATCTCCATCTTCTCCACCTGATGCTCATCAAGAGGTCTCTCAGGATCGAGTGTGTATACTTCCAAATCCTTGACGTCTTCGATTCCCATGTGCTCGTCTCTGGTTTGATCTATACGTTGGCTTGGCGGAAGCTCAATTGAGGATACCCTTGATTTCTTCGTGCTCCTCTTCAGCTTCAACTTCAAGATGGATTGGCTCTATGTCTTCATCAACCGCCACCGCCAAGGATTCTTCATCAGATGCTTCTTGCTCGCAATAGTCATGGGTGAGATTGTCATGTTCATCTTCGTACGACTCTTGAGCATCTTCTTCCATTAGTGGATTTGGTTTCTCGAGCTCGACATCCACCATGTTACGAGCTTGTAGCTTCGAAAGGAGATTATCCAAGGCGGATTCTACTTTTGCCGTCTGTTGTCAATGCTGATGAGCCGGTATATACACATCTTGGTGATTTTGTTGGTGGTGTGTAGCTTCAGGCTCTTCTTCGAAATGTTCTGGAGCATCTTCTCCCTTCAATTGCCCTAGTCGCTTGAGCGCGGCGTTCCATGCATCAACAGCATCGTCCATTGATTGGAGGTTGTCGATCGCGGCTTGGGTGCTTGCCATCCATTGTTGATGCTCATAAGTCTTCAATATATGGTGCTTCATTGATGTACCACCCTTGGTACTGGTCATCCCACCTATAATCCTGCATAATTAAAACTCAAAAAGCACTACCCAGGTAAATCATGGAAATATGGAGGAAAATTAAATGGTAAGGCGGAAAGGTAGAAGAATAATTTGCCAACTCTTCTTTCAAACAATTAGAAGAGTCCCCGACAACGGCGCCAATTTGATGCTGCAGTTTTAGCGGTATCAAATAACTAACCTACCGAAGTAGACTAGATCGTATTCCACAGGGTTTCTACTAACCGACTACTCAAAGAAGCTGGCAAATTACTCAGGTTCAAACACTTAGTGCGTGGTGTGAGTTCCACGACTTCTAATCTAATAAAGCAGGAAAATAAAAGACAGAAAAGTAAAAGGTTGACTAACGAGAAGATAGACGAACTTAGATTTCGAATCCCCTTTAGATCACCAGAGCATTGGCAATCAACAGATCAGCGGTTTTCAATTCTAATTCAATCGGTTTCTATACACCACCATAACTCCTTACCCTTAGGTTTAAGACTGGCGAACGTTCGCTCTATCCGATCTAACTACCAAGATTAACTAGCCGCCCGGGTACGGTCGCCTCTCGCAACGACTTAATTAACTGGTGCAATTACTAACGATTTATGAGTTACTCTTGCAGTGGATTAACCCTAATCGGTTCCTACGAAAGGCACACTCCAATTATAAGGTTAACTGGTTGAATTGATGTTTTAAAGAGAGGCGAGCGTTCGCTTCTATCCTCAGCTTAACAAGAATCTAAACTAGGTGATCAAGGAAGACAAGTTTATGCGCCAAAGCAGGAAGATGTCTGGCGACTAACCCTAGCTTGCAAAAACCAAATCTAGGCAACCAACCAGAAAAGAAACATAAACAAAGAAGAACAAATCAAACATGAATGAGAAACTGATTGAACTTTGAATATAATTACCACCAATCCGTGACCGCTTTAAAGCCCTGGGTCACTTAGGGTTCATCTAATCTAAGCTCTACAAGTTCAGTTACTCATATCAGAAACAAGAGAATCAAAGGCAACAATGAAGATCATCATACAGAGGAAGAACAGATAAGAACTGAAAAACTTAATTCTGACGACTCCCGCGAAGCTTCAATCTCTGGATCTTCAACTTTAAGCTCCGAGTTCTCCGAGGTGAAGGATGGCGTTATGATCTCCCCACGAATCTTCGAACTCTCTAAACTCTATCTATCGACCCTAGAGTCGGCTGACTCTCAAAAGTCTGATTTGTGTAAAGATGAATAATAATTCGTGAGGTCCCCTCTGTCTGCCGGCTGCCTCTATTTAAATAGGTACGATTAGGTTTCCAATACCGCGCCGGATTTGGAAGGAATTTTCGCCGAAAATATCAAATAATTTTTGGCGAAATCTTTAGTTAAAATCCCCTGTGTGATTTCTTCTAGGATTTTCGGCGAAAACTTTAGGAAGTTTTCGCCGAAAATTTCAGTGTGAATTAGCCTGTGAGTTTCTGAAGGTAATTTTTTGCCGAAATCCTCAGTCTTTTCGGCGAAAACATTGTGCTGGGCAGTTGGATCTTCGATTCTGACTCTGGTTCGATTTCTGGATCGATTCCGGTTCACTCCTTGAGGTCTTGAACACGTCCGTGGCTACATAAATGATGGCAAAAACCTGTGCTTTCACAAAAACACTAGAAAACCATCAAATAGACCTAAAAAGGGCCAAAGTAACCAAATCGGTAGGAAATAGGGTAGTTGAGTGAATATTCGCTATTTTACTCCTAAAACCACGTTTCAAGCAAGGAAATGTCGCTTAAATGAGGCTGATAATCACGTCAAATCGAGTGTCATCAGCGTCAAGATCTCTCCACGATTCTTTGAACTCCCTAAACTCTCTCTCGAACTTCTAGGTCTGGAAATTATGATTGATATTATGAGGTATATCCCTTTTGGGCCACAGGTTAAGTATTTATACTTAACCCTAATTCCGCCGGATTTTGCCTGACATTTTCGGCGAAAATAGTATGGAATTTTCGCCAAAAATTCCTTCACAAAAGGGGATGACCGCCAGCTGTTTCTTCTGTGGTTTTCGGTTCAACAGTTTTCGGCGGAAACTTAGTGTTTTCGCCGAAAACATCCTTCAGTTGACATCAGTGGATTTGTGCTTGCATTTTTGCCGAAAATACTAAGGGATTTTCGGCGAAAACTCCTTTGTAAACCAGGGCAGGAATTTGTTTGACTTGGTTGGCTCCTTGGATCGATTCTGGTGCGATTCCTCGATGTTCCAACGCATTAGACACGTCCTTGGCTACTTTATTTGATGGCAAAAACCTGTGCTATCATAAAAACACTAGAAAACCATCAAATAGACTCGAAACGGGCCAAAGTAACACAAATCACACGAGATAGGGCAATTGATTGAATATTCGTTATTCTACCCTAAAAACCATGTCTTAAGCAAGGAAATGTCGCTTAAATGAGGCTGATAATCACGTCAAATTGAGTGTCATCACAGAGAATATTGGGCAGTGTTAGGGTTGGTCACCACCGACCAAAGCCCTAACTAG
Organism: Linum lewisii; assembly: GCA_034768395.1. Classification (NCBI taxonomy): domain Eukaryota; kingdom Viridiplantae; phylum Streptophyta; class Magnoliopsida; order Malpighiales; family Linaceae; genus Linum; species Linum lewisii. The sequence continues at coordinate 53,140,819 of CM068300.1, read as the reverse complement.
GTGATCACACGTGACCACACTGTGTCGTTCCACGCCAAGAAAATCTATGAACCCTTCAGAACTTTAGAATATGAAACTACGCCATGGGAGAAATATAACATGATCGAGAGACCATGGCAAACATAAGTCAACGGTACGGATTTTAAAGTATACTGAACCATACCATGACCGATGATGGAATGTTGTTGATGTATGAGGTCTTGATATTGATGTCTGGCCTCGCGATACCGCTAATGTCAATTTGTGGTATCACTGATGGCGGGCCAAGTGATGCCATTATACAGGGTCGAGCCGTGACATCACTGATGTGGGGCCTGAAGATCCGAAGGTGCTGAGTTGTGTCATCAATGGTTCCAGACTCGGAGGTATATTAATGTGGAGACATGATATCCATGATGTCGATTCGAGTGTCCGAGGCTAAGGGATAAGTTGAAACCCTAAATTTTTCGCTATTGGACTAAGACGTGCCAACCCTTCTACTAGGTGTCCTAGACCCCTATACACCTTTAACACACATCCCCGAGCCCAGAAAATTGATGGATCAAGGATTCCACCTAAATCCTTATGGAGTAGGATTCCTCAGACACGACGAATCGAGAAACCCTAATTCCACCCGAATTAGGTTTTATAGGGTTGGACGCGTTCCAAATGTGCCTCCCACATGTCTCATTTGACTTTTTGAATACTTCCTTAATTATTTTTATTCATTATTAGATTATTTTGAGTCCAAGTCACCTTTGGACAATTTGTTTTTTTTTCTTTTTATTATAGTAATCGACTTAGGATTGTAAGGCCTTTGACCGACCCCCACCCCCTATATAAGGGAGGGTTCTTTCTTTGTAAGAGCAAGCATTGGCTCAAAGAAAATCATATTTCTTAAAGAACTTATTAATTCTTGATATCTTCCTACCTTGGCGTGTTGTTGATAGGTTAGAGAGATGGTTGATTTTCTAGGTTATCACCCCTAGTTTGTGGCACCATTCGACTTTGATACTTAAGGTTCATGGTTGTTTAGCTACAGGTTCTGAGTCCATTTCCATCTAATCCATTGGTTTTTTTTAATCTCTTGATCATCAGATAGAAGGTGTCGAGTCTTGGCTGATAGATAACCCTGGTTCACATAAACTTTCAAGCCAAATTTCTAGATGTCAGGTAAGCTCCCTATGTCATTACTGGCGACCCTAGCCTGGATGACATCTCTCAAACCCAAAACGAATGGCTTCTTCAGGTTTTCCCCACCTTTTCCAACTACACAAGCCCTTCAATTTGAAGTAGTACCCAACCATTGTTAAGCTACCATGCTTCAAGCTAAAAAAACTTAGCTCGCTTATTCCTTTGAATCTATTCTTGCATGTACTCCTTTGTTGACTAAACAAGAAAACCTTTCCATCCCAGAAAATAGTGGTCTTCCTCCACCTCTGTGATGTTGTTACACCAATCCTTAGATACCCCTCAACAGGAAGACAAAATAGCACAAATTTTTCACAAGAGTATCATCCAGGTAGACAACGAATTTTTGTGTGTCTCTCAGCTAGTCAACAATTATCTTGGGATCCATGTAGTCCCCCCCCAAGATCAATCCACTGATCTCAAATAAGTTACTCAAATTTAGTATATGAGGCGGTCTCTCATGCTTAGATGTTGCAACCTTTGGGTTCCTTGGGTACTATCACACTCACTACACAAGAGGAGGGAGAAAGGCCATTTAGTGATTCGGATTTATTTGGATTTTGCAAGTAAACTAGTTTTGTTACTGAATGATACAGGAGGTAAATATTCATGATACTGAAGTTCCAAACACAAACTAGTCATTCTACATATCAGACATACATCACAAACAAGTTAACATTCAAGTGGAACACCTTGTAGTCTATTGGTGAAGTAACTACAGCTCTATGAAAGAGGTCACAGGTTCAAAACCACACTCAATCATAAAAAAAAAACAAGTTAACATTCAAGTAACCTAAAAGTTCACCTAACCCTAACAGTTTCTCCTGTAAACATAACATGAACAACTAGCTGTGATGGGGATCCTAGTTGATTGGATTCTCCTAAAACCCAACTTCCACATTGGGTGAAGAATTGGAATCCAACTAGTGATCTTTACTCTACTCTGATCAAGAACAAATATCCAGAAGGATTCAAATACAAAACCTTAACTCTAGAGAACCAATAGCGTCAAACAATAAATATAGAAGAGGATGAACAGCTTCTGAGTTTTCTAGGATGTGAGGTGCATATATTGCTTCATGGGCAACATGCATGGGACCCTGGTGGGTGACAAAAGAGAAATTTTTTCCCCTAGACAAAATTTAATAACAGCCATTAGATAATCTAGTATTAGATCCAACAGCAGCCACAAACTAGTATTTAAATGAGTATTTATTGACTCCATTTTTTTTTACCTTTTTGCCATTTTTTCCTGCGTCCACTAACCTAGGTAAATCGCCTCCCCCTCTTGCTCAATTTAACCCACAACCGCCTCTTTCACCTCCGCCGGCACTGACTGGAGTTGAAAGGCGTTTGTCGTCACCGTTTCCAAGACCCTCACCGCATGTTCCACCTTTTTCATACTTCGCAGTCGCCTAAGGAAGGAAGGAATCCCTTCAAAAAACAAGAACGCAAACCCATCCCTCTTTCAGAGATGTGTTGATTCGCCACCGCCGGTCAACCTCATATCTTCGCTGCCATCAATTCCAAAACGGTACAAGTACTTTTCTATTTCCCCCAATCTCAATTGCATGGATGTTTCTGTGTCTAGTTGTGAATAAAATTGAGTACCTGTAAGAGAATCTCTGAACCGCCGTCGTCGGGTCAATTACGCTATACGTTGCTCGTTGATCCTACACTATCGACAGCCGTATATTAATTCCAGGTACTAGTATTATTTTAATTCCCCCCCCAATCTCAATTTCATGTCAATATATTCATTCGCCTGTTTTTTGAGGATGTAATGAGGATGAGAGGGTGGAGCGCAAAGATGTAAAAGATCGACTGGACAAAAAGGGTGATTTGGAGAAATGGTGTCAACTGTATGTATTGTACTTAACTGGCACCCTCGAGTATGTATTGTTCAAGTATTATGCAACTTCTTATTAAGTGTGTAAAAGTTTTTGTAGTGAAAATGCTACTGCTAGTATCACAAATTGTAATACTAGTACTGATTTCGGTATACTAGTATTAGAAGTAATATTATTATTCTTGTATTACAAGCATACTGACTTCTAAATACTAGTATTAGAAGTAATACTAGTATTCTTTTGCCGTATAGGGTATTATTCAGAATCACTTATGCAATTTATATGAGATTTTTCCCCCATTAGGGTGTCGTATAAATCCAATTCTCAATCAAGGGTGGTGTGAAATTTAATCCCCAATCTAGGGTGTTTTGTGCTGAGTGTATATATAGGTCGCCAATAGAGCTGGCGATTTCTTTACTTTTTCCTTTATCGCCAATATAGTTGTCGTTTTACCATTTAAGTTGTCAGACCCATTTTATATGGGGTGGGGATATAGTTTTTTTTTATAATAGGCTAAGGGGTCCTTGTATTATTGAAAGATAACAAAAACGCCCTTGTTGGGGCCTAGGATCGTATCCGCTGTCAACGATCGCGCGACATTTCACACATCGGAAGCAGACAGACTCAGACAGCGGCCCATAGTATCGCCTTCAGACCCTTGCGCTCTCAAGGCCATACTCGGGGGCAATTGATGGGCCCTAGGATCGTATCCGCCCTCAAGGGCCCCATGGCGGTCCCTTGCTCGGGAGCGGACATCAGACCGCCTTTAGTGAGGATCACCTGTCATTGACAAGACAGGAATGCGGCCACCGCCATGTACTATTGATGGTGACCCCTTGCGGGCCAATTGGAGCAAGACACGTGGGCCTGGCTACACCCGTTCGGACCTATAAATAAAGAGGTCCCCCATTCAGAAGAGGACAACACAACATACCCAGGACCATACGCCTAATACTACAAGCTTCTGCGCTGTACGCTAAGGGCTATCGGTTCCGCCCTCACCAAAGGGCTCTCGCCCGGTGCTTCTCTGTAACCCATTCTCCCAATACTACCGATATACTTACTAGCTCATATATGTACTAACCTCCTTATACGTCCGCCCTGCAAGGTACCACCCGCCAAGGCCCAGAGGCACCCCGAGGGCAGATTTGTTGCTCAAACCTCCAAAGAACCAGTATTGATCCACTGGTCCAAGTGGGCGGATCAATTGGCGCGCCAGGAAGGGGATAGCTAAACGTCTGATTCCCGAAAGACAAATAACATGCAAAATTTGGAGGAAAATCCCACGAGCGGTAACCCCGCGGGAACGCTTGTCACCCCGACCAAACAAGTCATCCCGGCGGGTGTCCCCCGAGACCCTCGCCTTCATGTAGACACATCCTTGGAATGGATACACAAAGCCCCCCCCCCCCCCCCCCCCGAGCCGCCCTCTTGGGCTGGGGGCGGTCGAAGAGGAGTCTCACACCCCCCACCATTGGGAGGCATAACCGGAGAAACTCAGGCCCACAGACCCGTTGCTCTTCCTACTGTGGGGGACCTCGTGGCCCAGGTGGCCGATCTGCAAAGACAGAACACTGAAATGGCGGCAATGATGAAATTCCTGGTGGGCAAGGCGACACCAGGAAGTCACGCAGAAGGCTCATCCGGCGGATTGGCTCCCGGCATGGCAGGACTCGGATGAAATGTACAGACTGTTCCTCCCACGCCACCAGTCAGGCCCTAAACAACTCGCTATGAGGCATCCTCTTGACAAGAGTCTCCTCAGCGTCCCCCCCGCAAGGATTCATGCCGCCAGCGATCAAGGCATACGACGACACTGGTGATCCCGACCAGCATCTGCTAACGTTTACCATCGCCATGCAGATGTTCACGGCCCCGGACGCCACCTACTGCCGCACGTTCCCAGGTACATTAACCGGAGCTGCGCTGACCTGGTTGGAGGTTTGGTAGAAGGAATTATAAAAAGCTGGGAAGACTTCTGCCAACTCTTTCTCCACAAGTTCTCAAACCAAAAGGAGGCGGTAACTTATCCGCTTTTTGGAGCTTAAAAAAGAACCGATCAGAGACCCTCCTGCAATACTACGAAAAATGGGCCAAGGCAGTTGCGGCGGTGCCCAACCTCGCGCTGGACATCGTGCTTCACTACATCCAGACCACTACGCTCAGTACCGAGCTTGTGATAAGAATTTTACCAAGGTCGTATTCCACGGGTCCTCTCATAAGCTAATACTCACAAAGTTCATGAACGGTCTAAACATTTAAAATTGAGTTTTGGTTTTGAAAGAGAACAAATCAAAAGCATAAGCAACAAGGAAAAACTAACAAGTGAAATTGAGGATCAAAAAAAGAGAGAAGGGAGTTTAGCTTAGCAAGGGGTTTCTTCAAGCTCAAGGTTCATGAAAGCTAGATTGAATCTCAAGCAACGATGTGTAAACTAATGACCATGCAATTCACTCAAGTAGAATCAACGAACTCTCGCACAATTGACTCTCTACTCCTAGACCAAATGCACCATGCTCTCGCTATGTGAACAAAGGTAATGGAGTGCTTTAACTAGCTCAATGAAATGCTCAACACTTGATTTCTATGCTAACATTCATCTAACACAAGGTAAATGATGCAAGATACTCTCATGTCAATCATATAACACTAGTCTAGCAATCAAAAGGGTCTCTCAACCTTCAATTGAAAGAAAACTCAATGCACACCAAGTGTTTGATAAAATGACAACAAGGAAAAACAAGCTCAAAATGATTGCAAATGCATAATCCAATCTCTCAAATCATCCAATTACAGTCCTACAACCTTAGATCAACATCAATCAATCATTCTCATGTATTGAAAGACATAAACAATACCAAAAGAACAATCAAGCTCTAATGGCTACAAAGCACAAGGTCTAGGATCATCATCTTACACAAATGGCTAAGAGAAACTCAATCCATACAATCAATCATCTATCCTAGCTTGATCCATCCCCCACTAAACTAAACCTAAGCTTAGCCTAGCATAACCATGGAAGAAACCTGAAATTGAGTAGAGGAGACCATCCTTCTTCCATGGAGGATCTTCCTACTTGGCTCTTCAAGCTTCAATCCAAGGTGTGGAAGGCTTTACTTAGAATCTTGATCTTCAATTTGATCAACAAAGGAGGGAGGATGATGTTTCGTTGAGAAGAAGTGGTGATCGCCGATTAGGAGACGAGAGAAAAAGAGTGGCTGTCGAGTGTGTAATTATGATTTTCCTCTAATTTCCGTCCGCTGCCGCTTTAAATAGCACCTGGAATTGCCTGGTATTTTCGGCGAAAATTCTACAAGATTTTCGCCGAAAATGTCTTTGAAAAACACCGAGCGGTTTGGCTTTTCTTCACAGATTTTTGGCGAAAACTCTGGAAGTTTTCGCCAAAAATTTCTTCATAAATTGACTGACTGCCTTCTGCCTTCCTTCTGTTTGTAATTGCCGAAAATTTTCGGTGAGAACTATAAGGTTCTCGCCGAAAACTTAAGTATAACACCGTGCATTTTTTCCGATTTTGCAACGTCCATATCTCCTCCGTCCTAGCTCCGATTGACCTCCCGTTTGATCCTACGCGCTCTTGTCACCAGTACAACAATGCATAAACCTGAAAATGCAAGGAAAACAACTCCAGTAGGCATAGAATTTCCTCAAAGTAGCGACCGGGCAACAAAAGGGCACTTTGCATAAAACATCTATAAAGGCCTATAAATCATAGCCAAATGAGATCAAACATGGGAGATCCCTAGGCTAATCGAGGACTTAAAATGCACTAAATATGATCACATCAAATTCCCCTACGACTAAGCTTTGCTTGTCCTCAAGCAAATGAATTAGAAAACATCCAAGTCCACAAATGACAAGATCGGTCACATTGAGATTCAAGCAATAACAATTTGGCTTAAACTGTTCCACGAACAAACTTAACCTACACATGCAAGAACGTCAACCAAATAAGTCTAGACCTCACTAATATCTGCACACTTCAAGTAGCGGTTAATTGGGATACAGAAAAACCGACCACGACAACACCGACTCTAATCAAAAGGACTTGAACTAGGGAAATGGAACGGATAAGGCGGGGGTAGGAGAGTGATGAGTGATCATGATGCGGCTATCGACTCGACTTCATCCGCTTCTAGATCCGCACTTTACAAACTCGGGCGTAGGATTAAGGCCTACATTTGAGAACTCTTTTTTTTTTCTTTTCTTTCCATTTTCATATTTTTTCCTTCTCTTTTTTCTTACTGCATACTAGTGCTCGATCCAACACCCACTTAGGTGTTGAACCTGCCTAGCTCACAGCTTTTGCCTTTGCTAGTGCTCAACCCGACACTTCACTTAGGTGCCGAGCTTGCCTAGCTTTTCTTTTCTTTTGAGCATTTTCTCTCTTTTTTTTCTTTTTCTTCACAAAATAGCCACTTGATCCCTAGCTCTTTACAACTTCCATACAAGATTTCGAATTGGATTCTGTCTAATCTCAAGCCACAATCACGAGGGATCAAAAGAAGCGATGAAAAACATGAAAAGGGTGAAAATTCTGATTGCCTTCATCATCTTAGACCGGTGTTATCGAGTGGTACAAAAACACGTATCAAACCAATCAACCAACATACAAGAGTGATAAAATCTCTGTTCTGGCCTAGACTCATTTGACATCAGCTTAACATGCTGGTTATAGGTTCTAAGTGGAACAGTCGAAACGTCATTGTGAAAGCTTGAAGTCAATTAAAAACCAAAAGTCAAGAACCGAATGATTCTACAATAGAGGAATTCGAAGTCAATCAAGATCATGCAACTCAAACATAGCCTTTGATCTCTACCACAAATAATCACACCAAGCCTCAAACTCCCCTACGACTAAAATGAGCATTGTCCTCAATGATCAAGAGAGAGAGGGTAAGGTGGAACGAAGTTACCGCGTTGGTAGAGGGGAAGCATAGGACGCCAAAGTGGAGGAAGTGTTCCATGACGCACATTGTGAAGAGTGATCCGCCTAAGTGCTTGCCAACATCTTATTCAATGAACTAAAACAACACAAAAACATAAAAGCGAAAAGGTAAGGATAACATGGGTTGCCTCCCATGAAGCGCTTCTTTAACGTCTCTAGCTAGACGAAACCAAGAGCACTCAAGGCATAACCAAGGATAAAACCTCAACCGCACCAATAGTATCATTAACCACATAATGTTTAAGTCGATGGCCATTCACCTTAAAAGGCTCGGTTTGGGATGGAGAGATTACCTCGACGGTGCCATAAGGAAATACTTGAGTTACCGTGAATGGTCCGGACCAACGAGATCTCAACTTCCCAGGAAACAGTTTGAGCCGAGAGTTGTATAGAAGGACTTGGTCACCAACTCTGAAATCCTTGTCCGACTTCAATCGGGAGTCATGAATGAGCTTCGTCCTCTCCTTGTATAGCTTGGCACTCTCATATGCATGATGGCGATACTCTTCGAGCTCATGTACCTGAAACTTACGGTTTTCTCCTGCGAGACTCATATCAAGGTTTAGAAATTTCAACGCCCAAAGAGATCGGTGCTCAAGCTCTACCGCAAATGACAAGCTTTACCATAGACCATCCTATAAGGAGTATAGGGGTCTTATAAGCCGTACGGTAGGCCCATAGAGCATCATCAAGCTTCGTCGACCAATCTTTTCGTGATTTATCGACCGTTTTCTCCAAAATTCTCTTAAGTTCCCTATTTGTCACCTCGGCTTGGCCACTAGTTTGAGGGTGATACGAGGTAGACATCCGATGAGTGACACCGAACCGTCGGCACACCCTATCGAATTGTCCTTGAAAATGAGTACCTCGATCACTAATAATAGCACGAGGAGCACCAAAACAGGTGAACAACTTAACAAGAAACTTCCCTACAACTCGGGCATCATTGGTAGGCAAAGCTTGTGCCTCCGCCCATTTAGACACATAATCAACCGCAACTAATATATACTTGTTACCATGCGAAGGAGGGAACGGTCCCATTAAATCAATACCCCAAATATCGAATATCTCTACTACTAACGAAACATTTTTAGGCATTTCATCACGGGAAGAAATGTTACCTGAACGTTGACAAGTATCGCAAGACTTGACATAGTTTTGACAATCTCGAAAGATCGAGGGCCAAAAGAATATGGATTCAAGTACCTTGCGAGCCGTGCGATTTGCCCCATGATGTCCACCCGTAGGATCGGAGTGGCAATGAAGTATGATGTCCTTCGCTTCTCCGTGGGTAACACATCTTCTAATCATCCCATCGGAGCCAACTCGAAACACAAAAGGATCGTCCCAATAGTAATGCTTCAAATCCGCAAAGAACTTCCTTTTGTCTTAAGTGGAGAGGCCCTCCTTCAAGTATCCACTAGCAAGATAGTTAGCTAAATCCGCAAACCAAGGTTCCTTGAACTCCAAAGTTGCTAACGCGAATAATAGTTCATCGGGGAAGTTGTCATTGATTTCTTCATTACCGTTGTGTACCATCTCAACTTCTTTCAACCGAGACAAGTGATCGGCGGCTACATTCTCGGATCCCTTCTTATCTCGAATTTCAATGTCAAACTCTTGCAACAAAAGAACCCATCAAATCAATCTTGGTTTAGCATCGGTCTTAGATAGAAGGTACCTCAAAGCTTGGTGGTCCGTGAAGACAATAGTGTGAGAAAGCACCAAGTAGGACCTAAACTTATCAAAGGCAAACACTATGGCCAATAGTTCCTTCTCCGTAGTTGTATAGTTCCTTTGAGCATCATTGAGAGTCTTACTTGCATAGTATATTGGATGGAATCTCTTGTCAATTCGTTGGCCTAGAACCGCTCCAATAGCGTAATCACTAGCATCGCACATCAACTCAAATGACTTCGGCCAATCCGGAGTAATGAGTATAGGAGCATTTATGAGTTTACCCTTTAGGAGTTCAAAAGCTCGCATGCATTCATCATCAAATCGAAATTCCACATCCTTCTCGAGAAGCCGAGTCATAGGAGTAGTGATCTTGAGAAGTCTTTAATGAAGCGCCTATAGAAACCGGCATGCCCCAAGAAACTTCTCACGGCCTTCACGGAAGAAGGTGGAGGAAGTTGAGAGATGGTCTCTAGCTTTGCCTTATCAACCTCAATGCCTCTTCGAGAGATCTTGTGACCAAGAACAATTCCCTCATTGACCATAAAATGGCACTTCTCCCAACTTAACGCGAGATTGGTCTCTTCACAATGATGCAACACCTTCTCAAGGTTCCTCAAACAAAGATCAAATGAGTCCCCAAAGACCGAGAAATCATCCATAAATACTTCCATGATATCTTCCACAAAATCATCAAAGATGGCAAGCATACATTGTTGGAAGGTAGCGGAGCATTGCACAATCCAAATGGAATTCGGCGATAAGCAAACGTACCAAAAGGGCATGTGAATGTGGTCTTCTCAATGTCCTCCGGAGCAATCGGTATTTGGAAATATCCGGACATGCCATCCAAGAAGCAATAGTACTCGTGACCGGAGAGACGCTCGAGCATTTGATCCATGAAAGGTAGAGGAAAGTGATCCTTCCTTGTGGCCTCATTGAGTCAACGATAATCTATGCAAACACGCCACCCGGTGATCATCCTTGTCGGGATGAGCTCATTCTTGTCATTAACAACCACCGTGATCCCTCCTTTCTTGGGAACAACTTGCACGGGGCTAACCCAAGGACTATCCGAGATAGGAAAGATAATCCCCACATCCATAAGCTTGATAACCTCTTTCTTCACAACCTCTTTCATGTTAGGATTCAATCTTCTTTGAGGTTGCACAACCGGCTTGAAATCTTCCTCCATGAGAATCCGATGTGAGCAAAATGTGGGACGTATACCTCGAATATCCGAGATGCTCCACGCAATAGCTCTCATATACTTCTTGAGGAGCTCCACTAAACGGTCCTTTTGCTCGGGTAGGAGCTTTGAATTGATGATGACCGGTAGCTTAGAATTTGGCATTAGAAAAGCATACTCTAAATGAGTGGGAAGAGGCTTGAGCTCAAGAGTAGGTGGTTCTTCATAAGAGGTCTTCACCCTTTTCTACCTTCGGAAGAGCAACAAAAACTGTTTCACTCTCCAACTTGTCTCTCCCTCATCAAGGTAAGCCACCTGAGCTTTTAACTCTGGGGTGTCTAAATGTTCCTGCACATTCATTCTAAGGCAAACATCCAAAGAATCTCGACACACGAGGTTAGAAATACTACACACACTAGCCGAAGCAATAGTATCACACGAGTACTCTAAATCATCTTGTGCGTGAGCAAATTTCATGCCATCGGCTATGCAAAATGTGACACTCTCTTGTCCTACTCTCAATGTCAATTTCCCATTATGCACATCAATTAAAGCACGAGAAGTAGCAAGAAATGGTCTACCAAATATCAATGAGACATCCACATCATCGGTATCAATGACTGCAAAGTCAACTCGGAAAACAAAAGGACCAACTTTAACTAGCACATCATCAACAATCCCCCTAGGACTCTTGGTCGACTTGTCCGCAAGTTGAATGTACATACGAGTAGGACGAAGATTAGATAACCCTAGTTTCTCAAATATGCAATAAGGCATGAAATTGATACTAGCACCTAGATCCGCAAGACCATTACCCAAAGAGGTATTACCTATAGCACAAGGGATAGAAAAAGTACCTGGATCCTTAAGCTTTTCGGTGGACTCTTGAATAGAACGGCGGAGCATTACTCATTGAGGTGGACAAGAGATGTCTCCGGTAGTTTCCTCTTATTGGTGTAGAGTTCCTTCATGAACTTAGCATATTGAGGCATCATAGTCATGGCTTCGGGAAACGGAAGAGAGAATTGCATTTGACTAAGCCGCTCTACAAACTTCTTAAAAACCTTACTCAAGGCCATCCTTATTCACTCGAGAGGGGTATGGAAGCTTAGGCTTGTATGGAGTACAACCTGTGCGGGAGGAGAGACCGGTGGTGTACTCGATGTAGCCTTACTAGGTTCCTTGGCAACCTTAGTACTCACATTACCCGTAGGAGGTTCGACTTCAACCTCAACTTCATCCGAAGGATCCTTGATATCATCATCATCAACAATTATAGTAGGAGCTTGTACCTTTTGGGAGTCAATTGGGGAAGAGGTTGCATCTTGCAAAGGTTTTCCACTTCTCAAGGTCACTACCTTGCAATGCTCCAGACCTTTGGTGTTGACTTCGGTATTGGAAGGTAAAGTGTCCGAGGGTCGCTCCGAAAGTGTTTTAGCAATATGACCCATTTGATTCTCCAAATTTGCAATTGAAGCTTGTTGATTTTTTATAAGTTGAATCATTGCCGCGTTGGTATCCTCTTGAGATATTGGAGAAACGCCCTCTTTGTTGTGAGGTGGCTTGTTGAATCCGGGTGGTCCATCACCTCTATGATTGTACATTCCGGAGGGGTAGAACCTTGGGGACCTTGATTTGGATGTCCACTTTGATTCCATTGATTTCCCCCTTGGTTCCCTTGTCCTTGGTGACCTTCTTGAGTCCATTGACTACCTTGGTTTTGGTTACTTCCTTGAGACCATTGGTTGCCTTGATACCCTCTATAACCTTGGAATCCTCCTTGATTTCCTTGGTTGTAACCCTTGTTGTAACCACTACCTTGACTCCCTTGTCCTTTGTATCCTTGGTTAGACTTGTTGTACCGACCACCTTGGTTCCAAGGTCGGTGGTAGTTACCTTGGGGGGCTGAAATTACCATGGAATCCTTGACCTTGTGCGAAGCTTACCTCCTCATTGTGATCGCCTTCGCCAAGCTCAGGAGTGGCGGAAGGGCAAGCACTAAAGTCGTGACCCTGACCCCCACAACATTCACAACAATATATTGAAGCAACTGGGGGATTACCCACATGAGATGATGGAACCTTAGAGGGATGCTTAGGCATACTCAGGTTACTTACCTGAGATGCCATATCATCGATCTTAGACATGAGGAGCGCAAACATAGGGTCATCTTCATCTTGGTGCCCCGGTAACTTAGGCTTCTTCCCATAGCTAGAAGAATCCTTTGGTGCATCAACACTTATAGCTCTAGAGTCATAGTGAGTGTCACTTCCATACTTAGACCTTGGAGGTTGTTGTCGAGACCAACTCCTCGTCTTATTGGCCATCTCCGCAAAGAGTTCTAGAGCATCTTCGGGAGTGAGCATCCTTAGATCACCTCCGGCGGCTTGGTTGATCATCCTTGTATTCTCAAAATCAAGGGACCTAGCAAAGATATTGCCAAACTCCATTCGGCGAAATTGTGATGAGGACAAGATCGAAGAAGGGCTTGGAACCTATTCCAAGTCTCATGGAAGAGCTCTCCCTTGTGTTGTGTGAAGTGGTTGATACGATCTCGGATTGCATCCGTCGTATAAGGGGAAAAAACTCCTCGAGGAAGGCTCCGGCTAGTCCCTCCCATGTAGTGAATGTTCTACTAGGTTGGTTCTCCAACCAAGACTTGGCTCTACCTTTGAGGGAGAAGGGGAAGAGTCGGAGTCGCACACAATCCGGGTGAATTTAATCGTTCTTCACCATATCGCATATCTCTAGGAAGTCCTTCAAGTGTCTAGATGGGCACTCTCCATTTATACCATTGAACACCACTCCGTTCTGTACCATCTGAATCATGTTAGGCTTCAACTCGAAGTTTCTTGCATTTACCGGTCTTCGCACGATGCTCGAGGCTGCCCCTTCGAGGGTTGGGCGAGCATAATTAGCTAGTGTGCGCCTCGCACCTCTTTGTGATTGATCATCTTCATTAGTGTGATGTGAATTTTCCGAATGGTTATCCTCGTCCTCGTGATGAGACATAGTGTGGTGTGAGATGTGGTCAGCTTCTTGTTCTTCAACTATAGGAGGTGGGGAAGTAGTTCTGGCTACGAGCACTTGTTCTAGTCCTTGAATTCGTGCTTGAAGACGAGCTGAACGCCTCATGCACAAACACCAATCTCCTGCAAACAAGCACAACGAACACACCCGAGTAATATAACGATGCAAGATAACAAAGTAAACAAAGAGTAACAAGGGAGCTAAAAAGAAAATGGAAGGAAGTGTAAAGATAGGTTCACTAATAATTGCTTTCTTAGGAATGAGAGGTCCCCGACAACGGCGCCAAAAACTTGATAAGAATTTTACCAAGGTCGTATTCCACGAGGTCTTCTCATAGGCTAATACTCACAAAGTTCATGAACGGTCTAAACATTTAAAATTGAGTTTTGGTTTTGAAAGAGAACAAATCAAAAGCATAAGCAAACAAGAAAAAACTAACAAGTGAAATTGAGGATCAAACAAGAGAGAAGGGGGTTTAGCTTAGCAAGGGGTTTCTTCAAGCTCAAGGTTCATGAAAGCTGGATTGAATCTCAAGCAACGATGTGTAAACTAATGACCATGCAATTCACTCAAGTAGAATCAACGAACTCTCGCACAATTGACTCTCTACTCCTAGACCAAATGCACCATGCTCTCGCTATGTGAACAAAGGTAATGGAGTGCTTTAACTAGCTCAATGAAATGCTCAACACTTGATTTCTATGCTAACATTCATCTAACACAAGGTAAATGATGCAAGACACTCTCATGTCAAACATATAACACTAGTCTAGCAATCAAAAGGGTCTCTCAACCTTCATTGAAAGAAAACTCAATGCACACCAAGTGTTTGATAAAATGACAACAAGGAAAAACAAGCTAAAATGGTTGCAAATGCATAACCCAATCTCTCAAATCATCCAATTACAGTCCTACAACCTTAGATCAACATCAATCAATCATTCTCATGTATTGAAAGACATAAACAATACCAAAAGAACAATCAAGCTCTAATGGCTACAAAGCACAAGGTCTAGGATCATCATCTTACACAAATGGCTAAGAGAAACTCAATCCATACAATCAATCATCTATCCTAGCTTGATCCATCCCCCACTAAACTAAACCTAAGCTTAGCCTAGCATAACCATGGAAGAAACCTGAAATTGAGTAGAGGAGACTATCCTTGCTTCCATGGAGGATCTTCCTACTTGGCTCTTCAAGCTTCAATCCAAGGTGTGGAAGGCTTTACTTAGAATCTTGATCTTCAATTTGATCAACAAAGGAGGGAGGGTGATGTTTGGTTGAGAAGAAGTGGCTGATCGCCGATTGGGAGACGAGAGAAAAAGAATGGCTGTCAAGTGTGTAATTATGATTTTCCTCTAATTTCCGTCCGCTGCCGCTTTAAATAGCACGCTGGAATTGCCTGGTATTTTCGGCGAAAATTCTACAAGATTTTCGCCGAAAATGTCTTTGACAAACACCGAGCGGTTTGGCTTTTCTTCACAGATTTTCGGCGAAAACTCTGGAAGTTTTCGCCGAAAATTTCTTCATAAATCGACTGACTGCCTTCCTTCTGTTTGTAATTGCCGAGAGTTTTCGGCGAGAACTATAAGGTTCTCGCCGAAAACTTAAGTATAACACCGTGCATTTTTTTCGATTTTGCAACGTCTATATCTCCTTCGTCCTAGCTCCGATTGACCTCGTTTATCCTACGCGCTCCTTGTCACCAGTACAACAATGCCAAAACCTGAAAATGCAAGGAAAACAGCTCCAGTAGGCATAGAATTTGCCTCAAAGTAGCGACCGGGCAACAAAAGGGTACTTTGCATAAAACATCCATAAAGGCCTATAAATCATAGCAAAATGAGATCAAACATGGGAGATCCCTAGGCTAATCGAGGACTTAAAATGCACTAAATATGATCACATCAGCTTGTCAAGGAGTTAGTCAGAAAGAAACCAAAAACCCACATCGAGTTGGAGACGTGTATCCTCCAATGCGCTGAAGTAGAAGAGAATGTCGCCATGATACAAGGAGGATATGGACGCCCAAACGATCAAAATCGAGATAAAGGGTACCAAGGACGAAAGGAGAAACGCCCCGACGATAGAAGAGACAACCGCCCTCATGGGAGGGAAGATCGGAGGAAAGGTTCACACCCCTGTCAGAATCGAGGTGGAGGCTCATATACGTCCTCCAGGAAAAGAAAGGAGGGCTACGGTGGCCGACCCCTTTACCCAAAGTGGCAGTGAATATAGGAAACCCCAATGAGTATTGTGAATTTCACGGGCAGAGAGGGCACGACACTGAGGACTGCCGGGAACTTCGCAATGAGATTGAGCGAGCCCTAAGGAATGGCGACCTCAGGGAATTCATCTTGAGCATCCGAAGAAGGAAGGAGCGGGAACGCTCAGAATCACCACGACGAAGAGAAAAGGAAAGATCAGAGTCATCCCCTCCAAAGGCGGATAGACACACACCTCCCAAAAAGGCGAGTGTATTTGACAGAATCACGGACAAAATGGAGGAAGGCCCGGAAGCCCAGAAGGAAGATGGGAGGCCCAGGTACAAGAAAACATGCAGCATGATCTTGGGTGGAGAGGAGGATATGCCCAAGAACATGAGAGTTGTCGGTGAATGTTCCATGGTTAGACGGTCAGATGGAGAACCGCCATTGACATTCACATCAGTAGATTTGCGCAGGAGAAGTCCCAGCACCCAAGCAATGGGATAATCACCTTACCCATGCTAGGCATAATCACCTTACCCATCACATTGGGGACGATGAACACCAGGAGACTAAACACATCAATTTTTACGTCACCAATTGCAACACGGCGTATAATATGATAATGGGGCGGCCCAGTTTGGCCGCTTTCAAAGCAGTTTCCTCCGCAGTCCATCAAGTAATGAAGTTCCCTACCGCAAGAGGGACAGGAGTAGCGTGGGGAGACACTCCACTGGCACGAAAATGCTATAGAGTGGCTCTCAAGAAGGAGGAGGTGTGCTTCTCAGTGGACACTAGGGATGACAAGTATGTCCGCCCCGAGTCGGCAGAGGCGGATTTGGAAGTTCCATTGTACCTAGTGACCTTGAGAAAGTCGTACGGCTGTCCGGTCACATGCCGATCCCAGACAGAGAGCGCACGATGACCCTCCTAAGAGAATATGCTGACTTGTTCGCGTGGAAACCCAAGGATATGCCTGGGCTGGACCTCGCGATCATGCAGCACCACCTAGCTGTCAGAGTGGACGGCCGCCCCGTATCACAAAAGAAACAGACAATGAATTGGACGAGGAAATAAGCGGTCCAAGAGGAAATCACGAAACTGCTAGAAGCAGGTTTCAGAAGGGAAGTCCAATATCCCGCATGGTTGTCCAACGTAGTGATGGTGGGCAAAGCGGACGGCAGCTGGCGGATGTGCTTAGAGTTTACCAACCTTAACGACACCTGTCTTAAGGACCCATACCCGCTGCCCAATATCGACCAACTAGTGGACGCCACAGCAAACCATGAGACGTTGTCTTTCCTAGACATGTTCTCGGGGTATCACCAGATTCCTTTGGCAAAGGCGGATCAAGAAAAAACGTCATTCTCGACGCCCTTCGACGATTACTGCTACAATGTAATTCCATTTGGTTTGAAGAACGCCGGAGCAACGTACCAGAGAATGATTGACAGAGTTTTTCAGGATCAGCTAGGTCATCACATGGAAGCATATGTAGATGATCTGTTGGTTAAGACCAAGGCGGGAGGTGACCACCTGGGAGACCTCCGGAAAACCTTTGACACCTTGAAGGCGTTCCAGCTTCGCTTGAATCCGAAGAAGTGCGTCTTTGGCGCCTCTTCAGGAAAGTTCTTGGGATTCATAATCACCAGGCAGGGGATTGAGGCGAACCCAAAAAAGATAGAAGCTATCATGCAGACACCACCTCCCAAGACCGTCAGAGATGTCAAAACATTGACAGAGCGGCTGGCGACAATGAACAGGTTCATCCCAAAGTCCGCCGAGAGGCAGGCGCCCTTCTTTGCCACTCTAAAGGCAGCAACCAAATTCTCATGGACGGAAGAATGTTCTAAGGCTTTCGAGGAGCTAAAGTCATTTCTCACCACCCCGCCGACACTAGCAGCCCCGCTTCCAGGAGATGAGCTATATATACCTGTACGTCGCCATCGTGGCTACAGCTGTCAGCTCAGTTCTCGTGAAGCGGGCAGACAAGGAAGAACGCCCAGTTTTCTACACAAGCAAATCATTGGTAGACGCAGAAACCAGATATTCCCCATTGGAGAAGTCAGCCTACGCGGTTATCTTCGCTTCCAGGAAGTTGCGCCCATACTTCCACGCTCACACAATTCATATTGTGACAAACTTGCCGCTCAAGGCGGCTCTCAGGTCCATGGGAGTGACAGGGCGGATGTCCGAGTGGGCAGTAGAGCTCAGTGAGTACGACGTACACTTCCAACCACGAACAGCCATCAAGTGCAGGCTCTGGCGGATTTTGTGGTCGAAGGATGCGTTCGGGCGAAGGACGCCCAGATGATTATTGGGAGCTCTACGTAAAATGGGGCGTCGAGCAAGAACGAGGCAGGAGTGGGCATAGTGCTAAAAACCCCCCAAGGTGTCCTGCACGAAACCACCCTCCGCTTCAACAAATCACGAACTAACAATGCGGCGGAATACAGGGCGCTCATTGTAGGGCTTAGGATGGCCAAAGCGATGGGAGTATCACGCCTCAAGATTTTCTCGGATTCCGCCATTGTGGTCAATCAACTCAGTGGGGTGTATGAGGCCCAGGAGGAAACTCTGGTCCCATACAATGATCAGGCCAAGATCGCCCTTAAAAGTTTTGAAACAGCGGAGATCCATCAGGTAGCAAGAGAAGATAATGCCCACGCCGACGCCCTCTCCAAGCTCGCAACCGCTCTCAGCTTCGAGGATGATAGAATGATCACCATGGAAAAAGAAAGAGAAAAGGGGAGTGTATAGTTGTTGATGACCAGACAGGAGTAACCTCACCCACCGAGCCACCCGCGGACTAGCGCACGCCTGTACGAACTTTCATCAAAACAGACACCCTCCCGGTGGACCGAGCACTGGACACCAAGGTTTGCAGGCGCGCAGCGAGGTGCATTTTGCTGGATGGAGAAATGTATCGCAAGTCCTCGGCAGGTCCATACTTGCGGTGCCTAAGTGATGAAGAGGCGGCTTTCACCCTGAGAGAAATCCACCAAGGCTATGTGGGATGCATATAGGTGCCAAAAGCCTCGAAAAGAATGTTTTATTGCAAGGTTACTATTGGCCCACGATCCGCCGAGTATTCTGAAGAACTGGTCAAACGTTGTCACAAGTGTCAGCTATTCGCTAACACGCATCGTCTGCCCTTCACCGCCCTCCAGCCGATAGTTTCACCGTGGCCGTTCGCCTTCTGGGGAATGGATTTGCTGGGACCATTTCCAGTGGCGGTGGGAAAAAAAAGTACCCAAATGGGTCGAAGTGGAGGCTCTCGCCTCCATAACGGCGTACCAGGTACATAAGTTCGTGTTGAAGAACATCATCACTCATTTCAGCCTTCCCCTGGGATTTGTCTGCGATCACGGCACCCAGTTTGATTGCATGGCGTTCTTGATTTTTGTGAAGATTTAAAATAATGGTTCGCTTGGCGTCCGTAGCGTATCCCCAGGCAAACGGGCAGGCGGAAGCCATCAATAAGCTTATCTTGCAAGGTCTGAAGAAAAGAGTCAACGCAGCAAAGGAAAATGGGTCGATGAGTTGCCCAACATCCTCTGGGCGCATAGGATGTCATACAAAACAGCCACAGACGAAACCCCCTACACTTTGGTGTATGGAACTGAAGCAGTCCTACCCGTGGAAGGTAAATCTACCCAGCCTAAGGATTCAACATTTCAATCAGGAGGAAAATGACTCCACCCTGCATCATAATCTGGACATGATAGAAGAACGAAGGGAAGACGTAGCTATCCGCCTTGTAGCTGAAAAGGCACAACTGGCTAGGCGATACAATGCTCATATCCGCCCTCACCAACTGGAGGAAGGTGACTGGGTGGTTCGAAAGGTTTTTCGGCCAATCCCCCAACAAGGCATGCTAAACGCCAATTGGGAAGGACCATACATGGTCCGCGAAGTGATTGGCCCAAGCACCTTCAAACTCGAGCACCCTTCTGGCAAGCCCATACACAAGACTTGGAACGCCATGCACTTGAGGAAGTACAACGCTGGCGAAGCAGAGGCTTAGCCCACTCAGCGGTTTCCCGTCCTTTTTATTATTTTTTTGAAAGCGACCTAGTAAGGTAGCATGTAAGGATGGGAAGGAAAGTTCACCCATATATATATATCGCCACCATAGGTCCACAGGAAAATAAAAACAAGAAAATGGCCGGGTTCGGATTCCCCTCGGAGGAACTCAACCCCTGCGCCAAGTTCAGATTCCCCAAGGCGGATTCTAACTCGTCACCAATTGGATTTCCTCAGGGCGGAACCCAACTCCGTCACCGATGGATTCCCCAAATGTGGGAATCAACTCATCATCGTTCGGGTTCCCCAAGGCGGAACCCAACACTTCGTTGAATTCGAATTCCCCGGGACGGAAACCAATTCGTCCCCGTTCGGGTTCCCCAGGGTGGAACCCAACACTTCGCTGAGTTCAGATTCCCCAAGGCGAAAACCAACCTATGGAACTGGGAAGTAAGAAGGAAAAAACATCGCGATTACATACTAATCCGCCCACGAAAAGGATCCAAGAGTTTGAATACAGGGCAAAAGCAAGGAAATTACATTAAGACATCCCCACAAAAACAAAAGGGGAGAAGCATCCTATTGCTTCCCGCTAGACGAGCCCGCCCTCTCCGCCTGGGATTTCCCCGCCCTGGCTTTCTTCTTCAGCTCTTTGTGGCGCTGGCTCACTTCGGAGAAGTCCTCGGTCAGCAGCTCTTTACGCCGGTTTGGGGGAATCACCTGAGAGTCGGCGGATTCTTCTTTAAACTCCTGTGCCATCAACCACCGGGAAGGCAGAGCGGAACATCAACTCTTGATCCCAGGCGCAGTTAGCCTGGCTTCGGTGGAGTTCATGGCGAACAGCTGTGAGAGCTTTATCGATGGCGCCCTGCACTCGGTCGCACAGCTCTTCGGCAGCCTTCGCCGCCACAACCTTCCCCATATCTGCCTTCAATGCCTTTAGGGTATCCTCTTCTTTCTTCAGGGCAGAGTCTCGGCTCTCCAAACTTTTGGTTTTTCCCTCCAGATCCTTGGCCATGTCCGCCTTGGCAGCCTCCAGGAGGTGACTTGCTCTTTCAGAGTTTTCTTATCGGCTTCGGCCTGTGTCAAGGTGTTCTCCACCTTCTGGCGTTTTGCTTCCTCTGCCTGCAAGTCCAACATGTGTTCAGTGGCCAGGTTAGCGTGCGCAAGGCGGACCAAGTCCAATTCATAAGAGGTAGTTACCAGAAGTCGGGCCGTCTCTTCGTCCATCTCCTTCATGGCCTTGGAGTATTTGGCCTTCCATTGTTGAGAGGCGGCCCGGGCTTCCCGCAACTGAGCCTCCACATCCGCGTCTTGGGGTTGCTCCGCCCGGTGCCCCTGATCCTAAATAGCAGCGCGCCGACGGTTCCTAGCAGCTGCAGACAAAATGGGCACGCATTAAGAAACCTAGAGAGATGGAAGGAGAAGAGAGAAGCGCGATGAGGACTTACCCTAGCTCCAATTGCCATTTGCTCCATCGCCAAACGGAGAACACCATCCTCGAATCGTGGGTGATCAATATCCCAGTTGGTCGCCAACTAGAGGGCAGCCCAAGTAAGGATCTCGTTACCACTAAGGGTTGGCTGCTTTGCGGAAAGACGGGTTGTGATGTACTCTCCGAAGAAGCCTGAGGCTTAGATCCACTCTCGGTCCTCCTTTTCTTTCCGGAGTCTTTCTTCTTGGTGAGCTTGCGGCGCTTTGACCGTTCCACATTCTGGAGCGGAGGACTCGCGACCGGGTCAGACCGTCTTTTCTCAGGGCGATCTTTATCCGCCTGCTCCTTCTCTAGGCGGGCCTGGCGCGCGTCCTTTATTTTCTAGAACTGGTCAGCTCCAGGCTCTTCGGGCTGTGGCTGGGTGTCAGCAGATGCACCCCGCGTCTTGGCATTCAGCAAGATGGCACTATCTGATAACAAAGATAAAACCAACACAGCGGACGAGTCAAACCACATGACAAAATATGTAGACGTAAGCATAAAGGCGCACAGATTGGATGATTATCCTAGATAACTGTCCGCTCACCCCCACCGCCCAGCCAGGCTCTCAGGGCATTCCGCCCTCGTTTCTTCAGGTTATAATTCCATGTGTTCACCCAGTCTATGATGGCGGCATCGTTACCCTCTAGACGGCTGGGCTTGTTGAACTCTTCGATGGCCCCGTATGACCACGTGGGTCGAAGGCGCTCAGCCTAGAACGCATCCTCCGAAGCATCGGTCTTCACAAAAAAGAAGCTATGCCACCATACAGAATCCTCCTTGATGGCACCATATACTCCGCTCCCCGAGTACGACCTCCGCTTTGAGAAAGTGATGCCGTCTGACCGATCATGGCAATGTAGAAATGGCGGAATATTCGAGCACTCGGAGCGACGTGCCTCTTCACACATGAAACCTTGAAGGCGGTCATAACTGCCCAAGCGTGAGGTTGGAGCACTCCTAACGACGCGCCTAATATATCCAACACGTCCAGCACCCAGGGATCCAAGGGGAAGCGCAACCCGTACATAAGCGCCTCTACCCACACGCCTACCCAGCCAGGGGGGCAGTTACTGATTGAGCAGAGTCGAGCGGGAGCAGCATAGGCAAAGCGGTGAGGCATGTCACACTCATTCAGTAGCCTCACCAGGGCGTTGGTCTTTACATAGGGGAAGTACCCCGGGCCGTATACCGGCCGACAGTCAGCAGATGCGCCCTCCCACATATGCTCCCAGTACATGATTCTGTACCCGTACTTCTCCACATCCTCAACCTGGAGCTCAAAACCCCAAGACTCCTTCGTAAAGCCGAGTTGCCACGCTGCGAAGCATCGACCATTGTTCGGAGGCACATCAGTTTTCTTGGATACCCCATGGAACCTAGCCTTGGCTTGTTGATCAAGTTGTTCTGCCGAGGGAATAGGCAGCGGTTCAGCGTCCTCAGCAAAGACGTACTCTACATCGTAATCCGCGTACGGATTGAAGACCAAGTCGCCGTCCTCTGGGTAGGGCATGGCAGCTGATTTGCTTTTCTGTTTGGGATCCACTGCATCCGATCCATCCTCATCATCAAACTCTTCTCCTCTAGAGGGCTCGGGAGTCAAGGGCGGACTTGGGTGACGCAAGGGCGATGAAGACGAGGAAGATGCATCTGGCGATGCATCCGCCTCCGGTCCTCTCCTCCCTTTCATCATAACCTCCTACAACAGAAGGGTAAGGGGCACAAATCAGAAGGGGAGGAGGAACGAACGCCAGAGGACGGACGGGCACAGGATTAGTTTTCGCCCTCGTGTATTGAGAGGGGCGGGTGGTCGAACGCCTACGTTCCCGCATACCTCCCAAGACTCTGTCTAAATGATCGTAATCTAAAGAAGCGATGAGTCACTAGAAGACATCTCAAGCTAACGAAGAAAGGAAATTGAAAGGACAAGCAAGGCACACAAAAAAATAGTGGGCAAATAAAATTGAACGCAGGAAAGTTTTAAGAACACATACTTGCTTCGGCGGACGAGGACGACTCGGCATCGGAAGGCATCCTAAACATTTTGGTTTGGAAGATGGCGGACAGAGAAAGAAGTGCAACGAAATAAAGAAAGGGCGGACGAACTCAAAGAAGTTGATAATCAATAGGAAAGGGCGGAAGCTCTCAAAGAATTAGTAGACAAGCTGAGGTACCAAAGGAAGGAGGGGAGGACCCCTATTTATACTGGTGACATGGGTAAATGAAACGTCGCCAAATGCGAATGGGCCGCGTGTCCCCCAGGCAATGGGCGAGTAGACTAGTAGCCTACAGAAGGGGGGATACGCGTGCGAATCTACCTAAAAAGAAGAGCCCCGCCCGTAAGGGTCACCGGCGATGGCGACGGAGATAGCAACGACGACGACGACTTGGATTTCGGAGCCAGCCTTGATGGAGCCCCGACAATGGCAACTTGATGGGCCCTAGGATCGTATCCACCCTCAAGGCGCCATGGCGGTGCCTTGCTTGATAAGTCCTGCAGCCGCGTCCGCCCACAGAAGCAACTGTTGGATTTTAGAGTCGTTCCACCATCCGGTTCAAACAGTTCCTGTGAACGTGAGCGTGTTCTATTCAGTTTGCTTGAGGACAAGCAAAAGCTTAAGTGTGGGGTATTTTGATGACACTCGATTTGACGTGATTATCAGCCTCATTTAAGCGACATTTCCTTGCTTAAGATATGGTTTTTAGGGTAGAATAGCGAATATTCACTCAACTGCTCTATCTCGTGCCATTTGTGTTACTTTGGCCCGTTTCGGGTCTATTTGATGGTTTTCTAGTGTTTTCATGATAGCACAGGTTTTTGCCGTCAAATAAAGTAGCCAAGGACGTGTCTAAGGCATTAGAACCTGGAGGAACGCACCGGAACCAGTCCAAGGAGTCGATCAAGCCAACTCAAATCCTACCCTGATTTACACTACAGTTTTTGGCGAAAACTCCTCAGGTTTTTGGTGAAAACTCTAGAAGAAATCGGCTGAGCATCACAAGAAGAAGTTTTCGGCGAGAAGTCAAGTTCTCGCCGAAAACTCTAAGTCCGAAAATCACAGGAGAATCAGCCGACGGAAGCCTTCATTTACACTGAAGTTTTCGCCGAAAACTCATCAAGTTTTCGTCGAAAAATCCAGGCAGAATCTGGCGGTTTAGGGTTAAGTATAAATACTTAAACCGGCGGCCCATAAGATGGACACTTCATATTGGATAATAATATACTTTTCAGAAATAGAATTCTCACGAGTTCTAGACCTAAGGAGTTCGAGAGAGCAGAGTTTTAGAGTTCGAAGAGCCAAGAAGAGATCGTGACGTCATCCCTTCACCTCGGAGACTCGGAGCTAGGATTGAAGATTACCGGAGAGCGAAGCTTTGCCAAAGTCGTCTTAATTAGGTTTTACTGTTTCTATCTGTTCTATCTTTTCATGATGAACTCTGTTTTTGTCTTTGATTCTGTCGTTATGAATATGAGTAGCTAAACTCGTAGAGCTTAGACTAGATGAACCCTAAGTGACCCAGGGCTTTAAAGCGGTCACGGATCGGTGGTAATTAGATTCAAAGTCCAATCAGTTTCTCTTTCACGTTTGATTTGTTCTTCGTTGTTTATGTTTCTTGTCTGGATTGATCACCTAGATTAGATTCTTGTTAAGCTAAGGATAGAAGCGAACGCTCGCCTTACTTTAAAACGCCAAATCAACAATTAACCTATTCATTGGAGTGTGCCTTTCGTAGGAACCAGTTAGGGTTAATCCACTGCAAGAGTAACTCATAAATCGTTAGTAATTCCACCAGTTAGTTTAGTCGTTGCGAGAGGCGATCGTACACGGGCGACTAATTAATCTTGGTAGCTAGATCGGATAGAGCGAACGTTCGCCAGTCTTAAACCTAAGGGTAAGGAGTTATGATGGTGTCTTAGAATTGATTGAACGAGAATTGAAATCCGTTGATCTGTTGATTGCTAATGCTCTGGTGAACAAAGGGGGATTCGAAGTCTAAGCTTGCCTGTCGTCTTTGTTAAGTCAACCAATCTTCCAATCTGTCTTTCAGTTTAGTTTTTAATTTCCTTGCATTTTCTAGACTAGAAGTCGTTGAACTCACACCACGCACAACGTCTTAACCCTGAGTAATCTGCCTTTACATTTGAGTAGACGATTATTAGAAGACCCTTGGAATACGATCTGCTTAGCTTCTGGCTAAGTAGTTATTTGATATCGCTAAAACTGCAGTCATCAACGTCGTTTCATTTTGTTGGCATGTCAAACCTGACAACCTACAGGCTGAGTTAGCATAACGTATCAGCAAAATCGTGACGACGTTTATCAAAATTCTAATAAAAGGGCTTCTTTGGTAAGTTTTCTAAGTAGAGGGGTGTGTTTTGCGCAAGTAATTGTAAGATGGCTTCTTTTTTAAGTGTTCTAAGTAGAGGGGTGTATTTTGCGTAAATAATTGTAAAATGACATTTTTGTTATCTTTCAATCTATTCAAGGACCTCTTAGCCAAACTATATCCCCACCCCATATAAAATGGGTCTGACAACTTAAATTGTAAAATGCGAACTATATTGGTGATAATGGAAAAAGTAAAGAAATCGCCAGCTCTATTGGCGACATATGTGCACAGTCAGCACAAAACACCCTAAATTGAGAATTAAATTTCACAATAACCTAGATTGAGAATTGAATTTATACAACACCCTAGTTTAGGGAAAAAAATCCTATTATATGTGGGAAAAAGGAGATTCCTCACTCGATAATTAACCCAATATTGGCTGGAAAATAATAATAATGCACTGCTTATAAAAATATTGGCCAATTGTAGCAAAATTAATCTACTTAGTGGAGCAATAAGAATGCTACAGTTACACCAAAAATGAAGTTATACCAGTATTACTCAAAATACTAGTATAATGCTTATTGTAATGCTTCTCGCATAATTACCATTATAATTCAACACTTAAAACATAGAAAAAACTGTGTTTAGTGCATAATGTATAAAAATAGATGGAACTTAATCACCATGCTTAGTTACACCGAAAAATGAAGTAATAAAAAATATTGCATGCATGATTCCTTGTTGTTCAGGCGTCAGGATTGCATTCTCGGACGTAGTAGCATCAACATCGGGAGTATGATCACTAGGGAAATTATATAGATTAAACGGAAATGTGGAAGAAGGTTCGTTGACTTGGGAACTCGAACCAGGTACATCCATTACTAAAAAAACTTGAAAACGTGGTTTATCCCAAAAATGGTGGATGGCCGGCTTCCAACTCCAAGAAGAAGAGATTACGACAGTGATTAAAAAGGGGAAGAAAATATTTGGAAATATTTCGGGTACTGTTTTTAAGGAAGTGTGATAATTAAAAAATATTAAAATAATAATTTTTTATTAATTTTAGAATATAAATTAATTAGTGCGGTTAAGATAATTGAGGAAAGATGGATTATTAAATCTACTAATATATTAAAACATAATCCTTTTTTTTCAGTTGACACGCCAGCTTTTTGAAGATTTTAGAGCTCCTCCTTCATTCTAGGAATGAGGTATTTTGGATAAAATTCGGTTCTGACAAACAAAATTTTTTGATTCTTTTCTCACGAACAAGGATTGAACTCTCACCCTCATGGTTAAGAGACAAAGTGAACACCAACAATATCACACCTAATGATTGGAGTAGTTTACTATTTAATCAAAGAAAAGTTGCAGTGTTTTCAACGTAACAACAAGAAACAAGAAAGCATAACTATAATGCTTTTATTTATTATATCCCAACAATTAATAACAAATTTATAATTTTTTACCAACATATGATAAAATTATTATATATTTAAAAGTAGAAATAACAAAATATAAAAAATTCAACCACACTTCTAAGTAATCTAAATAAAAATAAATAAAAATGATTTTCCGGTAAAATATTAACACAAAAAATCGTCTAATCTGCCGCTGATAATCTAGTAAGAAGATAAAGGAAAAAAAAAATTAAGAAGGATGGTGGGGATTGAATTTAAAGATTTTGTCACTGAAAAAAATTCCCAACATGCATTGGACATAAAATTATGCCCGTTGTCTAGTCCATATGGTTAAAGAACCTTTGATACTTGTGTTCCTAGTTAGGAGGATGGTGGGGAATGGCATATATATTTCTGTTTGGGCTCTCAGTGTGGAAGGTGGGTTTTCTAGTGCAACAAACCATCAACTTCGTGTGATGGTTTCCCTACTCCAAGTTAGTTATGCGCAACATGTATTCCTTGTATGACATTAGCAAGGAAACCCCAATCTGCTAGTTGATGCTATTTTAACCTAAACTAGTCTAATTGACTAGCCATGATTTCTTACTTTATTAATTATTACTTTGCTCTGGACTTGTGTTGTGCTCTTATTGACGCATCCTCGACTTAGTTTCTTACTACCATTGACCCTTAGCGTAGAGGAGAGCTAGCTTGATTCAAGTGTTGATGGTTTTTTATTAGTTCCAATTGTTATTCACTCTTCAGACATACATATACTTGTATTTCCACTATTGAAATTCATATTGTTGGATGGTAATTATTAGTTTCCAACAGTCTTGTAAAGTAAAATCATGTTATATGTAATCAGATGTATCCATTAATCATTGATATACTTGTATGATTGTTTGTAAATTTGCATCATAACCGTCTAATTAGTTTGTTGCATGGGTTGACCTTGTGATTCAACCAAAGTCCGTCTAGGTGAGGTGTTACATAATGGGTCACATAGCCTCATTAGTTGATATACTCCAAGAGGGTTCAACTACACAAGGCATATTGGGGGAATTAGGATTTCTATGCGAAATCCATGCCATCCATCATGGTAAGTGGTAACGGCATGATGAGGTCATACCAAGGTCGCCAACCAAAGGTTGACATGCCACTATCTTATATCATCACAAGGTGAACACTCCGGTGCTCCCACTAAAAGTGGGAGTACCAAATACTTCCACTAACGTTTTGATAGATAAATATGTTTTTACAATCTTGTTTTTTCGAGGATAAGAATCTACATGTCGTTAAAAGATACATAGAGCGATTTGAACAAAAACTAATTTGGTAGACCTGATGATCGATCATGTTGGGAAAAAATACCGCTATAAAAGGAAACCTAAAGAACATTAGGTATAATCTTATACTATGATGACTAAAAATTTCAACTAAGGTCAATTTAGACTTATTAAGATTAAATCTATTGATTTAAAAGTTCAGTTCAATGAAAATACCACTCTAGATAGCATAAACGCCAGTGGGAGTATCCGGTACTCCCACTTCGGTGAACACTCCGGTGCATTAGCGTTTTGATAGATAAATATGTTTTTACAATCTTGTTTTTTCGAGGATAAGAATCTACATGTCGTTAAAAGATACATAGAGCGATTTGAACGAAAAACTAATTTGGTACACCTGATGATCTATCATATTGGAAAAAAATACCGCTATAGAAGGAAACCTAAAGAACATTAGGTATAATCTTATACTATGATGACTAAAAATTTCAACTAAACTCAATTTAGACTTATTAAGATTAAATCTATTGATTTAAAAATTCAGTTCAATGAAAATACCACTCTAGATAGCATAAATGCCAGTGAGAGTATCCGGTACTCCCACTTTTAGTGGGAGCACCGGAGTGTTCACCATCATCACAAATACCAATACACTATTATAGCATTGATACCATGTCACTTTCTCATCATGTATCAAACTCCTAATACACCTAACTAGACTCTCTCCTAGTCTTCTATGTTTTCCAGTTTCCGTTCTATTTGCTTACCTTTACTGATATCCTTGTTTCTTCCATCATTTATATGCCTTGAGAAGAACACTATGAAGTAATGGCAGGGCCACATGTGTCCGAGGGATGCTCTGTATCCCCTATGAAGTAATGGCAGGGCCACATGTGTCCGAGGGATGCTCTGTATCCCCTTGGCTTTTGTTAGAAAAAAGGTTTCAACTACCTTGCACAGAATTGAACTTGTTACCTCCCAAATAAGAGGTAGTGTCGTCAACCATCCGACTGCCTAGAATTGTTGATTTATATATGCAATCATTAAATTATTTAAACAGTTATCAGTGACCCTAAATCTATATCCTAATTCCCACAACATCATCTTTGAAAACTAAAAAATATGGAAACAATGCATTGTCCTTATTCATAACCCCCAACCTCATAATATTGTTTCATTCGTTTCCCGACTCCATTCTGACAAGGCGACGATCGACTGCCCACGGCGGCGTAGCATGGCCGGCGTACCGACTATCCCTCTCTCTTGCTCCAGTGTTGTTGTTCTTTGCTTCTTCTCCTTGAATCGAAATAAAGTAATACTTCAATTTACAAGTTGAACTATAATTATAGTTTTTTAGGAATATAATTATAGTTTTCAATTGAATTGTTAGGGTTTATGCATTTGTTAGTGAATTTTTAGGGTTTTCAAAATTAAGAAGTAAATTAAATTGGTTGTTCTTATGTGATATTAGATGAAGATATACTTTTCAAGGATTGAAAAAGCTACTTCTGCGAATGTGGAAGAAACTGAATCAGATGGGAGCAAGCAAGCAAAAACTACTTTTGCGGTAGTGAAAGAAACTGAATCGGATGGAAGCAAGTAAGCATCAACTTTTCCTCCCATGAATGCACAATCTTCATTAGTGAACCAATCGAGAGAAGACCATCCAAGTCTCCCTCTCTTTCTGAAGAATGGAAGATTAATGGAATATCTCTTAAATGTTATTTTGTTGACTCTTTATTTTGTTTAGTGTTATCTTACATATTATGCGATTTTTTTTTGTAATGAAGCACTCCATTGGTCAAATTCCTGACACCGCCATTGCTCGGAAGGTCCCTCCAAAGTGGATTCTCATGAGGTGAAACCATTTTTCATTCTATGAACATAGATTAGTAATAAATGAAGTTAAAAATTTAAATTTTAGTCATGTAAGGTTCAAACATATGTAGTACATTATATTGTTTCACAAATTTAGTTGGGAGAAGAACTCCATACTGTGGGTTGGTTACCGTATGGTCACCAAACTTTGGCCAAATAACTCGGTAGTCGCTGAACTCAAAAAAATTACCTTACAATTACCGGACTTCAGCCCATTATCCTAGCAGTCACTACCGTCAACGGACATCCAAAATTCCGTCTAACAGCTTATGTTGACATGCCGATTGGGACTCCATGTCACACCACTCCGCCTAGGTGGCATATTTTCGCCCAATCACCTTAACCTATGTAACTAACTTAAACCCATACACCCGACCCAGTTACCCAACCGAGTACTACTAATGTTACCTAAATCCATAATCGACCAAACCTCCTCGTCGTCGCCGGAGATAGAAGCTGATGCGATGAAGCCACCCTCTTCTACTTCCTCTTCTTCATTGCCATCGTCAGTTACATTGAATCCATTCTTTTCGAAGGCAACAGAATTGAGTAATGCTCGATTCCACTGTTCATTTAATTGTCAATGGAAATTCCTCAACTTTTTTACGAAGCAACTGTAAATTGGGCTAGGAATCTGACTATTTGAGTTCTCTCTACCTTACTAGGAAAATTTGGGTTTAATTTTGGAATTAGGGTTTGGATGCAATTATGCAAATAGGAATCATTTGGCATGGATCCGAGGGATGGGGAAGGTGTTACGGGTTGAGGGCTCCCATCCTTTGTGTGACTGGACCAGTTGAGCTATTCTCGGCAAGTAAGGATAAGCCGTAAAGGCGAAAGAGAGTTAGAAGAGAGGAAGAATTGAGGTGAAGTTGAGAAGAAGAAAGGGGAGAAGTATAGAAGAAGAGGCAGAAGCTTTCATTTGGGAGAAATAGGGTTTAACATTGTTCATTCATTGCTTCCTAACATTACAATATCTTGGCTTTTATAGCCCTACCAAATACCGAATTACAAACAGATCCTTCTACTATCTAATCATTACAAATTGGTCACTCCTATAAGTTGGGTCATTACAATCCCTTCCCCTTGAAAGCAGACTTGTCCTCAAGTCTGATTAACAAAATCAAAATCTGTTAAGACAAAAATACCTTTAAGACAAAATTGAGCTGAAAAATTTGAGTAGCCATTGAACATCATGTACTTCAGCTCCAATATGCTCTTAATCCCTTTGTCACCTCCCAATCATACCTACACCATTCCCTTCCTCTAGAAATTCGGCTCGTCCCCAAGCCGATGTCTAAGCAAATACAACACACCATATTTGTCTTGAACTGTAACATTTCAGTGAATGAAGAGCTGAAAACAATCTGTAGAACAGTTGAGCTCTCAAGACTTTCATCGATTAAGTGGTGAGTATGCCCCAAATGCAATGAAACCGACCATCTCATCATGTAGTCAATGCTGGATATGTGTGATAAGGATATTGAACCATGACAAGGAACCTTGAATACAAATTCGATAATGGCCATACATTGCAACCTTCCAACAACCTTGATTGCAGATCACTTAAGTAGCTTAGTGCGAACTCTTTCTTGCTCAAACTCGCATTGAACAGTTCTTGAGAGTCCTTATAAGGCTCTTTGAAATCAAAATAGTTCCCTCTTCCAAGAGAATTGGCAGAACAGTTGAAGCAGACTTTCACACTGAACAGTTCTTGAGAGTCCTTATAAGGCTCTTTGAAATCAAAATAGTTCCCTATTCCAAGAGAATTGGCAGAACAGTTGAAGCAGGCTTTCACACTGCACCTTATGTAGAGCCAATCACACCCCATCATGAAAGTAAGAACATTTTTACCTGCTGCTTCAATGACCAAATCACTGAAAAGAAGAGTGCAATAACTGAGGTGAAAAGATGTGTAGGCTTTCAGCTCAGTAATGGAAGAAGGCTGCATAAGACCTTTGTAGTGTAGGAAATGAACCTTTTTCCTAGTCCAACGAACTTGATTTTGACTCTTATTGTTTCCCATGTGAGCTCCAAGAAATATTTCCTCGATACGAGTTGGCCCATTTGAATTTTTAGCACCATGCACCAAATTTAGGCTAGCCTTGTCGGCATTTGTAGCAAAATTTGCATCAGTAGCTATATCTCTCCTCAAACCATCAATATAACATGAGCCAAAGTTCTTATCAAGTATTTGGTATGCAAGTTCTATGTCCTTGTATGGTTCTTTAAAACCACAATGACTGCTCAATCCATGAAAATGCACAGTAGAACCATCATAACTTGGATATAGCAACTCACAATTCCTAGTACTCCACACCAATGTTCCACCACGCTCAATCAAACATTGTAAAATAGGAGTCCTAGAAGCAATACTTCCCCTAGACTTTCATTAGAACCCTTGCTTGATGCATTCATCTGTAGACCCATGAACATAGTAGCCACTTCTTTCATCTTGAGTGCCCAAGAATTGATTTCATCTGCATCCTTATAAGGTTCTTCAAAATTAAGAGAAGATCCATTTTCTTGAGAGGTGACCTGATAACAACATGAATCCTTATATGGTTCCTTAAAGCAGTTATCAATTCCCCTCCACATACCAACTATAGGATGACCATAGAGCTGGAAATTGTGATGTCTGCCATCCCAAATTGCAATAAAACAACAGCAGTGGGGGTAGAAATGATATCCAAAAGTACTTAATTTCTCATCCAATAGTTCAACAAAAATGAGTAAATAGCTCCAATTAAGCTCACCAATAATCGTAGTACTTGCAGCACTTTCATCAAATGCCTGATATGGTTCTTTGAAACTGAGGCCAATTTCAGTTCCCACATATTCAACAAACTTATAGCAGATTATATGACAAGATCCCATTTCATTAGGACCACCGGGCTTCCATTTCTTCACACCGCGGCCCCATAAACTAACCATACATTCACCACTATTTAATACCAACATTGAAACTTGATTATTGTAAGACTTGTGAGGGAAATGCATATCACCTGGACAAAAATCCGCATTCAGCATTGGTGGTGTACTTCTCACTTGCATCAAGTAAGAGTTTGTGAGTAAGCAAGAAGAATTGATTGACAGCAACTCTGAAATCATGTTCCCCACGCTAAGCTGCTCCATCTCTGAGGATGGTATGGTCGATTCCATTGCGAGAGTTTCTGTGGTATTGATTTTACAAGGCCCAAATCGACAAGAGATAGCTTGAGCGAACTCGTCCCACGCTATTGCAAATCGGCCATTATCCCAGTCAAGAAACCAGAAATATGCTGCATTCTCAAGAAACCATCCAGCTTCATCGACCATTTCATTAGCAGGAACTTTGGCATCGCTTAAGTACCGAACACAAGCTTCGAGCCATGAAGATGGATCAGAATCACCAGCAAACATAGGAGGTTCGAAAGGTGGTTGTGGGTTTTCCGTTGGAGCTGTAGAATCTAGCAGTGGATTTTCGTCGAACACCTGGGGGGCAATGCTCAAAACATTTCCTAGTGCTGTGTTTTTCCAGAGAAATGAAAGCTGGCAGCTTGAGTTCCTTCATCTCGCAGAATCGTTTGAACGTCACCATTAATCGTTCAAAGGAGGCGTTGTATTCTTCCATAGCCATGAAATGAAAGTTGCCAGAGATAGGCTCTGATACCATTTGTCGTGACTGGACCAGTTGAGCTATTCTCCGGCAAGTAAGGATAAGCCGTAAAGGCGAAAGAGAGTTAGAAGAGAGGAAGAATTGAGGTGAAGTTGAGAAGAAGAAAGGGGAGAAGTATAGAAGAAGAGGCAGAAGCCTTCATTTGGGAGAAATAGGGTTTAACATTGTTCATTCATTGCTTCCTAACATTACAATATCTTGTCTTTTATAGCCCTACCAAATACCGAATTACAAACAGATCCTTCTACTATCTAATCATTACAAATTGGTCACTCCTATAAGTTGGGTCATTACATCCTCGGTGATCCACCACCTCAAAGATCTTGGGAAGCCTCCCCTCCTCCGCCAGTCTACCGTCCCCCACCTTACGAGTTCAAGCCTCCCAATCTGTCATCCTCACTCCCAAACTATCATCCTCACTCTCGTTCCCTCCTCCTTCGATGAAAATTCAGTCGCAGAACGACATCTGACGCTTCCACGACTCCGATTCTCAGAAGCACTTCGTCGGCTTCGTCGTCGGCTTCGTCGTCGCTCTCTCTAAGTCAATCCGCAACAACAAGATCTCCATTCGTGTTGGGTTCTTGTTCAGATATGAGAACTATGTTAGAAAAATTGATTCTTAGATCTGGGTTCTTCAGAGCAGAGAGGGAAGGTCGGGTCAGAGTAGAGAGGAAGCTAGTCGGAGGCGATGACGGAGTTGAGTCTGACGATTGTTTTTTGTTTACCTTTTTACTCTGTACTCTTTCATTTTGTTTTCTAGAAGTAACTTGTTATCGGGAATTGGAATTTTGTAGCCTAATTTAAAATTTTATGTACCGTCAGTAGCCAATTGCGTAACTATGTCCAAAACTAGCACAATCTGACTGGCAGCCAGCGCGTAGCCAGCCAGCCAGCACATAGCTGGCCAGCCAGCGCATAGCTGGCCAGCTCGCATAGTGAATTCATTTTTGTCAGTTGAATTGAAATCAAATATTGTAACATTGCATTTTGATCACTTTTGTTTATCTATTTCACAAATGGATTATTATTATTATTAATTTGATAATATAAGCCGGTCTTGATAAAATAATAATATATAAGCTATAATTAATTAAAAAAAATTATATTAGTCATCACAATCTCTTGAGTTACGGATCCCGAGGTCACGTTTGTTGAAGGCACAACAATTTAAAGTTAAAACAACAACAAACGACAAACGTGACATTGGATTCGTAATTCAAAGTTAAAACAAACGTGACCCGAGGTCACGTCCCGCTGGTCTGGCTATGCGTTGCGTTGGTTATGCACTGATTGATTCAAAGTTAAAACTATTATTGGAAGTCGTTGTCTCCTTCATCGTTGTGCCTCCAACAAACGTGACTTCAGGATCCGTAACTCAAGAGATTGTGACGGCTAATATAATTTTCTTTAATTAATTATAGCTTATATATTATTATTTTATCAACACCGGCTTATATTATCAAATTAATAATATAATCCATTTGTAAAATAGATAAACAAAAGTGATCAAAATGCAATGTTACAATAGTTGATTTCAATTCAACTGACAAAAATGAATTCACTACGCGAGCTGGCCAGCTATGCGCTGGCTGGCTACGCGCTAGCTGCCAGTCAGATTGTGCTAGTTTTGGATATAGTTACGCAATTGGCTACTGACGGTACATAAAATTTTAAATTAGGCTACAAAATTTCAATTCCCCTTGTTATCCAATGGGTAGAGTGGAGGGAGGAGGGAGGAGGGAGGAGGAGAGTGGAGGGGGAGGGAGAAGGTAGATCTGAGAGGGGGAAGGAGGAGAGAGAGAGAGAGGAAGAAGGACGACTGTAATTGGGTTTGGGTTTGATTTTGGGAGTAGGTTTAGCTTATGTGGATTTTAGATGACGTGGCGGCCTAAGTGGCAGCTCCACATAGGCGGATGGATGGAATTTTGGATGTCTGTTAGTGGTAGTGACTGCTAGGATAATGGGTTGAAGTCTAGATAATTTTTATGAGGTCAGTGACTACCAGATTATTTTGCCAAAGTCTGGTGACCATTTGGGTAACCAACCCTCCATAGTGTATATTAACTATATTTGGATGACATTCAGAGAACGAAAAGAAGCAAACTAAAAGAATTTCGTAGCTACCACCCGGCTTTGGTATTGATGGAAAATTTGTACGCAACTTGTTCGTGTTTGATTTGTTATTGACATGTTAGGTGATATTTATATTATATTCATGAATTATCGGAATGTTATTTATGAATATAAAATAGGAATAATAGGTATGTAGGCCCCTATACTATGAAAAGATAACAAACGACCCCTCCTACAGTTATTTGCACATAATAAATCCTCACACTTAGAATGCTTAATATATAAGCCCTTCTGTTAGATTTTCATTAACATCGTTACAGTTTTGCTGACAAGTTATAATGACTCATCCCGTTGGTGGTCAACTTTGACAGGCATCATTTTTGTGAGTTACGATTTTAACTAATAAGGGATAAAAAAAATCCCCTTATCCTCTTTCTCTCTAACTTTTTGACTGACCTTCCATCAACTTCGACAACCTTCATAAGTAGGAAAACGACGTTGTTTTTATGACATGTGCAATTTGACCACCAATAGGCTGAGTCAGAATAACATGTCAGCAACAAAAGTAACGGCATTGATGACACTCGATTTGACGTGATTATCAGCCTCATTTAAAAAACATTTCCTTGCTTGAAACATGGTTTTAGGGGTAAAATAGCGAATATTCACTCAACTACCCTATTTCCTACTGATTTGGTTACTTTGGCCCTTTTTGGGTCTATTTGATGGTTTTCTAGTGTTTTTGTGATAGCACAGGTTTTTGCCATCATTTACGTAGCCACGTACGTGTTCAAGACCTCAAGGAGTGAACCAGAATCGAACCAGAAATCAAACCGGAGTCAGAACCGAAGATCCAACTGCCCAGCACAATATTTTCGCCGAAAACACTGCAAAGTTTTCGGCGAAAATACCTTCAGAAATCCACAGGCGGAGTGAGCTGAATTACACTGAAGTTTTCGGCAAAAATACTATAAAGTTTTCGCCGAAAAGTCATGAAGAAATCAACGAAGGAAACAAGGGATTTTAACTAAAGTTATCGGCAAAAATTCCTTAAGTTTTCGCCAAAAAACTCCTTCACAAATCCGGCGCTGTCTTGGAAACCCTAATCGTACCTATTTAAACAGAAGTAGCTAGCAACCAGAAAAGGGGGGAGAACAAAAAAAATCATTATTCATATTTTTCACAAATCAGACTTTTGAGAGTCAGCCGACTTTAGGGTCGATAGATAGAGTTTAGAGAGTTCGAAGATCCGTGGAGAGATCGTGACGCCATCCTTCCACCTCGGAGAGCTCGGAGCTTAAAGTTGAAGATCCAGGAGATTGAAGCTTCGCCGGAGTCGTCAGAATTAGGTTTTTCAGTTCTTATATGTTCTTCCTCTGTATGATGATTTCCTTTGTTGCCTTTGATTCTTCTGTTATCGTTATGAGTAGCTGAACTTGTAGAGCTTAGATTAGATGAACCCTAAGTGACCAAGGGTTTTAAAGCGGTCAAGGATTGGCGGTAATTAGATTCGAAGTTCAATCAGTTTCTCTTTGCATGGTTGTTTTGTTCTTGATTGTTCATATTTCTTTTCTGGTTGGTCGCCTAGATTAGGTTTTTGCACGCTAGGGTTAGTCGCTAGACGGTTCCCTGCTTTGGCGCTTAAACTTGTCTTCCTTGATCACCTAGTTTAGATTCTTGTTAAGCTGAGGATAGAAGCGAACGCTCGCCTCTCTTTAAAACATCAATTCAACCAGTTAACCTTATAATTGGAGTGTGCCTTTCGTAGGAACCGATTAGGGTTAATCCGCTTCAATAGTAACTCATAAATCATTAGTAATTACACCAGTTAATTAAGTCGTTGCGAGAGGCGACCGTACCCGGGCGACTAGTTAATCTTGGTAGCTAGAACGGATAGAGCGAACGTTCGCCGGTCTTAAACCTAAGGGTAAGGAGTTATGGTGGTGTA
Source organism: Linum lewisii (assembly GCA_034768395.1). NCBI lineage: Eukaryota > Viridiplantae > Streptophyta > Magnoliopsida > Malpighiales > Linaceae > Linum > Linum lewisii. The sequence continues at coordinate 53,102,646 of CM068300.1, read as the reverse complement.
TAGAAACCAATTGAATTAGAATTGAAAACCGCTGGTCTTGTGATTGCCGTTGCCTTGGTGATCTAAGGGGGATTCGAAATCTAAGTTCGTCTATCTTCTCGTTAGTCAACCTTTTAATCTTTCTGTCTTTTATTTTCCTATTTTTTTTAGATTAGAAGTCGTGGAACTCACACCACGCACAACCTGTTTAAACCTGAGTAATTTGCCAACATATTTGAGTAGACAAGAAGAAGAGACCTCGAGTAGAATACGATCTAGTCTACCTTGGTAGATTAGTTATTTGATACCGCTAAAACTGCAGTATCAGGCATTAAACGAAAACATAAACAGAATGGAAGGTCATGTTTGTTAACCATTTTTAGTGAGGAGGTTTACTTTATGCAAACAATAGTAGGACTTTGTTCCAGACAAGTCGCTTGGCCTTCGGTGATGTGGGGTACCTCGTATGTAAAGGGGGAATAGTAGTAAGTTCAGGGAGTAAACAGATTGCCTGGATCGTTGACTGTCTTCTTGTGAGCTCTTTTGATAGCCCAAAATCGCCGGAGGCTGGGGCTTATCATTTGCCCTTAAGTCCTTTGCTAAGTTTACTCTTAGAAAAAGGCTGATGATCACCTGAGGCTGACCCTATCAAACTTATTTGTTATATTTTCATAGTAAAGGACTTCCCCAACTATCCCTATAAAATATTACACGAAAAATGTTTAGAATGAAAAACATACAAATAAATAATAATACATTAATAACACTTATTTGTCACGGCAGAAGAAAAATTCATTAGTGCCTAATCCATTTTGAGGCATGAGGAGGAGAGGTTTTGGGTCAAATTAATCGGAGAATGCTATGACCAATAGAGCTCTTATTGCATGATGGATGGGAGCTGACTGCCTATTAATAATCATCAGCAAGTTGAGAATGGACACAAAGTAAACTCCTAATATATTCCGCCCGAAATTATTAAATCTACGGCGGGCAGACAATGAAACAATGGCTATATCCAATATATAATAACAGGACATAAAATAATATCATAATATTTCGCTGACTCCTTAATGGTATATATTCGTTACAGAATGAAATTAAATGCTCACTTTCTTTTTGTCAACAAGTAGACACGCATTTATCAATATGGTTATGGTACACTTTTCTCCTAATTAGTTTGAGAATGTTTTGAGTTGTATTTGTATGGGTTTTGAAGATTCATAATATAATGGATGACGGTTACCTCAGTAAAAAATATTCAAATGTGTCTTTACAGCTGTTCATTTCTTTATAGGAAAATATCACTTTTATACCTCTACTTTGTCAACTTAACAAATAGCTCATTGTACTATAAATTATTCTTTTTATTTTCTCATATTTCAACTACTTTGTCTTTTGGGTCCTTTTGTTCCAACTTTCATCTTTTTAACGTTTAATTAATGTGCATTCAGCACACCACATTAACTCTGGTAACCATGATTAGTTTACTAAGCATTTTTAATTGGGAAAATAAATAAATAAAAAATATATATATATATATATATATATATATATATATATAATATATATATATATACTAGTTCTTTGCCCGCCCGTTGGCGGGCTGTGAGTCCGGTTCTGGAGTTTGCGTTTCACGTGTTGTCTCCAAATCAGCAACAATCTCAGACATTTACTTAATTTACGGTACTCATCTCATACTTGTTCATTCCTTCTTCTCCAACTCGTATGAATGAGAACTTTTTTTAGCCAATTAATTTTTCGATGAAAGTAAAAGTTGGTTGGACATAGATTTAAATATTTGGAACGTCGTATCTACATGGAAGCTCCGCCGATGATGACACACTTATACCTCGTTTGGATGTGAGAATCATAAATAGGTGGGAATGTATTACATTAGGGGAATTCTAAATGCAATGAATTGTAATTTGGGTGGAATGAGAAATGGCTTGTTTGGATGACATTATTAAATGAGTTAATGTAAACCGAGGTCTTAATGAAAATAAGAAATGTACAAAATTGACCTTATACATTACTTAAACAGCAGCATAAGTCTGCTGCATAATAACTGATGAAGATGAATGAAATTGACTACTCATAAGTCTTCTGCATAATAATTTGCTGCATATTTTACTGAACCATTCCATGAGCAAAGAAGTTTAGCAAAGAATTATGGGTTAATGGACATTTACCAAAGAAGCTTAGCAGCAGCATACACCTGTATACTTAGCAACATCTTAGAATCATAATACTTTGATCCAAATTCAAGTAATTAACCTCAAAATTAATAAAAACAAATATCCATAGATGCAGAAGTAGCAAAACAAAGAAACCTACTATCCAAAAACAGTGGGGAGAGGGTTTTTTGGTGGAAGTTCAATAGTTATTAAAAGGTCAAAGTTGGATTATTAAAAAAAAGTGGGGAGAATGTAACAATCCCACTTCCTTCGGAGGGAATATTTATAGAGGGAATGTCTTTAAGTGTAGAATTTAAAATAGGGTGAATTGGTATATTAGTTACGGAAACAAACGATGGAATTTATAACATTCACTCTAAAGAGGGAATTTTAATTAAAATCCCTCCTCACATTCTTTCATCCAAACGACCCCTTAATTATTTCGGCAATACAATTTGTACGAATTCCATCAAGAGTGAACATTATACATAGATTGTACGATTCTCATACATAGATTTAAATTTTTGGAACGTCGTATCTACATGGCGGATCCGCCGATGATGACACACTTAATACAATTTGTATGAATTCCATCAAGAGTGTAGATTATACACAGATTGTACGATTCTCATACATAGTGTACGGATTTCATATAGAGTATATATACTCTATATGATTTGTTTACAACCCTATTGTATAAAAATAAATATAAAGTGTACGAATCTTGTACAAAGTATATACTATTGTACTTGAACAAAAATAAAAACAAAGTGTAAACATAAAATACAACATGTATGTAACATATAGACCGTACGAAAAAATATTGAATATACATCGCTACAGAGTGTGCATTCACTTATGAAGTGTATACGGTTTGTACAAATCGCGTACAAATTGTACGACCGACCTCCGTGAAAACTGTACTACAACGGACGGAAAAGGAACATCAAATTTTCGGACTCAAACCAACAGAACTGTTGTCAAAACTAAACCAATGTATACTATTGTAATGATAGGAACATTAGTACGTCCTTGAGTAACATAATATGATATGAGGAAAAATTATAGATTCGTAATACGTACATCTCATTTTTACATATTTTATGAACATGTTTCATACTTTCATTTATATAATTTTGCCATTTTATAAAAATTAATGTTGGTTCATTAGTTTTACTGAGTTTAATTGCTACTTAATAAAGTAAAAATATCTATTGTTAAGGCATGTTGAGCCATAATTCAACGACCAGGAGCCACTAACTCCACTACTTTTTTCATAAAGATATACTACCGTAAATAGTAAATAATTGACAATGCAATACTAGGCCAATAATTATCGTGAAGGACACACAATATAATCTACAATAGATGTTATCTTAAAAATTTATAAACTCCAAGCACAATGCCAAACTCATTGAGTCCAAGAAGAGCAAGAAAGCGAAAACTGCTCATACATTAATCTTAATTTTAAAATGATGATCTTAGGATCCATAAATAAAGATGGTGATCACGAAGGGATTAAATATGATGATAAAATTTTATGTAAGGCCCATTCAACTTTTAAAAAATAATTAATAAAGAAAAAAAGAGTGAATGAACAAAAAGAATTTAAATATATATAATTAATATAACAAATTACTTTTTTATGGGATATAACAAATTACTATGATATTATAATTTTATTATTTAAAAGGGGTAAAAATTACACTATTATTTTTAAAATTACAAATAGTTATTACAAATCATTTTACACAAAAATAATAAAATAAAGACATAAAGTAATATTATTCTAGTTAAAAAGTAAAATAAAAGTTGATAAATGGATTCTAAAACGTGGGAGTTTTTTACATGGGAAGAAAATTAATTATAAAAAATGGTAAATGAATAATAAATAAATAAAAAGAAAAAAAAATGATTGGTTGAATCCCTACACTTAAGGAGAGAATGAATAAATGGGGTTGCTTTTATAAATGCATATATATATTAGTAGATTAGTAGATATCTATATATACTTACATAGGATAAAATTGATGGATAAAACATGCGGTTTTAAAACTCTTCATATTTCACCATATTCTTCGCGATACCTCCCCCAATTTTCCTTCCATGCCAACTCTTCGTATCCTCCCTCCAATATACCTCCCCCAATTTTCCTTCCATGCCAACTCTTCGTATCCTCCCTCCAATATCTCTCCTTAGCGTGAGGATGTGTGTAGATTCAACATTTAAAAGATGAAAGTTGGAACGGAATGACCCAAATGACAAAGTGGCTGAAGTAGGAGGGGTAAAAAGAGCCATTTATAAATGCACATGTAGGGCTGTTAAAGAACCAAGCTGCTCGAGATCAGCTCAGCGTTCGGCTCGAAAAAAGCTCGCTCGTGACTGGACTCGATTTAAATGAGCCAAACTAGAGACATAGCATGTTCGACTCGAGATTGAGAGCCAAATTGAATACTAACTCCACTATATGACTCATTATAGACTCAATAATTAAACATGTGGTTTGTCATATACAATAAATCATATACTACTTGTGATTTTACTAATGAAAACACAAATGATATATTGCTTAGGTTACATTACTTTAAATGAGAAAAGTAAAAACTTGTAAACTTTAGGATAATTTATTTTTTAGTTTGACTCGTTGATGTTTTTAATCGTAAAAACTTCAAATTGGGCTCATCAAGTGGTTTTAATGATCGAAGTTGGACTTGAACTTGAGTTTGGTTCGTCAAGCGTAGTTAACGAGCCAGGCTCGAGCACGTCACAAGCTTAAAAATTGTAGATCAAGTTCGAGCTCGAACTCGTATGAAAAGTAACAAGCCAAGTTTGAGCACAGTGAAGTTCGGCTCGGCTTGCTTCGTGATCATCCCTATACACAGGTTTTTTAGTTGGCAAAGTAGAGGGGGCTAAGTATTTTTTCCATTTGTTTATTATATATTAGTTCGATTACGGTGACAACACTCATTAGTATGTCATATGACAACAATATTAGGTGTTGATTTATTTATTTTTGGTACCGATTGATTCATATAAGTTACCAAATTCTGAAATGTTAGGTATCAAATTTTTCATAGTAGGGATCTGATTATAAGTACTAGTTTTACAGAATTTTTCACAATAGGTACTTGTTCTGCATATTTAGAGTTTTTCTTTTGGTTAAACTGGAGGTTGATTGAGGGATCAATAGAGTGGTGGACCAATAAACGATCAACTGGAGGTTGATTGAGGAAGAGGGGCATTGTACGTTGTATTTAGAACGTATGTAGGGTGTAAGCAGGTGTTTGAGCGAGTAACAGATAAGTATTGGGGGAGAGCCCTATGGCCGTATGACCAAGGCCTTCAGAATGCAATATCGGACGTATGATAAGTATGTCGTTTATTTTGCTGACTGGATGATCTGATATTTATATTGCCACAATGTCATGGGCTAGCCTTTCACGTGTCTCTTCTTGAGTGGTGTCTTCTAGGAGGCACGATCTTGGCCGTAGGATGATGGCCTACTTGTAGGTGGGTCTCATAGCATGTTGATGGGTATGTCTTTGATTCTTCATTGACAGGTAGAGTGACATGTGACTGATTGGCAGTGCGGGCTCCCTACTGCGGAGGAGACGTGCGGTAGGAGGTCTCTACCAGCTCTGTCAGGTTAGGTGGAGTTCAAGGCGATCGAGTGGTGGAAGGCGGGACGACAGGGGCCCATGGGCCTTGGGTCCAAAATCCATCAGTATCTGATTTGTTGATTAAGTACCAATATTCACGTTAGTTACTTATTTGAATTTGCATGTGTTGATTTTATTGTTATTTAATTACAATAATTAGTTTGAGGATGAAAGAGAATTGCAATCACACAAATTTCCACTATATATAAAGTGTGTAGAGAGGTATATTGTATAACCTATGAAAATATCACTATACTCCAATTTATGGAAGAAGGTTAAAACTCTGAAATAAACCAAAAAAAAAAATAATAATAAATAAAATGGAGAAGGAGAAGAAAACAAGAGAGAGTTGGATCCTATCAAACAGCCCACTCAAGTTCACGACTAAGAATTATAATCATAGTTTGTTGGTACGCAAGAGGAGAAGAAAATAAAAAGGTTGAAAAAGAAAGATATTTAATTAGTCGATGGGAGACAACTTAAAAACATAATGTTCCCAGGTACATTGAACTTCCTAACTATTAGCATTACTATCTTCAGTCTTAACTGATAAATAAAAGGATGAAAGCTCTATAAAGGGAGTAATTGAGTCAACAATGATGAAGCTATAGGCGTACGGTACATCAATTTTTAGTGGGTTGATGATGTATTATAAAGTTTTCACGTGCTTTGGTGGTATAGATGTTGAAGCTTAGCCAGGCAGCCATGTCCATCCGAATTCCATCATTGGTTGGTTCAGCAATACTACTGATGACACTCGATTTGACGTGATTATCAGCCTCATTTAAGCGACATTTCTTTGCTTCAGACATGTTTTTTAGGGTAGAATAACGAATATTCAATCGATTGCCCTATCTCGTGCCATTTGTGTTACCTTGGCCCGTTTCGGGTCTATTTGATGGTTTTCTAGTGTTTTTATGTTAGCACAGGTTTTTGCCATCAAATAGAGTAGCCATGGACGTGTCTAAGGCGTTGGAACCTCGAGGAATCAAACCGGAATCGATCCAAGGAGCCGATCAAGTCAAACCGAAAGTCTGCCCATTCACACTTACACATTCGGCGAAAATAAGCTTCCATATTCGGCGAAAATAATAGTGCAAATCAACTGACGCCGAGTGAAGAATGATTTCGGCGAACACATTGTGCTCTTCGGACCGAAAATACAAGGCAGAGAGATCACGGCCATTTACACAAGGATTTTCGCCGAAAATATCCTTATGTTTTCGGCGAAAATATCAGGCTAATCCGGATCAGTTAGGGTTAAGTATAAATACTTAACCCGGCGGCCCAAAGAGAAAAACAATTATAATATACAATCATAATTCGCAAAACACAACTTTTTCGAATCAGAATCCTCTCAAGTTCTGGAGCGAAGAGTTGGAGTTCGAAGAGCCGGATAGAGATCGTGACGCCATCCCTTCCATCTCGGAGAACCAGAGCTAGGAGTGTAATCTACCGAAGATCGAAGTCTGTCAGAGTCGTCTAAATTAGGTTTTTCAGATTCTTTTCTGTTCTTCCTTTGAATGATGAACTCTTTCTTTATCTTTGTTTCTTTTGTAATAATCATGAGTAGCTAAACTCGTTAGACCTTAGACTAGATGAACCCTAAGTGACCCAGGGCTTTAAAGCGGTCACGGATCGGCGGTGATTAGATTCGAAATTCAATCAGTTCTTTTTCATGTTTGATTCGTTCTTCATTGTTCGTGTTTCTTGTCTGGATTGATCACCTAGATTAGATTCTGGTTAAGCTAAGGATAGAAGCGAACGCTCGCCTTACTTTAGAACATCGAATTAAACAATTAACCATATAATTGGAGCGTGCCTTTCGTAGGAACCGGTTAGGGTTAATTCACTGCAAGAGTAACTCATTAATCATTAGTAATTACACCAATTAATTAAGTCGTTGCGAGAGGCGACCGTACCCGGGCGGCTAGTTAATCTTGGTAGTTAGAACGGATAGAGCGAACGTTCGCCGGTCTTAAACCTAAGGGTAAGGAGTTATGGTGGTGTCTTAGTAATTGATTGAATGAGAATCGAAATCCGCTGATCTGTTGATTGCCAATGCTCTGGGGAACGAAGGGGGATTCAAAGTCTAAGTTCGTCTGTCATCCTTGTTTTCAAACCCTAATTCCCAATCTGCTTTAGTTTAATTTGTTTTAATTTTTCTGCATTTCTTAGAAATAGAAGTCGTGGAACTCACACCACGCACAACGTGTTTTCCTTCGAGTATTTTGCTAGTTCTGAAGTAACCAATCATAGAAAGCCCTTGGAATACGATCTGCTATACGCTTTTTCTTAGCATTAGTAGTTTTTATTTGGCTGAACCCGTCCGAACAACGACCGGGCGGTCCACCAACTACACATGCTGGGTTTTTAATACAAGCTAGGCCTAAGATGCATGTCTCCTACCTTTCTTCTAGTGTTATTAGTAAAACATGACAGATCTTTAAATTTGGTGGCATATATTCCATATTATCTTTCAAGTGAAGTGTTTTGGTCGATACACAAACGGGGAACCGGATAAACCTTCATTTATGATTTTTCTTTACATGATAATACCATAGTTTTCATAACCGGACCGGAGGTTGAGCATATGAGGTCAAGATTTAGGGTTTAATGGTTTAAATGGGGTTTAACCGTTTGCATTATCGGGGTCGAACCATTTTAATTATTAAATAAATAAATAAATATAGTTGAACCAGACCAGAAATGATTTTAACTATGTCAGATCAAATCGGTAGTATATAGAGATATAATTATATGTAAATAAATGGGTCAATACCTTAGTAGTCCCGAAACTTTGGGTCTTGTTACATTTCAGTCCTGAAACTTCAATTTGTTTCCGAATCGTCCCGTTAGTACGGACTGTGTTACGTAATGATACTATTCACACTGCCAGCAACCTTTTCCGGTGGTTTTGCCACATCAGCACTCCACGTCAATTAATTTAATAATTAAATAATACCCAACCCATTTCGATTAACCCCACTGCTCGACCCAACCCTCTAAACCTAACCCGAAACAAAACCCTTACAACCCAAAACGCAGACTGTCCGACTTCCTCCTTCTCTCTATACTTTCTTCTTCCCCCTTCTCTTGACGGAAAAAAATCTCCTAGCGCCCTCAGTATCGCCTTGTACTCTTGTCGAGAGATCTTCCCGTCTCCGTTCGAATCGAATTTGTTGAAGACTTGCCTCATCTCTGTAAAACTTGGTTGCAATACAATTGTTGGTGAGCCGGAGTTCTGCCTGCTACTGGTGCTGCGTGACGAGAACATTCGAGAGGGCTTTCACAGGAATTTATTCTGAGGTACAAAGGGATATGTGGAGGGATTGCAGCAGTAGCCAACTGGGTGTCGAACTTGATCGTCAGCAAATCGTACCTGACACTCACGGAGCATCTCGGTGCTGGTGCCACATTCCTCTTGTTTGCAGGAGTTTCCACAATTTCATTGTGTTTCATCTTCTGGTTTGTTCCTGAGACTAAAGGTCTGCAATTTGAGGAAGTTGAGAGCCTGCTTGGTTATGGGTATAGCCCTTGTGGTAACAGAGGAAAAAAGATTAGGAAGAAGGATGAAAAGGTTGTAGCTTCTGCTGCTGTTTGAACATTCTGCATAATCAAGAGAAGAGAAGAAAGTTCAACATCCCTTCATTTCTGAATCTTTTTTTTCGGATGCAGAAATGAAAAAGCTGGAATAATGTAGAAAGGGGTTTGCCTTTTTATCTTTACCAGAGATTTCCACCTTTCTGCAACTGGAACATTTTAATCATATCTGTTACTATACTGTATCTTCTCGAGTTCGATTTTGATTTCTTCTTTAATCGAACCAGAGCTGCATTTAACTTACATAGAGGCTTCCGATTTCCCCTCCACAGATCCCTCCGGATTTGCAGAGAAGATTGATGTCCTTACCTACCTGTCGGCGCCAGACTTGGAGTTGCAGGATGCTGCCTTTTTTCGTCAAGAGAAGGGAGAAGAAGAAAGTATAGAGAGAAGGAGGAAGTTGGACAGTCTGCGTTTTGGGTTGTAAGGGTTTTGTTTTGAGTTTGGTTTAGAGGGTTGGGTCGGGCAGTGGGGTTAATCGGAATGGGTTGAATAGGTTTGGGTTGGGCATTATTTAATTATTAAATTAACTGACGTGGAGTGCTGATGTGGCAAAACCACCTGAAAAGGTTGTCGGTGACGTGAATAGTACCATTACGTAACGGAGTTTGTACTAACGGGACGATTCAGAAATAAATTGAAGTTTCAGGACTGAAATGTAAAAAGGCCCAAAGTTTCGGGACTACTAAGGTATTTGACCCGTAAATAAATTATAGAATAATGATTAAAAAGTAATAATCCATAGATTTTAAGGTGAGAAATCATTAAAAAAAATCTTATTTAAGAATTTGAATCTAAACGTTGGTTTTTTATTTTTAATCAAATAAATGTATCAAAAGGTATATTAGTGGATAAACAATAGAGAGAGGATTGATGTGATCTCTAGGCGTTTAGATTGGGTGTTAACTAATCTAGTCTGGCACAATTCTTACCCAGGAAGCAAGGTTACTGTCAAACCTTGTCTAGAGTCTGATCACTGTGCACTTTTTGTGGATACGGATTGCTCTGTTGCAAAAAGTCTAAACCTTTCCGTTATTTCAGTTGCTGGTCTGGTCACCCAGAGTTTTGTTCAGTGGTACAGAATGCTTGGAAGATTAAGGTGAGAGGTGGCAGCTGTTTCTTTAAGATGTATGAGAAGCTCAGGAATGTGAAGAAAGCTTTGAAAAATTTCAATCATACTTATTTTACTGACTTACAAAGGAGGATCATAGATATGAGGGAGAAGTTATATGATCTAAAAGAAGATATGTACTCAAACTCTTCTGCGGTTACAGTTAATGCAGTAAAAAACTTGTACTGTGGATCTCGAGTACCTAGTCCGAGCTGAGGAAAGTATTAAGAGACAGAAAGCTCGCATTGATTGGATTCAGCTTGGTCATGGTAATACTAGATTCTTCTCTAGTTATGTTAAGCCGATGAAGATGAGGAACTCAATCCGGCAATTTCGGGATGAAAATGGTTATATGGTTGATACCCATGCTAAGCTTTCTGAAGTGGCAGTGAAGTTTTATAAGCGTCTCCTGGGTGGAAAACTCAGGTTAAGCAGCGTGACTGGTCAAGGTTACTGAAGCATAAGCTCTCTACTGAACAGAGTGATGCCCTTGTTGATCCGGTCTCTGATGAGGAGATTCGTAAAGCTATGTTCAGCATCCTGAATGAAAAAGCGTCGGGTCCTGATGGGTTCCCAGCAGGGTTTTATAAGAGGAATTGGAGCATAGTGAAGGAAGATGTCCTCTTAGCAGTCCAGAGCTTCTTTGTGAATGGGACGATGCCTCCATTTGTTAATTCTATTGGGGTTTCTCTCATTCTGAAGAAGACTAATCCCACTGAAATGAAGGATTTCCACCCGATATCCTTCTGTAATGTGTTATATAAGCTAGTCTCCAAAGTAATAGCGAATATACTAGCAGTGGTGCTCCCAAGCATGGTTAGCCATTCCCAAACCGCTTTCATTAAAGGGAGAGCTGTAAGCGACAATATTTTGCTTGCTCATGAGATCCTCAGGGGATACTCTTCCTTAGGTATTTCCCCTCGATGTGCCATGAAAATAGACTTGAAGAAAGCTTTCAATTCCGTAGAATGGGCTA